>OZ038490.1:115142698-115150198 GCA_964036315.1 Acanthosepion esculentum | reverse complement strand
TATATATATATATATATATATATATGTGATTCTGTTCAAATATATATATATAGGTGAGTGTGTGTGCGTGTGCGTGTGCATGGGCGTGTGTTCTCTTTGACATGGTGCAATGGTTAACAAACTTGTCTCGCGAGATCGTTTAAGACTGAGTTGTGAGTTCTTTCCTCATTGAGGGCCCCATACTTGCGGTTTTTGCCATCTACCCTACTCTTTGTCAATATATATATATATATATATATATATATATATATATATATTTATGTCATTCCCAGACAGTACTGTTTCGCTGTATCACAGCTCCTCAGTGCGACTAGACATCCGAATGCCTCAAGCCAGGATTGAAACACAACTAATTTGGTGTCAGCCATAGCTATCTTCACTCGGTAGAGTTACACAACTAAATCAAGCATATTGTTTTTACAAATGTAAACAAATGCCAATCAGCCAAAGTGCTCCATTCATTTTACTGAAGAGCTTTGCATTAGTGCAGGTGGCTGTTGTTTATAGAATTAGCTTATCACTCAACAGTGCTCAATTGAAATGTATTTTCACGTATTTACCTATAAAAGAAGGCATTTAGCTATTAAATAGCGTATTTAGCTATAAAAGTGGAAACTGAGATCAACGCCGAGTGGCAATAGTCTGTTTCATGCTTGACTCCCCCCACACACACCACACCACACCACACTACCACCACCACCACCACCAATCTTCAATGGTCTGAAGATTGGGTTCAAGCATGAAACAGACTGTCATCCCTAATATTGTGAAACGTTAACCATAAATATAGCCTCAGTGTCCACTCTTCCAAATTTACACACACACATATATATATATATATATATATATATATATATATATATATATATATATATATATATATATATATTCTGCTCATATATATCATTCTGTTCATATTTAGGCGTAGCTAATATATTCATAACTCTGTATTTATTTATCTAGCTGTCTATCAATCTATCTTCGTCTGTTGTTCATTTCATATTCTGTCAATTGTTCAGAGCTGTCGATGATAGTAGGCTGGAAAGTTCTCATCCCGTCCAGAAAATCTGTTTGGTCAGATTTTGGGAAGCGGCCGAGAACTTTTCAGCAGCCATCGGATCTATTTCAACCTGTTCCTATTCACCTATCTAGCTCCGTCTTTCTCTCTCTCTCTTTTTTTTCTCCTGCTCATCTTTCGTCTCTCGTCCATCTATCAAATCCATCACCGTCTCTCTCACCTTCACTCAGATTTTGACCTGAATGTCCTTCACTCTTAGTGAAAAGAATTGAAGCAAACCAGGCGATTCGATGAAATTTTCATTTGGTTGGATAGCGAAAAGAGCAAACGTATGATGCCGTCCCTGTGACTTCGTTGGGTTTCCGATGTGAATATCGTTTCTATTAAATCGGTGCGATTTTATTGACTAATAAAACTCTGTCTGCTCCGGGCAACAGAAAAACATTATTAATAGCAATAACGTTTTTAACTGTTGCGCCACTTGTGATAGTCGTAGTCGAACTTTCAATATCACTATATTTGAAATTCACATTATTTATCATGACTTGTACGACACAAGGCCAAGGGAAATTAGTTAGAAAGTTTACAACGAGTTTCCAAGTGCAGAGGACCTGTCCGCCTGCCTATAAAATCTGCATTGTTAAATATGGATTTTACCTGCTCAAAAAGACTGAACTCTTACATCGGTTTGAACTCCGCGTCTATCTCACTTACGTGGGCAGCACAAATACATCCTTAACTTTCTTCGTTCTTTTCAAAATGAAATATGAAGAATGAAGTTAAGATTTTCTTTTTATCTCGTGACCCGTAGGGGCACCATCTGTACTGCAACTACAGTAGAAATGGTGTTTCTTCGGCAAGATACCCTAACCCTCTCCTATTCAGAGTTTTTCCTTCTCCTAGACGGATTGTAGAACCCAGTCGGTCCTGCTATTTACCCATTGAAAATATTAAGAAGAGGCTTCATACCTTTCCCAAGAGTATTAGAACGTAAGTGAATGTAATGGTCCCGACTGGAATTCGAACTCTACGCCTCAATCCGAGCCGCTATCCCTTATTCCATCGTGCCTGGTAGGAAGATTGGGCTATGTTAATTATCTAGTGCAGAAGGTCATGCCTTTAAAAACAGCATTCATAATCCTGACCATTTACATAAACCGGATCTCTCCCAACTGGCTCCAGTGGAAATAAATAAGAAATATTGAGTCGGAAATTTTAGCGACGATTTTTTCTTTTTATTGTTGATTTGCTTTTTTTTACTAATTATTTCCATCATTTTTACAAGATTTTCTGTCTGTCTTTGCCGTTGTTTTTTGTTTCCTTTCTTTCTTATTCTATTCATAAAATATTTTAGATTCTTCCTTGGGGTTTTATTTCATGGTCTATTCACTATCGATCATTTCTCTTTCTTTTTCTTTCTCCATCTATTATTATCTCTCTCATTCTTTCTCTCTTTGTATCTATCTCCTTCTCTTCATTATCTCTCTCATTCTTTCTCTCTTTGTATCTATCTTCTTCTATTCATTATCTCTCTCATTCTTTCTCTCTTTGTATCTATCTTCTTCTATTCAGTATCTCTCTCATTCTTTCTCTCTTTGTATCTATCTTCTTCTATTCATTATCTCTCTCTCATTCTTTCTCTCTTTGTATCTATCTTCTTCTATTCATTATCTCTCTCATTCTTTCTCTCTTTGTATCTATCTTCTTCTATTCATTATCTCTCTCATTCTTTCTTTCTTTGTATCTATCTTCTTCTATTCATTATCTCTCTCATTCTTTCTCTCTTTGTATCTATCTTCTTCTATTCATTATCTCTCTCATTCTTTCTCTCTTTGTATCTATCTTCTTCTATTCAGTATCTCTCTCATTCTTTCTCTCTTTGTATCTATCTTCTTCTATTCATTATCTCTCTCTCATTCTTTCTCTCTTTGTATCTATCTTCTTCTATTCATTATCTCTCTCATTCTTTCTCTCTTTGTATCTATCTTCTTCTATTCATTATCTCTCTCATTCTTTCTCTCTTTGTATCTATCTTCTTCTATTCATTATCTCTCTCATTCTTTCTCTCTTTGTATCTATCTTCTTCTATTCATTATCTCTCTCATTCTTTCTCTCTTTGTATCTATCTTCTTCTATTCAGTATCTCTCTCATTCTTTCTCTCTTTGTATCTATCTTCTTCTATTCATTATCTCTCTCTCATTCTTTCTCTCTTTGTATCTATCTTCTTCTATTCATTATCTCTCTCATTCTTTCTCTCTTTGTATCTATCTTCTTCTATTCATTATCTCTCTCATTCTTTCTCTCTTTGTATCTATCTTCTTCTATTCATTATCTCTCTCATTCTTTCTCTCTTTGTATCTATCTTCTTCTATTTATTATCTATATCCCATTCTTTTTTCATTCGTAACTATCTTCTTCTATTCATCATCGACATCATTCCTCCTTCCTTTCTATCTTTTTTATCTTCATTATCTCTCATTCTTTCTTCCTTTCTATCTATCTTTTTCTCTCATTCATTCTTCCATTCTATCTATCTTTTTCTCTCAATCATTCTTCCATTCTATCTATCTTTTTCTCTTCATTATCTCGTTCTTTCTTCCTTCCTTTCTATCTTCTTCTATTCATTCTTCTATTCCATCTATCTTTTTCTCTCATTCCTCCTTCCTTTCTATCTTTTTCTCTTCATTATCTTTCATTCTTTCTTCCTTTCCATCTCTCTTCTTCTCTTCATTATGTCTCTCATTCATTCTTCTATTCTATCTATCTTCTCTTCATTATCTCTCATTCATTTTTCTATTCTATCCGTCTTCTTCTATTCATTATCCCCCTCATTCCTCCATCCTTTCTATCTATCTATCTTCTATTATTCATCATCTCTCACATTCTGTCTTCCTTTTTTCTTCTTCTATTCATTATCTACATCATTCCTCCTTCCTTTCTACCTATCTTTTTTTCTCTTCATTATTTTTTCTTCCTTCCTTTCTAGCCATCTTCTTCTGTTCGTTATCTCTCTCATTCTTTCTTTTTTTCTATCTTTCTGGTTAATATTTTAGCCGTATGCGGAACGTAGTGGCAGACAATGGGGAATTGGTCAGTGAGAAGCAGATCATATATGCAAGCGGAGAGAATGTACTGCAGTGTTGATAAGTGGCAAAGACTTGATGAAGTATGTTCTGGGATATATTCTATCAAATCTCTGAAAGAATTCTTGTAGTTAAACTGAAAAGGAAAAGCATTTCAACTTTAGTTGTATATGCAGTGACAGAAACAACAGAAGAAATTGAAAAGTTTTTCTTCGCGTTAGATAATGTCAAGTCTCAATGCAAATGCACGAAATTACATTCGTCATGGGAGATCTGAATGCAAAAATACGAAAGACAAGGCAAGGATACTGAAATAGGTTACGAGGAACAACAAATATTGGTGGGGAAAAATACATAATCTGTGCACAGCGAATGACCAGATAGAAACCAACACCTGGTCTTATGTACACCCAAGACATATATATAGACTTGGATAAGACCGAGAAGAGTAGGAAAAAAAACAAATCGACTATATAACTATAATTTAGAGATTAGTATACATACATATATATATATAGTTGTCATCCACAGAGAGACTGTTTCGCTGTTTCACAGCTCATCAGAGTGGCTAGACGTCCGGTTGCCTCTAGCTAGGATCGAAACCCGACTGAATTGGCGTCAGTCGGAACTTCTACCACTAAGCCGTCGGCTCACGGCAGGGATGAATGCGAATTTTAGCGTGTTTATTTTTAGATTTAGATAAACACACAGTGACTGACAGTGACTCAATTCTGCCGAAGAGTCATGCTATTAGCTTAAATAGTCACTGTTTACAAACTCACACCTCAAACCAAAGAGCTCAACCGAAATTAATTTTTTCAGAACATATATATATATATATATATATATATATATATATATATATATATATATATATATATATATATATATATATATATATATATATATATATATATATATATATATATATATATATATGATGGAGGCACGGTGGATAGCGGCTCAGATTAAGGAATCAGAGAGCAGAGTTCGAATTCCAGTCGAATCCATTACATTCCTTTACGTAAAAATAAAATTATCCTTGATAATGGCTAAAAGTATAGCCGAAAACTCTCCGAATTACAGAACATTTGAACGGTTTCGACACACTTTGTGTCGAGAAAAAGAAAACACTTGTTCGAAGACATGAAAAATTAAATAAAAAGCTTAATCACAGTACCTTGTCTGGCGTCTTTAATCAAACATTTATAAATGAAGGATTGCTGTTTAAATACACAATTATCATATTACACAAACATATAGTGGACATATGTATCAACATCGAATAGGAACATTTGATTCATTCTTAAATGCAACATCATCACATTTGCAGACAATTGCGTTTAAAATTTTTTATTTACATATTTTCTGGCCTGGACATTGAGCAATTTGTTCCCATAAATATAACATATGTCTATCACACACACACACACACACACACACACACACACACATACACACACACACACACTCACACACACACACACACACACACACACACACATACATATATATATATATATATATATATATATATATATATATTAATAAAATTATTGGTAATCCGTATGGAATTTCCAAGAGGATATAGATCCGTTGAGAGTTCTATGTCAAAAGACAGACCAAAAATTATTATATAATGGCAAACACTGTTTGTCATTATATATATATATATATATATATATATATATATATATATATATATATATATATATATATATATATATATATATATATATATATATATATATATATATATATATATATTGACCGCCATGAATAATGAATAGACAAAGTTTGTATTCATTAATTAAAAAGTAAAATTGAAAAACGAGCTAGCTAACCGGTTTCGAACCTCGCCCAACAGAGCTAAATTGAGGTTAATAAATATAGAATTATTGATAATAATAAAAACATGGACAGTATGTATGGAAGGAGAAAATTTTTTAAAAAATACTTAAATGAGAATTAGGGACCCAGTACAAAATACTTCTGTTTGCATAGCACAAAATATATATGGCCCCAAATATTTTTAAGTGGTAATTTGAGTGGGACTTACTAGGGATGGAAAACTTGCCCACATTGAAATTGGCAGTACAATTATGGTTATTTATCAGGTGATCCGCGATGGAAGACCCGTATGTGTTGGTCAGAATGTCTGACGGAGAATACTTAAGATTTCGGATTTTTGTTGGTACATGTTGTTTTATTCTGACATCCAGTCTTTGAGTTGTTGCCCCTATGTAGTGTGATCTACAACTACATTTAAATGAATAAATCAAAGAACTATTACGATTTGGAGGTAGAACGTCTTTCCGCATAGATGGAAGGACAGGTGTGGCAGAATAATTACACGAGTGTTAACAAGAAAGTATTAATGTGGAACAACTAAAGAAACCCGCTCAGCATTTCTATCATTGATACTCCCCAGCCAATGAAGGACATCTTTGTACTTGAGCCGGTTTAACTTTATTGAATTGAAAATTTCGTTCTTAATTGCTGATTGAACGATGCCCAACGGATAGGCATTGTTACAGAGAGTGGTGGTAATAAACCCGAGTTCATCGTCCAGCTTGGTTTTAGAGCAGATCCTATAAGTAAGGGTCTTAATTAAATTGATTTTACGTTTTACGGGACAAAAGGAGTCACAACGGTTATACAAACCGGTAAACGTTGGTTTTCAATAAACAGAAGTAAGAAAACCCGAAGAAGGTCTGCTAACCAAAACATCAAGAAAGAGCAAGAAGGGAAAAAATTTCTTTTTCTCGTGTAAATTTGAGAGTTGGATGAATATTATTCAGGGACGAAATAAAATTGTCCGCTTCAGTCTCGTTATTGAAGAGACAAAAAATGCCATCCACATAACGGAAGTAAACAGGCTTACTAGATTTAGATAACACGCTCTTTTCATAGAATCCTACAAAGCTGTTTGCTAAAATGGGTCCCAAAGGGGAACCCATTGAAACACCATCAATTTGCCTAGACATGACGCCGTCGAAACTAAATTCAACCGACATCGTGGCAAATTTTATCAGTTCGACAAAAACCTCCTCAAGAATAACAGAAGGTGACAACTGACTACGATTTAAAGAATCAGCGAATTTATCAATAGTCTCAGGCAGGGACGCAAGTAAAAAGGATGGAAATTTTATAGGAACACATAAATTTGTCAGTCGACGGTTAATATTGTATAAAGTCAGAAAATTCAGACGAATTTTTAATATAGGAAGAATTATACCGTTCTAAAACTGCCTGTAATATGATGCTAAGACATTTGGCCAAGCCATGTTGAGAAGGCCCTATCATGGACAAAATAGGTCTTAATGGAACTCCAACCTTATGCGTTTTGGGTGAACCAGAGACGGGGACGAATAGAACCCGAAGGTCTAATTAAATTG
>OZ038490.1:115085198-115137698 GCA_964036315.1 Acanthosepion esculentum | reverse complement strand
CAATTCACTGCACCAGAAACTTTGAAATGACATGCTTGGCATTCGAGCCGGAAGCTCCAATACGAACGAGTGTTTGGGTGTCAATCTGTGGACATCGCAGAGGATTGTAAAAGAATTGGATGAGTCTAATGGTCATTACGAAATTTTTGGCAGTGATCACTGGTGATGGCGACGTTATGCCTCCGTTCATCTTCCCACTGGACCGCAGACTCAGCACGGAAGTCTACATCAAGTGGGTTGAGGAGGTAAGTTCTTCCCTGGGTCAAGAGGGTGGCGGCTGAAAGAACCTATATCTGGCAACAGGACTCTACACCATGCGACACAAGCAGGAGAATCCAGTCATGGCTGTCAGACAATTTCTAGGACTACATCACCCCTTACATCTGACCATCTAACTCCCCAGACTGCAATCCCATCGATTATCATGCGTGGGGCGAAGTTGAGCGAGAGTCCAACAAAACTCCTTGTAACACTAAAGATGAACGGACGGCAAGGATTATGGCAGCATTCACCCACTTAAACAAGGGGATCGACCAGATGAGTTGCAGGAGATTCCGAATTCTTCTGGAGGCCATGGTTGAAGCAAATGGCGATTTTATTGAACAAATTTACTCTTTAATATTTTAAGATATTTTTGTGTAATTTTGGTAGCTATATCTGAGATGTCAGTGTTATTTTTATTTTCATATTTTAATCCATCGCACCATGTATATATATATATATATATATATATATATATATATATATATATATATATATATATATATATAGATACACACATCTGTGTGTGTGTTCGCACGCATACATACATACATATATATATATATATATATATATATATAATTTATTCGAAAATTATAACATAAATATGTTATAAAATCACAACAAAAATATCCATTTTGTTTCAATACTTCTGGTGTCTTATCAAGTGATGGTGTTGAATGTAGAACCATTCTACATTCAACACCATCACTTGAGATGACACCAAAATGTTGAAACAAAATGGCTATTTTTGTAGTGATTTTATAACATTTTTATGTTATAATTTTCGAATAAATTATATTTAATCTACTCTGTACTGAGCACCCTTTTAAGAATAGTATCTTTTGGTTATTAGAATTTATTCCGTATACATCAATCCTATACTTGTATATATATATATATATATATATATATATATATATATATATATATATATATATATACACTCTCTCTCTCTCTCTCTCTCTCTCTCTCTCTCTCTCTCTGTATGGATATATATATATATATATATATATATATATATATATATATATATATATACAGAGAGAGAGAGAAAGGGATGTGTATGTGCCTGTGTGTGCGCATGCGCGCGCACACGCGTTCAGTACTTGAGTGAATAGGATTTGGTCAAAAGCTTCATAAATATTTCTATCCAGCATATTTTGATGTCATTTCTTGTTCTTTTTGTTTCCTTCCCTCATTCTCTGTTATAAATTTTTAATGTTTTTTCGTCTGAAAGCAGAATCTCTTACTGGAACGGATTTGGAATTTAATACTCAAACTGGAATTTATGCCATTTCCTTTTCATGAATTCACCCCAAACAAAAAGGTAATAAAGACATAAGACGCTAGGCTTACCGAAGATGAAAGACAATAGAGTAAAGAAAAGCAGGGGAAACGTTAACGAGGAGAAAAACAACAACAAAAAGAAGTAAATTAATGCAGATAGATGACAATTGTTGTAGATTTTAATTGACAGGAAAGCAAACTGCTGAACCAAGAATCTATTAGGATAGAACGTATGGTTACATTTGGTAATTATATTTTTAGATTTTGGTTTTTAGCCTAGCTTCTCCTCGAGATCGTTACATTGGTAAATTTTGGCAATTTGCTAAGCGTTGTAACCTATAAAGCTTACTGAATGAGGAATAACCAAAACGGAGGTTGGAAATGAAATGATAATCTTTATAAAGTCAACAAAATACAATACTCGCCAGCGGCGTGAAGTAGGTAAACCACTGCTAGTGGTGGACTGCTTAGACAGCATATTACGATATTTACCTGCCTCCCCACGAGGTAGGATGCGGCACAGGGTCAAATTTAATGTGGGGAAATCCGAGCCCCTGGGCTCGGGCAAAAATTGCCCGTAGACCCGCATACGCGAGATCAAGTATCTGTCTACCTCCCCAGACTAGACTCTACCCTTCAGCATAGTCTCGTCCGGGTTCCTCTCTGCCCGAAGGCATAGAGTTCGACACGGCAAGAGCTTCTCACACTGACAGCTCACGCTGACAGCTTATGCAGCATATTACCCCCACTCACAATAGTGTCTAACGTATTTATGAGCATTGGGACATACCCATTAGTGTTCATAGTTACGGTATATAACACTGAGCATGGCGTCCACCTTGTTCAGAAATGTCAAAGCTATCGTCCATATAAAACTGTTTTCTCGGATCAATAATTAAAAGACCTTGAAACGAATAAATTGTTTGAATCAAGAATACAATCCTTCAGCAGATCCTATAGACTGGCGTTATAAAATCACACAGAGCTATAGCAAATAACAAAAACCAAACTTGGATACTTCCAAAAACATCAACAGCAAAAATAAGTCACACGTACAAATAGAAGAGAAAATAATTATATAATCAAAATAGTAACTTTCCATACGACCATAAACAAAATGCGTCCGGGGTATGACGATAAACTACGTCCGCGTCCTGGGAATGACGATAAACTACGTCCAACAGCAAGGCCTCTGATAATACGTTTTTGACAAAATAATATTACCATTTATACATTTTTGAGAAAAAAATATTAACAGAAATGGATTTTTGACAAAACAAATATTACCAGGGGGAAAAAAAAGAAACGTTGTCGACATTAAATGACCCATTGTGGTTGATATGCCGTAAAACAAACCAAACCAAACCAAACATGAACAAAATGCTTGAAAGAAAACATCCACCCGTCAATATTAGAAACAGACTTAAAAATTATTAGACTTGAGAAATCTGTTTGAAAAAAAAAGATTTTTATAAGTGTCAACCTACAAGTGATGCTAACTGCTCGGTTAGTGTATGTGTTCAATATGGAAATGACTAATTACACTATTACTTTTAGTATTACCATTTCAACACCTACGGAGATTATTTTATTCTTAAATAAGTGTTTGTCATTCTAAGGTTGTATTAATTGAAACAACAGCAAAATCTAAAAAAATAATATTGTAATGATTATCATCATCATCACATATACATACATACATACATACATACATACATACATACATACTTACACAAATTCAAATTATACAACAACAAGCATTCATTGGATAATAAATCAACACTACTTTGTAATAGACAATTTATAAATCGCAGCTATGCGACAATTTTATAATCTCTACCTTTTCATCTAGTCGATTTTGTGCACTTTTGGGAGAATCAGATCCCAAGAGCCTTCTCAGCTTAGTAAATATTTTCAGGTAATATCAGCTTCTAATTGGTCAATAAACACACAAATGGGCGTTGCAATCCACCCACGCACAATATATTTTTCCAGCGCGTGACTAAGTCAAGTTTCCTGCCATGGCGCTGTGAGCCTATCACGTGATTACATTATCTCTAAATAGCAAACACGAGTTTGACTTTTTCCCTTTCTTCTCTCTTCTTGCTGCAAAATGTAGTCCCAGAGAATTATCGTCTCGGCCAGGCGGTCAGACGTTAAATAATATTTCACGCATTCGCGTACATACGAACTCTTACGAACTTCTCCAAAATACGAACATTAACTAAAATACGAACATTCTCACACAAACACAATGTTTACTGTCTATGTGCTTTGTAATTGTTTTGTTTAATACATATATTTGTTTATATATATATATATATATATATATATATATATATATATATATATATATATATATATATATATATATATATCGGTTTTGTTTGTTTGTCTTCTTTATCTTCAGTTGGACTTAATCCAAGTCCTACATTTTCATGTCGCTGGACCTTCTTCTAGCAGGAAATATAAACGCACGTGTTTTCTTTTCATCTTCACCCCTTGGTCCTCTACAATAAGAATAGGCTCACAACTCTTGGTATATAAAAAAACGGTAATTCCGTTCGATTCCAAGTAACCAAATAAGTACTCTTAGACAGAAACTTGAAATACAGTAGTTCCTCGTTTATTCGTATCTCGATTTTTCGGCTTTCTAATATCCGGCATGGGAAATGAATAAAAAAAATTGGAATCATTCGAATATTTTTCAATTATACGAGCTAAACCTACTGAAATATTTCATCTCGAACAAGCATTTTGACAATTTAGAAACGCCTGCTCAATGTTTCATTAAAAATGGTGAAAGGATCCGTTCAATAAATGTCTTGTTCATTTCCTCGTTGTGTGCATATATTTGAAGATACATTTGAATTATCGCAGCCAGAAAATCTGGCTTATGCAACTCTCAGACGTGAGTGACAAACGTGAAGTGATCTTCACTGCCAAATACAGTGGGCGGAAACAAATATTTTTACACATACATATTTTTAATTTATTGTATTTCCAACTAATGAATAAAAATACTTTTCATATAATTAACTGTACCCAGATGCATAATAACTAAATATGCATAGAAAATAGAAAAAATAATTTAACAGAAATAAATCCCATTTATTCGTACAATGTAAATTTCAGATTTTAAAATTTTTTAAATTGTTTTAATACTGTAGTGGAATATTCTAGAATGTTCCAATAATGTTATCAGTAGCTATTTTTAGCCTAAAAAATACAAACACATTTTCTAACTGTTATTCGTACAAGAAGGTTATCATCATGGCAAGAGGTAAAGAATTGACAAATTCGCAAAAAGAACTGATTAATAATTTAATACAATAAACTATCAATATATCTTCGACAAAAACACCACGAAAAAAACACGCATCGCCGTCTCTCGTAACTATGTCTAGGTAAACATGTATATGGACAAAAGCTGAGTATCATCTACCATGTACTCAATTGTGAAAGCAGAATAATACATATCAAACTTTTATTACTTCAAAGCTGCCAAGAATATTATATTTTGGTATAAAAGGAATTGATGCGTCGTTAAACAGACAAATCAATCGATCAATCAATCGTAGAGGTATAGAGGGATATATATATATATATATATATATATATATATATATATATATATATATATATATATATATATATATCCCTCTATATATATATATATATAGATATAGATATAGATATAGATATATATATATATATACACACTATTGCATCAGTTCGAACAATACGGCGGCGAACATGTAGAAGCCGCGTGCTTTCAAATTAGTGATTGATTTTGTGAATTTTAATTATTTACATTATCTACATTCAAACTAATATTCACATTGATTTTGTTAATATCACAACGCGCTATAAAACTATGAACTGATGGAATTAAGGAATGTAGCATTTCAGAGCACGTGCCATGGCGATAGCGATAGAGTAACGAAAGGCTTGCAACATTGTGTCTGTTGAAAATGCTTTTATTTTGTTTTTAAACAGTTTTCTTTCAATTCTTGCCTGCCTCCAGATATATGTTCTCATATTTTTTTAATCAGATTACCCTAAGCAAGGCAATAAAGCCACTAAGACGCAAATGGCTACTGACTGTAAAAAAATAGTAGAAAAAGAAAACTTTAATAAGGCCGGACAACAATAAAAGAACCGGAATTAAAAAGACAAAAGATAACGATTGGATTTAATTTTTTGAAGATCAAAGTTGAGTGGGAAGCAAAAACAATGGAACGTTTTCTTTGTTAAGGTAATTTTGTGATGTCCCCGAATACTCGTTGTCACTTTTGTGATGTCCCCGAATAATCGTTGTCACTTTTGTGATGTCCCCGAATACTCGTTGTCACTTTTGTGATGTCCCCCGAATACTCGTTGTCACTTTTGTGATGTCCCCGAATACATGTTGTCACTTTTGTGATGTCCCCCGAATACTCGTTGTCACTTTTGTGATGTCTCCGAATACTCGTTGTCATTTTTTGATGTCCCTTAATACTCGTTGTCACTTTTATGATGTCCCCGCATACTTGTTGTCACTTTTGTGATGTCCCCGAATACACGTTGTCACTTTTGTGATGTCCCCCGAATACTCGTTGTCAGTTTTGTGATGTCCCCGAATACACGTTGTCACTTTTGTGATATCCCCCGAATACTCGTTGTCACTTTTGTGATGTCCCTTAATACTCGTTGTAATTTTTGTGATGTCCCCGAATACACTTTGTCACTTTTGTGATGTCCGCCGAATACTCGTTGTCACTTTTGTGATGTCCCCCGTATACTCGTTGTCACTTTTGTGATGTCCCCCGAATACTCGTTGTCACTTTTGTGATGTCCCCCGTATACTCGTTGTCACTTTTGTGATGTCCCCCGAATACTCGTTGTCACTTTTGTGATGTCCCCCGTATACTCGTTGTCACTTTTGTGATGTCCCCCGAATACTCGTTGTCACTTTTGTGATCACCCCGAATATTAGTTGTCACTTTCATGAAGTCCACGACGACACGTTGTCACTTTCGTAATCCTCGTTGTAGTAGAGACTTTGTAATCACAGTACAACTAGAGTAACGCCGTTAAACAATACTGGTGTCAGACGACTTCGAATAGTACTTGCTCGATAAGACTCGCTCGAAAAGTAACCACCGAATAGTGATCCGAATAGTAATCCGTATAGTGATCAGTATAGAGAAATAGTTTATGGAATAGTATCGACAATAGCGATCCGTATAGTAATAGAGGATAGAATAGAAATAGTGATCATTATACAGAAATAGTATAGAGAAGAGAACAGAGAATAGCGATACGTATAGTGATCAGTATAGAGTGTAGGGAATAGTATAGAGATAGAGTATAGTGTAAAAAGAGTGATCCGTATAGTAATAGAGGATAGAATAGAAATAGTGATCATTATACAGAAATAGTATAGAGAAGAGAACAGAGAATAGCGATACGTATAGTGATCAGTATAGAGTGTAGGGAATAGTATAGAGTATAGTGTAAAAAGAGTGATCCGTATAGTAATAGAGGATAGAATAGAAATAGTGATCATTATACAGAAATAGTATAGAGAAGAGAACAGAGAATAGCGATACGTATAGTGATCAGTATAGAGTGTAGGGAATAGTATAGAGTATAGTGTAAAAAGAGTGATCCGTATAGTAATAGAGGATAGAATAGAAATAGTGATCATTATACAGAAATAGTATAGAGAAGAGAACAGAGAATAGCGATACGTATAGTGATCAGTATAGAGTGTAGGGAATAGTATAGAGTATAGTGTAAAAAGAGTGATCCGTATAGTAATAGAGGATAGAATAGAAATAGTGATCATTATACAGAAATAGTATAGAGAAGAGAACAGAGAATAGCGATACGTATAGTGATCAGTATAGAGTGTAGGGAATAGTATAGAGTATAGTGTAAAAAGAGTGATCCGTATAGTAATAGAGGATAGAATAGAAATAGTGATCATTATACAGAAATAGTATAGAGAAGAGAACAGAGAATAGCGATACGTATAGTGATCAGTATAGAGTGTAGGGAATAGTATAGAGTATAGTGTAAAAAGAGTGATCCGTATAGTAATAGAGGATAGAATAGAAATAGTGATCATTATACAGAAATAGTATAGAGAAGAGAACAGAGAATAGCGATACGTATAGTGATCAGTATAGAGTGTAGGGAATAGTATAGAGTATAGTGTAAAAAGAGTGATCCGTATAGTAATAGAGGATAGAATAGAAATAGTGATCATTATACAGAAATAGTATAGAGAAGAGAACAGAGAATAGCGATACGTATAGTGATCAGTATAGAGTGTAGGGAATAGTATAGAGATAGAGGATAGTTTAGAAAGAGTGATCCGTATAGTAATAGAGGATAGAGTAGATATAGTGATCATTATAGAGAAATAGTATAGGGAAGAGAACAGAGAATAGCGATACGTATAGTGATCAGTATAGAGTGTAGGGAATAGTATAGAGATAGAGTATAGTGTAAAAAGAGTGATCCGTATAGTAATAGAGAATAGAGTAGATATAGTGATCATTATAGAGAAATAGTATAGGGAAGAGAACAGAGAATAGCGATACGTATAGTGATCAGTATAGAGTGTAGGGAATAGTATAGAGATAGAGTATAGTGTAAAAAGAGTGATCCGTATAGTAATAGAGGATAGAATAGAAATAGTGATCATTATACAGAAATAGTATAGAGAAGAGAACAGAGAATAGCGATACGTATAGTGATCAGTATAGAGTGTAGGGAATAGTATAGAGATAGAGTATAGTGTAAAAAGAGTGATCCGTATAGTAATAGAGGATAGAATAGAAATAGTGATCATTATACAGAAATAGTATAGAGAAGAGAACAGAGAATAGCGATACGTATAGTGATCAGTATAGAGTGTAGGGAATAGTATAGAGATAGAGTATAGTGTAAAAAGAGTGATCCGTATAGTAATAGAGGATAGAATAGAAATAGTGATCATTATACAGAAATAGTATAGAGAAGAGAACAGAGAATAGCGATACGTATAGTGATCAGTATAGAGTGTAGGGAATAGTATAGAGATAGAGTATAGTGTAAAAAGAGTGATCCGTATAGTAATAGAGGATAGAATAGAAATAGTGATCATTATACAGAAATAGTATAGAGAAGAGAACAGAGAATAGCGATACGTATAGTGATCAGTATAGAGTGTAGGGAATAGTATAGAGATAGAGTATAGTGTAAAAAGAGTGATCCGTATAGTAATAGAGGATAGAATAGAAATAGTGATCATTATACAGAAATAGTATAGAGAAGAGAACAGAGAATAGCGATACGTATAGTGATCAGTATAGAGTGTAGGGAATAGTATAGAGATAGAGTATAGTGTAAAAAGAGTGATCCGTATAGTAATAGAGGATAGAATAGAAATAGTGATCATTATACAGAAATAGTATAGAGAAGAGAACAGAGAATAGCGATACGTATAGTGATCAGTATAGAGTGTAGGGAATAGTATAGAGATAGAGTATAGTGTAAAAAGAGTGATCCGTATAGTAATAGAGGATAGAATAGAAATAGTGATCATTATACAGAAATAGTATAGAGAAGAGAACAGAGAATAGCGATACGTATAGTGATCAGTATAGAGTGTAGGGAATAGTATAGAGATAGAGTATAGTGTAAAAAGAGTGATCCGTATAGTAATAGAGGATAGAATAGAAATAGTGATCATTATACAGAAATAGTATAGAGAAGAGAACAGAGAATAGCGATACGTATAGTGATCAGTATAGAGTGTAGGGAATAGTATAGAGATAGAGTATAGTGTAAAAAGAGTGATCCGTATAGTAATAGAGGATAGAATAGAAATAGTGATCATTATACAGAAATAGTATAGAGAAGAGAACAGAGAATAGCGATACGTATAGTGATCAGTATAGAGTGTAGGGAATAGTATAGAGATAGAGTATAGTGTAAAAAGAGTGATCCGTATAGTAATAGAGGATAGAATAGAAATAGTGATCATTATACAGAAATAGTATAGAGAAGAGAACAGAGAATAGCGATACGTATAGTGATCAGTATAGAGTGTAGGGAATAGTATAGAGATAGAGGATAGAGTAGAAATAGTGACAATTCGACGCCACGCTGATTCCCATATATAGATTTTCTTATTCAAGATGGGATCGCCTGTGTTTGCTTTCTGGTGATCTGTGTTCAAACCCAAGTGTCGCTAGTGACACTTTATTCCTAGATAACACGTAATGACTTGCTTATGTCGTAGTCGTGCCTTTCCTTGCAACTTAATCGGCATCCATTCCTTCTAGATCTGATTTATTTCGTCTTTTCATTCCAAATAAAGATACACAAAAAACTGACAATTATGTTGGTATCAGAATTGCTTTACTTCCATTCATGACTTCGCCTTAAAATTTCAGTTACATCTGAAAACTCCTTCAAGATACTTACTGACATCAAAGGGTGAATCACTGAGGAGACCAATGCATATGCCAGAGTATTAACGCTGAAACCAAAATAGCACGTTATCGACATTAAACTTAACCCTAAGTACCACAATATCCCCAAGTCTTAATTGCTTCTCCATTGTTACGATGTGACAATGACAAATTCCGAATGAAGCAGCCCCTGTTTGGCTGGAAGCCTATTTTCTGGTGATCTTATAGAGATCTTGTTTAAATTAACTGTAAATAACAGTTGGCAATTAAACTCAACACGTCATTTCTATAGTAAAATATACATCTCACCATCGATTATCCGGTAGCATACCGGATTATCCGTATAGCTAAAACCACTTGCAATAACGTAATCATTTATCTTTTTATTTCCATTTTTTATTTAATGTTTTTCAAATTTAACATTTTTAAAATACTGATTTTACATTGAATATCTTTATTTTACGATCATGATCATTTATCTTCAATTAGTTAGTCCACATCATATATATATATATATATATATATATATATATATATATATATATATATATATATATATATAGATATATATATATATATATATAATGATATTACATCGAAAACATCGTGTTTTGCTACAATTCATCAGGCGGTTGTAAATTACTGGCGAGTCAACGATTTATTTAGATTTGAAAGTAAAATACATCTTTTTACGAAAAAAAGATAAGTGGGGTTTATAAGTTTGTGAGCTCAGATCAACCAATCGAAAAAATATATATATATATATATATATATATATATATATATATATATATATATATATATATATATATATACATACATATATATATATATATATATATATACATATATATATATATATATATATATACATATATATATATGACCTACATTAAATTTAAACAGAGAAGCAAAAATTAAGAAATTATTTTCCATTAAACATTAAACATAAGCAGATATTAATGGATACCTATTTTGCACACCTAATAAATATTATATACACACCTAATAAATATTATATACACACCTAATAAATATTATATACACACCTAATAAATATTTTATACACCTAAATAATATTGATTTACTTTATATTGAGCCCTCTTTTAAATAAAATGTTGCGAAAGTTGGAATTGTACTCTATTCTTTCTCATCTCATGATAATTATATATATATATATATATATATATATATATATGAAGAAATATAGTTTTAAAGTCCCTCAAAATCCCATAAATATAGCACACTTTAAAACTATATTTCTTCATATATATATATATATATATATATGAAGAAATATAGTTTTAAAGTGTGCTATATTTATGGGACAAAGTGCTCAATATCAGAGACAGAGCGTATGTAAATATAAATAATTCTCGGACTTTGTCCATTTCATAATATATATATATATATATATATATATATATATATATATATATATCAAGTATACATATATATCAAGTATATATATACATATGTATATGTGTCTGTGTCTGTGAGTGTGTGTGTGTGTATTCCTAATCTGACTGTTTATCATATACATATATATATATATATATATATATATATATATATATATATATATATATATATATATATATATATATATATATATGAAAACTTTCTCAGAGTTAACTTGTAGAAACAAAGACAATATTTATAAATGTAAAATACAATACGAAAACTGTAATATTAGCTAAGGACATTTTTGCCTTGAAAAAAGTCGACATTAGACGAAACGCGTCGACTAATATTACAGTTTTCCTATTGTGTTTTACATTTATATATATATATATATATATATATATATATATATATATATATATATATATATATATATATATGCGCAGTACTTAGTGGAAAGTGCTCAATATCAGTGATAGAGCTAACATATTCAGTTTATGGATATTTTTTTGATGATCGCAAAAGCGACAGAACAAAATCCCCCCTACGACGACCAAACATAATCAAACAGAAATAAGCATAAATAGATCCATTTTTAAAAAATAAACCAGTCTGTCTGAAGATCGCAAAAGCGTGAAACCCAGGGTTAAAAACTAATATCCATACAAATGAATATATATATATATATATATATATATATATATATATATATATATATATTTGTGTGTGTGTGTGTGTGTGCGCGCGCACGCTATCATTTTCTATCTAGAAGCTGTCGGAAAAGGTTGGACGGATAGTAGATATATGGTTGTTGAGGTTTATCGTATTTTTCCTGAAAGTGTTCGAATTTCATGTAATGGCGATAATTGCAATTAACAAAGTATTGAGATATTTCGGCGACACACTGTTCTGGCTTAGAGATTTATCTATTTCCGTGGGAGACCGAAGGAAGTTAGGGAGAGAGATGAAGCATCTAGATGCAATTCTCACTTTCCATATGCTGAACAATGATGGGATCACACGTACGCACACTTCAATACAGCAAATCCACACAGGCGCTTCGAGAAGTAAAAACGTGCCTGCCGCCCTCCCCAGTCGTACAGGGGAACATGACAAAACTTTTAATGTTTCTTTCTGTTTTCTCTGTTGGCGGTAAAATCACTTGCACTTACCGAAGGCCACGTAACCTCATCAGATCACCGACTCGATTGCGAAGATCAATCATTCGTGCCACCTCCTCCATTATCCGCGGCCGATAACATCTAGCCCTGAAGCAAACGAACCCTTAGCCTTTATTTTCGGAAATTGCTTTGCCCTATGTGGCGACATCAGTTGAAGGGACTTCCAAAAGGTGGTTGGTACGTACTAACCACATAAATGTTGCAACTTAAAAATGGTCTGTCAGAAATTGGTTAAATTCAGAGCTTGAAATAACGTTCGTTACTTATATGGAAATAAACTTGCAGGAATTCACCACTGAGCAAAAGGCACAAAGCACTGAAGACGCTGGAACACTAAAATTTATTTTTTTTTAAAAGTCAGACGTGTCTGGACATGCAGTCTAACCGGCCTCATTCAGTTTCCATATGCATCACTTATTATTAAATATCCTACAACATGATAGCAAAAGATCTGCCAAAAAAGGTGAAATATTATAAGAACCTGGACATAAATTTACCGTGGATGTTCAGCAATCAAAGCACTTTGTAACACTTTCGCCATAGTAAATTAATTTCTCTTTTAATTAAAGTAGCATTTGTTAAATCAAAATTAAGGTCAATTTTGTAAAAGTTCCATTTGGTGATTATATAGTCTTTTATTTAAATACCTCGCGGTTTCTCCTGTGTATTCCTTGTGGCAATCATTACAGGTGAATTACTCCTTCAAGTTTTAGCTTTCTATTATTATGTTTTTTATCAACTAAGTCCCTTGTTTTAGAAGTAGGTGTAAATAAATTTAATATTAAGCTTGGATGAATTCTTTCCAGTTGTGGTTGTGAGATTGTTGGCAGGGAGAGTTAGGTATCTTGATTCGTCGTCTGTTTTTCTTCTGAAAGATTTCTGTTTCGAGTTGAATATGAAATAATTAGGGAATCGGAGGAACTTAAAACTCTTCTCACTGTATTTATCCTCATCACATAAATATTAAAGGCTACTGAGAGCTCTTATATTTTTTATATCTCATTCATTCCCACTCCAACATATATATAATTCCATCAACAAACGCATCACTTTTGTCTAATGAAGTCAGGACGAAACGCGTTACAAAGATTCTTTGCCACTTTGCTATTCATTTGCCTAATATCTGTCTATCTGAGATCTATTCATATCTATCTGTATATATCTATTTCTGATATACAGAAATTTACATATCATATTCTTCCATAGATAGATAGATATATAGATATATAGATAGATAGATAGATAGATAGATAGATAGATATCAACAGACTGAGATAGATAGATAGATAGATAGATAGATAGATAGATAGATAGATAGATAGATATCAACATACTGAGATAGATAGATAGATAGATAGATAGATATCAACAGACTGAGATAGATAGATAGATAGATAGATAGATAGATAGATAGATAGATAGATATCAACATACTGAGATAGATAGATAGATAGATAGATAGATAGATAGATAGATAGATAGATAGATAGATAGATATCAACAGACTGAGATAGATAGATAGATAGATAGATAGATAGATAGATAGATAGATAGATAGATAGATACCAACATTTATTAATTCAACATATCTATTATGATACAACTAAAACATTGCTCATAAGTTATCATGTTCTATGTTACGTAGTCTCCATCAAGGTTAGTAAACTGGTGACAATATGTCGTAATGCATAAATACTCTCTTCGAATAACGTGGCTTCACGCACCTGAAACAACTCTGTGATAATGGCGTCATCTATGTAGAATCACTTCCCCAAAAAATGCTGTTTGAGAGGCCCAAATAGATTATCGTCTGAAGGAATCAGGACTTGATAAAATATTTCAACCATACCGCTGGACCGACTATTTTTATCAATTTGGCCGTGTGGTGGGTGACGCTGCCGTGCAGCCAAATGTCAGCCTTAAACCAAATGTCCCGTTTCCTTTCGACGAGAACTTTCACAGCTTTGACCATCTGACAACATGGCATGAAGTCCACGAGTGGGACATTTTCTTTGTTCCAAAAAATAATTATTGTCAATCTTTTTGTTTACTGAAGAATTTAAATTTCAATGGCGTTCAATGTCGATGGATTTTTACAAAATTTTTCTTCTTCCACTTCTTCTTCTTCCTCTTCCTCCTCTTGTTCTTCTTCCTCCTCCTCCTCCTCTTCTTCATCTTCTTCTTCTCCTCCTCCTCCTCTTTTTCTTCTTCTTCTTCTTCGTGTGTCCATTGTATGTCTTTTTGCTTCTTCTTCTTCTGCTTCTTCTGCTTCTTCTTCTTCTTCAGGTGTCCATTATGTGTCCTTTTTGCTATCTCTCTCCCTCCTAAACCCTGTTCTGCCATCCATTTACTCAACTTTATTCGCTAGATCATGCGCGCTATTTTCCACTGACCCTCTTGCCATCACTATGTCATGTGAGTGTCATATTTTCTAAGCCCTTTTTCCTCATTATGTCCTAGAAATTACAACTGTCTGTTTCTGATGTTAAGTATAAGTATCCTTTTCGTTTCCATGTTGTCTAAAACTTCGTCATTGCTCACATGTTCATTTCATGCTATTCTCAACATCCTTCTGTAGAACCAGATTTCTCTTTATTCTGTGGTGAGATTTTCCAGCATTCACTGCCATATAAGAAGACTGATATTACATAAGAGTTAAGTATCATTTTCTCTCAGTATCTCTCTATATTTCTGAGATGAGGTATTATGTACACTATTTACATTATTGGGAGTATTGTCCTCATCTTTGTCGCCATATTTATTACAACGTTTCGGCCGTTCTTCAGACGATTCGAATGTCGAACTGAACCATTTATTTCGCTCACTGGGGTTATCCGTTCTAGTTCCACGTGCCATGTTTAATGGATGTCAGTTATCAGTTATCACAGACGCGATGTTGCATCTCTCTGCCTTTTCTACAAGTACTTCCACGGTAATTGCTCCGAAGAGTTGCTTTCGCTTGTCCCTAGGCCAAGTGAATTTAAACGTCCTACGAGGCTGGCTTCCCGCTCCCACCCCTACACCGTTGAAACTGTTAGATGTAGACGTCTCTTCTACTCCAATAGCTTCATGTCTCGCACATCTCGCCTATGGAACTCCCTTCCCTATTACTGTTTCCCTGACAAATACAATCTCCAACGCTTTAAGTGTAGCGTCAATCGTCATCCCCAGTTGCCTTGATCTATCCACTTCCCTTTTCCACTTCCTTTCATCTTTCATTCCTATCTGCTCTCGCTCTAAATCTTCTGTAACCCCCTTGCCTTGATCGACCCTCCGTCCTTCTCTTTCTCCACATCCCTTCCTTTACCACTCCTATCTGCTCTTCCTCCAACCCTTCTGTAAACCCCATGCGTGATAATGGCCACCAGCCTTGCTTGGGGTGATACGCTTAAAAAAAAAAATTTAAAAATCTCCTGTTAATTCCCCTCTCCCGGGTATTGAACTCACACTCTTCGGGTCCTGTCACTGGATCTAACTAACGCTTTTATCCACTGTGCCATGGCGACTATGATGGGGACGACAGTCGGAATAATGTAAGTAGTATACCGTTTTCTTTGTAATGAAATTTTCCTGTTTCTTAGTACTTTGCTTAGTTTTGGGAAGGCAACTTTCGCTATTCCAATGTAAGAAATGAGATATTACGCAGCAGTTTAGCACTCTTTTTGTTTGTTCCTAACGAAATTTTCATGTTTCTTAATAGTATGAGGTATTTTAAAAGAGGACGGAAAACGCGAAACCGAGAACTGAACATGCATTGGAATAGCGAAAGTGCCTTCCAAAAGCCAAGCAAAATATTAGGAAACATGAAAATTTAATTAGAAACAAACAAATAATACTTAACTCTTATGTAAGATCTGTCCTCCTGCATGACAGTGATTGCTGAAAATCTCCTCACAGATAAAGAAGAGACTTGGAGTAAGAGATAGGATTCTATAGATCGATGCTGAGGATACCCTGTGAGTAACGAGGAAGTTTTTAAATAAATATGATAAATAATGACACTTATACTTAAAATCAGAAAGATACAGTTGAAATTTCTAAAGCACATGATAAGGAAAGGAGAATATGACACTGACAGAACATATTGAAAGCAACAATGACAGAAAAGCACCTAACAACCTACCTACCTATCTACCTAAGATGCTTGTGCAAATGGTTAATAGAAGACGGATTAGGAGGGGGAGCAAAAAGACAAACCTTACTAAGACCTACAAAAGACAGAATGTTGTAGAGAGACATGTTGGTTCATGTCCTGATGCAATACGACACACAGACGAAGTAGAAATAAAGGCTCTCAGGTAAAATAAAAAAGAATGTTTATTTAAGATCTAAATATTGTGTTATATATATTTTCTCATAAATATTTGTCATATATATTTTCTTATTCCATCGCTAGAAAATACATTTGATTTTTTTTTAATCATTTCACTCCAAGCAAGGAAACAAATCCCATAAGAGGCAAGGGGTTACTGAGTGTGAAGAAACAAGAGTAAATGAAAATCAGACCTAGCATTAAGATTAAATAGATGTGTCATCAACACAGATACCGAGTTGAGAACTGATGGTATCGGGAAGGTCGTTGATGAAAATTAGGAACAACGACCTTCCCGAACCCAACAATTTCAAGAGCCCTGTGGATACCTGCATTAATGAAAAAAGATCTAGAAGAGTGGCCGTTGAGGACAACTTTCATTTCGCAATTTGATAAGAAAGACTGAATCAGATCAAAAACTCGTCTAGAAATAACATAAGCTTTCAACTAAAACCAGGCGTCAAACTTTTTCGAGATAATCGAGAGGATGATTATGAGGTATTTTCTGTGGCTGATAATTCCTGTTAAAAAATAATAAAGCCTTTTCTACTAGAAAAGAATCTCTATACATTGCATATCAAGCAAATATTCCAAATCATAAGCTGATTGAAAGTTAGTGATAATAATTAAAACCAAAAAAAGTCCTTGAAAAAAGTTCCAATCTGACCTGACAATCACGATTTGAAAACAAAGTTCCAATCTGACCTGACAATCACGATTTGAAAAAAAAGTTCCAACTCACCTGATAAAAAATATTGATTTTCATTAATAAGATCTGCCAAAGAATATAAGTCGAAATAAAAGCCCGAGGAGAAGCAACAAATGTGACTATTTTTATCGAAGATCTCATATTTTTATTTTATTTGATGTTAAAAACATATGCCCTAAATTTAAATAATTTCATCTAATTTGAGATTTATTTCAGGCAACCTGAATGTACAGCGATTAAACACACATTTTCCAGGGGTGATAGATAGATAGATAGATAGATAGATAGATAGATAGATAGATAGATAGATAATGAGAAGACTGTGATAGATAGATAGATAGATAGATAGATAGATAGATAGATAGATAGATAGATAGATAATGAGAAGACTGTGATAGATAGATAGATAGATAGATAGATAGATAGATAGATAGATAGATAGATAATGAGAAGACTGTGATAGATAGATAGATAGATAGATAGATAGATAGATAGATAGATAGATAGATAGATAGATAGATAGATAGATAGATAGATAGGGAGAAACCTCCTAGATTTTAATATTAATTGATTGATAGATTTACAGATATAGATTTTTCAAAAAGAGTTGGAAAAACAGAAAGAGAATTCAATTAAAGTTATTCTTAATGGAAGAAAAAATAATTAATGCAATTAAAACAGAAAGGGATAGGTAAGAAAACTGCAACTGCAGTAGTTGTCAATGCGAAAAGAAAAGAAAAAGAGTAAAATATACACTAAAGTTTTTTAACCGGTTATCGCTCCACACTAGCCAGAACTCGGTCGAGGAAAATAAAATACAGACTGACTAAAAATTGGAAAACTGAGGGAAGAAAATACACACATATCAATAATATGACACGTGTATATCTATAAACCGATTACACTAAGTCATAATAACCTATCCTTTTATTTGCATCAGGTTCCTTGTCGTAATTCATTATAAAATGTCTTGACAGTTTTCAGGTGATATTTAGAATGTTAATCCCCACAGAAATGAGAACATATCCTTAAGGAACAATGAGGCATTAACGGATTAACGGTTAGCTTTTTTATTGCATTTGTTGTTTGTTTTTTGTTTTTTTTTACTTTGTCTTTTTATTTGGCGTTTTGTATTGCCAACTTCGCTAGGTGTAGTTGTGCTTTTGTCTCGTTTAATCTTGTCTGTTTTATTCCATTATTTAGAATTACATTACAACAAACGGAAACAGATCTTATATATATATATATATATATATATATATATATATATATATATATATATATATATATATATATATATATATATATATATATATATATATATATATATATGTACACACATATACATACATATATATATATATTTAAATAAATTGTTGGAGGTACAGAACCGTAATATAGCCAGGAAAACAAAGAATTTGTTCCTTATAGGCATTATGAAAAATAAAAAAATAAGAGATGTAAACACTCACAAGACAGACCAACCGGTTTCGTTCCCTAGCTTATCAAGGTCAACGGGGGAACGTAATAATTTATTTTTTATTTTAAATTACTTTTACTCACACAAACATCCTACATACAATTAAAACAATAAAAAAAATGAAATGAATAATTTGTATGAGGGAAGGGGAAGAAAAAAAAACGAATATCACAAATTCCCGCAGCGATAGGGGAAAAAATATATAGCTGGAAGGTAGGGGAGGAAGAAGAGGGGGTATAGATTAGCGTAATAACATGGAGTCTAAGGAGACAGTCTCTTTGCTTACAAAGAGACGGTCCCCTGGATCGTATATACAAAGGCTCAAGTGCACGTAAGTGAAAAAGGGAGTGCGAACTGGCCAGAACAGTGAACAAGTTCGAACTAAAATTAATAGCACAATCCCTGCTATTTATCAGATGTTCAGTAATAGCTGAACCGGAAGTATTCACCAGTTGGCTCTTACGGCCTTCCGGATTCAGAACTCTTAATGGGGCATGCTGACTAATCCTACAATCCAATCGCTGGGTCGTTCTTCCTATGTAGTTGCTACCACAACTACAATTGAATGTGTAGATCACCGAGGAGACATGATGGGGAGGAAGAGGGTCCTTGCGCAGAGAGGGAAAGCCAGAACGAGTCGCAAAATGAATCTTTAGTTGAGCTGAAAAATAACACAGTTGGACAGCAGACGAGATCCGCTTACCCAGAAGCTTGCCCCGTGAACCAATAAAAGGAAGCCGCTGGTAAATAGGACATTTCTGAACTGCGTATTGTTTATCCTTCCGAAAATTAATAATCTTATCACGCATGACATTATGAAGAGCATCACCAGGATATCCATTTTTTAAAAGGGTGCAGCGGATAAAATCAAATTCATCATCCAAATACTATTCACTACAGATCATCAAGGCCCTGTGAGTTAGGGTCTTGATGAGATTGATTTTGCGCTTTTTGGGACAAAATGAGTCCCAACGCGTATACAAACCAGAAAAAATATATATGGTATTCCTGGCTATATATATATATATATATATATATATATATATATATATATGATGGACTCTTTCGTCGAACTCAACGTATGAGGGTCAGACAGATCAGGTCCCAGAAACTGAAAGCCCGACACCCTCACAGGATTTCATTATAGTGGTGAAGGCTTTGTGCAGGGCCATCCACACTTTTTGTGGGGACGAATATAGAACCCAGTCTGTCCTGCTATTTACCCATAGTTGGAGGGAGAAGAAGAGTATTCACACCTTTCCCAAGGGTATTAGCACGTAAGTGAATGTAATGGATTCGACTGGAATTCGAACTCGGCTCTCCGATTCCTCAATCCAAGCCGTTATTTATATATATATATATATATATATATATATATATATATATATATATATATATATATATATATATATATATATATATATATATATATATATATATATATATATATATATATATATATATATATATATATATATATATATATATATATATAAAAAGTGTGGATGGCCCTACACAAAGCCTTCACCACTATAATCAAATCTTGTGTGGGTGTCCGGCTTTCAGTTTCTGGGAACTGATCTGTCTGGCCCTCATACGTTGACTTCGACGGGAGAGTCCATCATATATGTATATATATATATATATATATATATATATATGTATATATATATGTATATATATATATGTATATATATATGTATATATATATATGTATATATATGTATATATATACATATGTATATATATGTATATATATATATATGTATATATATGTATATATATATATGTATATATATATATGTATATATATATATGTATATA
Source organism: Acanthosepion esculentum (assembly GCA_964036315.1). Taxonomy (NCBI): domain Eukaryota; kingdom Metazoa; phylum Mollusca; class Cephalopoda; order Sepiida; family Sepiidae; genus Acanthosepion; species Acanthosepion esculentum. The sequence goes on along the minus strand of OZ038490.1, from coordinate 115,116,787 downwards.
TATATATGTATATATATATATGTATATATATATGTATATATATATGTTCTCTTGGTGGTTTTTGAATGGTCTTTGAAGATGAAAGCCAGAGTATGAATATTTTACCATTACTGAAGGCCTGAATGATCTTTATATATATATATATATATATATATATATATATATATATATATATATATATATATATATGGGGGGGGGGCAGCAAACGTCTCTAATACATGTTTCGTGAAAAATGATTGACAGGTTCTTCTGTTAAGGTTTTATTTTATTTTCTTGTATATGAACAAGACATTTGGACTCACCGACAATTGCCATCTAAATATAATGTAACCACTTACTCTTATCATATAAAAAACAACCCTTAACAATATCATCTATGAACACGGCCACAATGTATTGGCCATATTCTGAAATTAGAATGTGTTTACCCTTCAGCAAATTTCACACTATATACAATAGAACAACCAAAATACTTGCAATTGCTAATAGATTAAACTGGAACGAAAAATCATTTTGTATACATATATATATATATATATATATATATATATATATATATATATATATATATATATATAAAGGAAGAGGTTATAGTAGTTTCAACGAGAGAAAAGTGTGTATATTAAAAAGAAAAGAGAAACCGCCAACGTTTTTGGATTGTAATGTGGATCTTTTTTTTAAAAGTATTATGCTTTATTGTCCATAATTTTGCTACACACGTTTCCGATCTCGCGACCGTCATCTGGCAAAGGGGGGAGATTTCCACATATTATTAAAAATAATTATTTTTTTTCTTCATGTTTTTCAATGTTAAATATTCTCGATATGAGACATTCTCTTTTTTGTGTTAGTGACCCAAATGTCTTTCTTGGACTGGCTGGGAACATTTCTGCGTTAAGGGTTATAAAACAATTGTTTGGTTCGAGAAATCATGGAGTAGTTATCGGCATGCTATCGGCATGCTTATCTTTTAATGACCCCTGTGTGATCTTAGATCTATTTCCATTTCGTGTGCTTTTTTTATATATTCGCGCGCGCGTGTGTGTGTATATGTTTGCGTTTGTGCGAAGGCAGAGGGGGGCGGGGGTGAAGTCTAAAATATCAAAATGATAAAGCGGTAGATAAAAATTTAATATTACAAAAACAAAGAAAGAAAGAATCCTATCCAAAGAAATTTATATGAAAATGTTAAAACATCAGCTTCTATTCGAACGGGTATATCCCGCCTGACCGTTGACTTCCTTTTCTGCCTTGAAAGTGAAACGTCCGAACCGACAATTTCGGATTTTTCTAATGTTTTTCCACGCCCGGCGCCATTTTCTTTTCTCCTATTTATCTTGTTTTGTTTTCTCGCCACACCCTCAAATGGCGACGCACTAAAAGCTTTCTTGGCTAACTTGTTGGCAGCAGTCATACAACACTGACTTTGAGGCAGGCGTCCGAGATGAGAGAGTGTCTTCTTTCTTTCAGAAAGTGGATCTTCCAGCGTCCTTTTAGTCAAATTGACTTCCCGTCCTTTATTTTAAGTGATTCGATTCTTCCTGGAGAGTTTCTTCATTGCTTTCTTTTATTTTCCACGAGTTAATTTTTGCTTCTTTTTATTTATCTGCTTACGGTCTTTGCGGTTTCCTTTCGTACATTATAACGTTCCTTTGGTGAAAAGCAAACAAACAAAAACAAAAATAATTGCCCAATTCTCTGATGGGTTTCTCGAGCTCCCAACAAAAAAGAAAAGTAAAAACACAAATGAATGAATGTGGAAAGGTTATACAACCAGTAGATATATGGAAATATATAGGATAGATAGATAGATAGATAGATAGATAGATAGATAGATAGATAGATAGATAGATATTGAAGATAGATAGATAGATAGATAGATAGATAGATAGATAGATAGATATTGGAAACAGATAGATAGATAGATAGATAGATAGATAGATAGATAGATAGATGTGAAGTAACATAGATAGATGTGAAGTAACATAGATAGATAGATAGATAGATAGATAGATAGATAGATAGATAGATAGATGTGAAGTAACATAGATAGATAGATAGATAGATGTGAAGTAACATAGATAGATAGATAGATAGATAGATAGATAGATAGATGTGAAGTAACATAGATAGATAGATAGATAGATGTGAAGTAACATAGATAGATAGATAGATAGATAGATAGATAGATAGATGTGAAGTAACATAGATAGATAGATAGATAGATAGATAGATAGATGTGAAGTAACATAGATAGATAGATAGATAGATAGATAGATAGATAGATAGATAGATAGATAGATGTGAAGTAACATAGATAGATAGATAGATAGATAGATAGATAGATAGATAGATAGATAGATGTGAAATAGCATAGATGTGAAGTAACATAGATAGATAGATAGATAGATAGATAGATAGATAGATAGATAGATAGATGTGAAGTAACATAGATAGATAGGTAGATATGAACAGAATGAGATAGATAGATAGATAAATAGATAGATAGATAGATAGATAGATATATATGAACAGAATGAGATAGATAGATAGATAGATAGATAGATAGATAGATATGAACAGAATGAGATAGATAGATAGATAGATAGATAGATAGATAGATATGAACAGAATGAGATAGATAGATAGATAGATAGATAGATAGATAGATATGAACAGAATGAGATAGATAGATTGATTGATATGAACAGAATGAGATAGATAGATAGATAGATAGATAGATAGATAGATAGATAGATAGATTGATATGAACAGAATGAGATAGATAGATAGATAGATAGATAGATTGATTGATATGAACAGAATGAGATAGATAGATAGATAGATAGATAGATAGATAGATAGATAGATAGATATGAACAGAATGAGATAGATAGATAGATTTATATGAACAGAATGAGATAGATAGATAGATAGATAGATTTATATGAACAGAATGAGATAGATAGATAGATAGATAGATAGATAGATTTATATGAACAGAATGAGATAGATAGATAGATAGATTTATATGAACAGAATGAGATAGATAGATAGATAGATAGATAGATAGATATGAACAGAATGAGATAGATAGATAGATAGATAGATAGATAGATAGATAGATAGATAGATAGATAGATAGATATGAATTCATTGACTGAATTAGGTACATTCATGCATACATACATCTATACTTAGGGGCAGACTAGGCAAGAACTTTAGATAGAATATAAAACTAAAACATTTAAAGCTGGGGACGATAAAAACATCCGACCTATACCGTAATAGAGAGATTGAAAAAAATGCTTTAGAAAATATAATGAGCAATAACAACAAAACAAACAGAAAGAATTGATTTTCGTTTCTTATTTCTTTCTAATCGTGATAATCGCCAAGGCAGCACTCTTCCCGAAAAAAGGTTACTATTTCAAACGGCCTTTACACTTTAACCGACGCCTGTCAACTTCTTTCGCTTTAGCATTTTAAGCCACTTACCATTTCAGAATGTGCTCATCCCGGCCCACAGTCGCCAAAGAAACCGACTGGGACTAGCCGTGAAAGAAACACGAGAAAATATTGTCTAATATTTACACATTTTCATGCTTATCAAGTTTCTTTTGTTCCGTCAAACCTTCTCGATTGTAAATACGCAGTGGGACTTTTGTGCCTTTGTTGAGGGCGCCGGCTATTTTCACAATACTTGTTTTGCTCACCTAACAAAGAGAAGTTTTCTCAAAATAGGTATGCAAGTGGTGCAGCGTTTAACGAATCCAAACGAGAACATGGTGAGCTGAGTTCGAATTCCTCTCCAGCTAGTTGCATTCATTTTCACACAAATACACTTGGGAATGATGTGAATTTATGCCTTCTCCCTTCGGGTTACGTGTTAAAAAGCAGAAAAGACTGTTTCCTTGGTATTTATTTGGCTACCCAACAACTCTAAATTAAAAAATTGAGGAGAACTGTTTGAAGATTTCGTGGCACACTGTATTCAGTTACCCCCGAAACTCCCACCAGCTATGGGTTAAATAATAAGGCGGATCAATCTACGAGACAACTCTAAACTCAAAACTCGTCTGGTATTAAGCTAGCAACTCTATTCCATAAAAAACATACTTGCTCCTTAGGGGATGGCCTTTGTCATCTGACGCTGAGTTTGAGGCAAAGATCGAAGCGAAGAGCTTCGCATTTTGACTATCGACAGTGATATGACCTCTGACTCATTTATAATAATGGGCACAGCCTGTTTGCCTCTGTTCATAATTTGATTAGTGATCTTCCAGAATTCGCGAGATCCATTTTGTTTCTTTTCAACCTTGGCCTGGACAGATCGCGCGTAGCTGCACTTTGCGTTTTCCAAGATTCTCTTACGGTGATTGCAGGCGCTTCTGAAAGAAGCAAGGGCCAGACTACCACGCACCTTGCGATAGATTTTGAAGTAGTGTTTCCGGTTAGCTATGACTGCCACGCATTCAGAGGTAACTGTTTTTTTGCTGGAATTTTGGGGTTCGTATACAACACTCCATTACAGAAGATATCCAATCGGAGGGCAGCAGTTTTTGGCGCAGCATGTCTGAAGAAGGTTGGGAGAGGAGCTTCCCTATGTAGGAAAGCTGTGTCCCAGTCTGCCTCCGCGTAGCAAAAAAAAAACGTGCTGTAACTATTCAGTTTAGCGAGACAAGCTTCAATTACAACTGAATAGTGAATTCGACCCATACTTGGTGCCCCATACCTTTGGCCTTGTGCTACACCTAAGCCTGTTGCTGTTTACCTAGTAGTTGTGGGTTCAATCCCTGGGTCAGTCAGATGAATCGAACAGATGCATCATAAAAACTAATTAACAAAAGAACGAAATAATATAATATTTAAAAAATAACAATTGTTCCCTGGCAGCCAAATGCGAGCAGCATACACCACCCTCCCAGCCCATAGATCGGTTAAATAAACGATTCAGTTCAAAATTCCTTGCAGGCTATTCGGTTTGACAGACACCTGAAGAAGGCGTGAGAGCACAACAGCTGAAACGTCGGAATAATGACAACAAAGACCAAAGTCCGACTGTAAAACCGTCCTGGGTAAGACGATAAACTACGTCCGACAGCAAGGCCTCTGTTCAGGAGGTTTTGAGGAGCATGGAACCACCTATTAATTGCTGGTGCTCCCAGATCCACCCTGACCCGGCTTGGTAGCACCTGTTAGGGTCCCAACTATGGGAAAATAGTTAACACCCCATCAAAGGGGTTAAAACACTATGAATGTATAAAAATAGGTTTTAATACCAGCAATACTTTTTTTTAAGTATTAGCAACAGTACATTTTTGAAAAAGAAAAATATTGCCAGCAATACATTTTTTTTTAAAATATTACCAGTAACATATTTTATAAAAAAAATTGTTGCCAGCAATACATTTTTGGGGAAAAAGATATTACCAACAATACATTTTTGAAAAGAATATTACTAACAATACATTTTTGTAAAATAATATTACCATCAATACATTTTTGCAAAAGAATGTTACTAACAATACATTTTTGAAAAGTTATTACCATCAATACATTTTTGAAAAGATATTACCATCAATACGTTTTTGAAAAGATATTACCATCAATACATTTTTGGAAAAGAATATTACCATCAATACATTTTTGAAAAGATATTACCATCAATACATTTTTGAAAAGAATATTACCATCAATACATTTTTGCAAAAGAATATTACCATCAATACATTTTTGAAAAGATATTACCATCAATACATTTTTGAAAAGATATTACCATCAATACATTTTTGAAAAGATATTACCATCAATACGTTTTTTGAAAAGAATATTACTAATAATACATTTTTGCAAAAGAATATTACTAACAATACATTTTTGAAAAGATATTACCATCAATACATTTTTGAAAAGATATTACCATCAATACATTTTTGGAAAAGAATATTACCATCAATACATTTTTGAAAAGATATTACCATCAATACATTTTTGGAAAAGAATATTACCATCAATACATTTTTGCAAAAGAATATTACCATCAATACATTTTTGAAAAGATATTACCATCAATACATTTTTGAAAAGATATTACCATCAATACATTTTTGAAAAGATATTACCATCAATACGTTTTTTGAAAAGAATATTACTAATAATACATTTTTGCAAAAGAATATTATTAACAATACATTTTTGAAAAGATATTACCATCAATACATTTTTGAAAAGATATTACCATCAATACATTTTTGGAAAAGAATATTACCATCAATACATTTTTGAAAAGATATTACCATCAATACATTTTTGGAAAAGAATATTACCATCAATACATTTTTGCAAAAGAATATTACCATCAATACATTTTTGAAAAGATATTACCATCAATACATTTTTGAAAAGATATTACCATCAATACATTTTTGGAAAAGAATATTACCATCAATATATTTTTGAAAAGATATTACCATCAATACATTTTTGGAAAAGAATATTACCAACAATAAAAATCTTGTCGGCGGATCTACCTCAATGGGTTATTACCCATTGAGGTTGATATCCTGTAAAACAAAACAAACCAACCCAACTGTAAATAATGAAAATGAAAATAGCGATTACTAATTACGAAAAAATGAATTTGCCTCAATTTCTAAGCTGAGAAATTATCATTATTGTGCATTTATATATTCAGTTTACCAAGTTTTATATTTAAAGTTGATTAAGTGTTATAATTAATCTGGTGATCCACAGTGGTGCCTTTCGTGTCGTCTCTCGTTTCAATTCTTCAGACCTCAACACTTCATCATAGACAGCATCAGCGACGGATAATTTCCTTATCTAATATATCGCGCCTTATATAAGAGTCTGCAGTTGTAGCATCGTTTCTGCAAGGAAGCCAAAGACAAAGACAATCACGAGAAATGGCTACGATTTCGCCACGTGCTGCCTAGACTCACTAAGCAATCCGGGTGCAGTAAGAATGTTGGGCTTTCAAGTTTTTACGGGTGTCCTCGCGTCATTTTGGTGTTATGTGATAAAGCTTAAACCCCAAAAAAATCTATCACTGACAGGATCTCACGAGAAAATTCAAGATTTGCGAGTTAAAAATTGACAATCAAGAGATTGTGACGAGATCAACATCATGGACGATGACAAACTCAATAATCCAATGTAACAAAGTGTAACTGCTGAAGGTTTTCGTATCATGCAGATTACAAAACAGAAAACAACTGAATAACATCTGGTTGTATATTCGAGTGGATAGGTGAAGCCTCAAGTCTTACCGAACCTTATATATACGATGTTTTTTCTTTACACACAGACATATTATCAAATTTAATGACACAACTTAAATAGACTGGTCCACGCGTAAAAAATAGGGAAGTTTTTCAGGAGAAAATTTTGTAGATAAACATTATTTAGACCTTCTTCAAGCCACGAAATTTAACAAAATATTGATTTTTTTTTATCGATTTAGAAAAGCGATTCTGTTCATCAAATCGATACAATGTACAATCGATACCTGACTTTTTACAGAGTTGTTGGACTTTACATTATTTACGGTTAAGCTGTTATTTACAAATGTTAAGCTTGAACGATTATTTTTTTCGAAAAACCTTTTTTTAGGAATCGCATACACAAATATTGAGGAATAATAATTATTTATCTTCAGTGAATAAACGGATATATACTTTTATTAATTGATGTAATTTTTTGTTCTTTAATTAAAGTGTATATATCTGTTCTTTATTTAAAAGAAATCTTTTTGAGCCTGTTTTCGTACGTAGAATACCTAAGTTCAATAACTCTCTAAACATTCAAGGATCTAGTATGCATTGTATCGATATTATAAATAGGTTACCCTTTCTAAATCGATAAAAAGATTTTTTGATTCTAGCAAATGTGGCTTGAGAAATGTCTAAGGGATACTAATCTACTACAGTTGTTTACCAAAAATGTCTTTCCCTATTTTTTTTACAAGCGGACCAATCTAATTACATAGTGCTAATTTAAGTAGGCATAATAAAAGTTGATAATAATAATAATAATAATAATAATAATAATAATAGGTAGACTAATTGAAGGGATATCTGGAAGTCCATGCCTCAAAGAGATGCAAAAAATTATTCTGACAAGTACAGCCCACACTTTACGAAGGGCTTTATCTATGTAATAATTCTTTCTTTTTTTTGCAGTAGAAAGTGTCATGATACCATTTCTAACCTTAGGTAAGTAAAGGTTTTCAAGCATAAACTTCTAATTGGAAAGAACCACTAGTGGCAAGTACATAAGAAGTGGTCAGCACCCGCTCGCATCCGATCATCGTGATCGTCATTCTCTCTCCTTATTCCTTTTTTTTCCGCCCCGTTGTTGGTGGTGATGGAGATGGCCGTGAATCAGAGAGTGTTTGACGAGGCCATTCGCGTGAATTTGATTTTGGTGGACAACTCTGCGCGACGGCGAAGTCCACACACTTAGGCCGAAGCGGCTCTCTCGCAGCTCAAACGGGATTGAGACAGGCGAGATCTGGCAAACCTGGTTGCATCGGGCTGTCGGATACTTGGTCTTTTCAAGATCCACTTTACTTTACTTTCTTTTTGTGTGCCGTGTCCCTTCATGACGTAGACGATCGTGGCTCTCCACTTCTCCCTACCCTTTGTAGTTCTTAATACGTTTCGCCCTTCTACCACCTCCCCCAGACCACGCCCTCTACTTGCTTAAGCCTGCCAGGTATATCATGCGTTGCTTTCCATTATCTCTTTACCTCTATTCGACCTGTGAGTATCTCCAGGCCCTCCTTTCTCATTACGTGTCCCAGAAATTTCAGCTGCCTCTTCCTGGTGTTAAGTATAAGCTTCCTCTCCAAAACCTCATCGTTGCTCACACGCTCGGTCCATGATATCCTTAGCATCCTTCTGTAGAACCATACCTCCGTTGCCTCGAGTCTCTTCTTCATCTTGGAGGAGACCGTCCAACATTCGTTACCGTAAACAGTTACGCCAGCCAAACTGGCACCGTTCTTATTTGCCGAGGGGTGAGGCAAAAGAAGTGAATGATAAGTGAACTTTTCGATCTGATACAAGACAGAAAGTAACGCCAATAAATGCTGCAGTGTATATGATATTAAAGAAAACCTTTAGAAATAAGAGTCAATTAAAGATTAAAAAATATGAACACTTGAACGGAGAATGTGCAGAGATTGAAAAACAGCAGAATACAGATGCAGCAGCTATGCTTAAAAGTTCAAAGGAATAGCAGGATTTTTTTAAAAAAACAAGCGCTTATGTAGGATGTATAACATATAAAAGTGAAAGATTCATAATAGAAAAGAAAAAGTACTACAGAGATAGAATGAATAAATATATAAGAGATCTTCCACGACAACAGAGGCAAAAACACATAAAAGGAATGTCGAAACTGTAGTATTAAAATAGCGCTTAGATCAACATTGGCCAAAATGAAGAGGAACAATACAAGAGTTGATGAGACTCTAGTAGAGATGTGTCACTCATTTGGAGGTTAGCATCAACCATGCTGATGGAAGACAGATAGGGTTCTCACAGCCGATTAAAAGACAGCAGTTTTAGAGACACATTCTGCTTTCTCGGACTAATGATTTCCGCTCTGACATGAAGTGGAAAGATTATATTGAATCAATTGCCAAGTCTGCTGCTAGGAAATTTGATTCACTGTGTCGATCTAGACAGCTTTTCGTGCCAGAAACAATCTTCCATATTTATAAATCTACTATTCGTCTATGCATTGAATACTGCTGTCACGTCTGGTCTGTTTCTTCTGCTATAACTTTAGGGATTCTTGACAAAATCCAAAGAAGAATCTGCAATTCTATGAGCCCTGACCTGCAATCTCGGCTTCAGTCAATTTCCTACCCGCCGTAACAGTGGTTCTCCGAGACTTTTCGATAAATATTTTCATTAAAATTTTTCTGACAGCCTTTCGTCTTTCGTACCTCGATTTTATGGATTCAAACGCAGTACTAGATTAGTAGCGAGGTCTTATGTTAGCGTTAAAATGGCAATGTGTAACCGTAAGTTCTATGCTAACAGTTTCTTTTATTTTTTCTCCTAATTCTTGTTCTTTTAGTGTTTGCTCGTCTTAATAGTGATTTTTTTATCTCGTATTATCTAACACTCAGTAACTTCCTTGCATCTTAGTGGCTTTATTGCCTTGTTTGGAGTCAAATGATAAAAATTATTGAAGTACGGTTTGATGGCGAGAAACTAAAACTGCAAATAAAGTGGAAGGCCATGAACGCGGAATTTACTTTTACCACGGAAACCGGCATTATTTACGTAGGCTGGTTAACTCATAAAAATTAGTAAAAAACGTTTTTGGAAATAATTTTAATACATTGTTTTTTTAATTGATTAGATTTCTCAGAATCGAAAAATGTATTTTTTATCATTTTAGAAGCGATCTCTCCTGTCCATAAAAACGATAGAGTGTAAAAATCGTACAAATTATACATACAGGCACTAGTTAGGACTTCATAGAGAAATTGTGATATTATGGTATTTATAGAGAATGGTTACAATGGTTCGGTACAAGTCATGTTATCGAATAAGACAGTGATTGTAACTAGGTAAGTGAAACAATAGGATAGAATTTGACCTCCCTCATTACCCAACTTGAAACATTGAACAACATTTGATGCATTATCCTAAATGAATATCCTGGGAAATATGGCAGCTGAACACAGACCAATTGTTATCAACAATATACAAGTATTGCCATTGAAATATAAGCGGATAAAATTTTCCAATATAACATTTGGCAACGTTTAATTTCTTCTGCAGTTCCAGTAGAGACTTCGGCACGATAGATTGTTTTGAATTCCCCAGTTGTAAAAACTACCTTGCTAGATAGTACTAGTCAATAGTAATTTAGAGACTGCAGCGCGATAGAGTGTTTTGAACTCCCCACTTGTAAAAACTACCTGGCTAGATAGTACTAGTCAATAGTAATTTAGAGACTGCGGTACGATAGATTGTTTTGAATTCCCCAGTTGTAAAAACTACCTGGCTAGATAGTACTAGTCAAAAGTAATTTAGTGACTGCGGTACGATAGATTGTTTTGAACTCCCCAGCTGTAAAAACTACCTGGCTAGATAGTACTAGTCAAAAGTAATTTAGTGACTGCGGTACGATAGATTGTTTTGAACTCCCCAGTTGTAAAAACTACCTGGCTAGATAGTACTAGTCAAAAGTAATTTAGAAACTGCGGCACGATAGATCGTTTTGAACTCCCTAGATGTAAAATCTGTAAGACTTGTTTAATGTAGTTTGAATGTAGAAATCCGATGTAGTAATTAATTTGTTCAATGAAACAGCACCAATGTCTAGTAGCAGCTATTCAGGAATTCTTAAGGTCTTCCATATCAGAGATTGGCAGTGGATATTCGGAGAGAGTAGGAAAGCGTAGTTCCGCAGGTCTTTTCATCTGACAGGTTAGCAGTAGATATAACGACAAGAAAAAACAAAATGGCCGCCTTTATGCATATCGGATTGAATGTTCCACGTCTTCTGATTGGTTAACCTTCTCTTGGTAAACTATAAAATGAGTCAGCTCAGTTTTGTTTGCTCATTAGTATATTATGTACACAAAATAACTGAACAAAATCTACCTGGCTAGATAGTAGTAGTCAAAAGTAATTTAGAAACTGCGGCACGATAGATTGTTTTGAACTGCCCAGTTGTAAAAACTACATAGCGTGGGTGGTATGCGGTGCTTGAAATATGTCTTGCATCGAGGAGGTTTGTAAATTCCGCAAAAAGTTGGGATTGGAACTGTGGTCCGCGATCTGTGGTAACGATCGAAGGGCACCCGAAAATCAAGATTCAGTGTTGGAAAACTGCCTTAGCAACAGATTCTGCGGTTGTGCTTTTGAGAGGGTTGGCTACTGGCCATCCCATAAATCTGTCGATGTTGGTTAGAATATACTGGTGTCCGTGTACTTTGGTCAACGGACCCACCAGGTCGACGTGCAGATGGCGGAAACGACCATCAGGTACTGCAAAGTTACCGGGTGGTGATTTCATGTGTCGCTGAATTTTCGTTTTCTGACAGACTAAATAGCATTGAGTATAATGTTTAATATTATTCTTCATGTTTGGCCATACAAAGCGTTCCGCTATGAGTTTAAGTATAGCTTTACGACCAGGGTGCGAAAATGAGTGGAAATGTTCAAAAACTTTCTATCTCATGCTGATTGGAACAAGGCGACCAGGGTTAGGAAAACTGGTGTCACAGGTGATCGATTTGGTGCTGAAGGGTAAGGGATGCTGCTCAAGCCGTAGCGACGAGTCCTTCAGAGAGTCGAGCAGAGTTACGTCCCTTGTCTGCTAATTGTTCGATGCCCAGAGTGTCCTGCACACTATTACACAAGGATGATTGGGATAAAGTGTCTGCAACGATGTTATCATGCCCCTTAATGTGTCTAATGTCCGTGGTATACTGCGAGATATAATCCAATTGTCTATAGTCTCGTGGATTGTATTTTTCGGACTTTGTATTGAGAGAATAGGTTAAAGGTTTACCGTGAAGTTTCTGCCTTCCAAAATGTGTCGGAAGTTTTTTTATGGATAAGTAAATTGCAAGCAACTCGCGAGAGAAAGCACTGTACTTCTTTTGAGTTGGAGTAAGCTTTACTGAGAAAAAGGAAATTGGTACTGTATTGTCATGCACATGTTGATGTAACACCGCTGCTATTGCGTCCGACAACACATCGGTGGGTAGCGAGAGGTGTGTCGAGGCATCGTCGTTGATATAAGATAACTTAGGGAAATTCACAAGGGCTTCTCTTGATTTTGTAAAAGCTTCAAGTGTTTGATTGGTCCAGTGTATCGTAGTATTTCTTCTTCCTTGACCACGGAGCAGGTCAGTAAGGGGTGCTAAAATATGAGAGCACTTAATTAACCAGTCCTAGGTAGCGACGAAGCTGTCGGGGCGTGATAGGTTGAGGAAAGTCGTTAATCGCTTGGACTTTATCAGGTAGTGGAGTTATTCCTGTTTGGTCTATCACGAACCCAAGAAAGTGAAGTTTAGAGACTGTAAATTTGCATTTCTCCGGATTTATTTTAAGGCCATAATGGTCTAGTCGTTCGAAAACTTGTTTGACGTGTTGTCTATGATTGTTCATGTCAGCACTGGCGATTAACAAATCGTCGATATATGCGCGAAGGGATTGGGTAATCCACGTAGTACCTCATCTATTAAACGTTGAAATGACTGCGCAGCATTTCGTAACCCGAATGGCATTCGTAAAAACTCGTATAAGCCGAAAGGGGTTGTGATTGCGGTTTTATGTATGTCCTTTTCGGCAACGGGGATCTGATAGAATGCCTTGCGCAAGTCTATTTTTGTGAAAACTGTAGCCCCCTGTAGAGAAATGGCGAAGTCTGCCAAGTTGGGTACGAGGTATTTGTCCGGGACCGTTTGAGTGTTTAACCTGCGGTAATCACCGCATTACCTCCAAGCCCCTTCCTGTGCCTTTGGAACCATGTGAAGTGGAGATGCATAAGGGCTTGAGGACGGGCGTATGATCCCTAGATCCAGCATGTGTTGGAATTCAGCTTTCGCTGTTTTATATTTATCTGGAGCTAGCCTACGAGGTTTGGAAAATACAGGTGGTTCTGTCGTATGAATTTTATACAGTGTGGTGCTTAACTGTCTCCGTGTAGGTAAATGGACCTATGAGAGAAGGGAATTGATTTAGGATGTCCTGAAGTGGGTTGTTTGCTGGGACAGCGACGCACAACTTAGTAGAGGTGAGTTGAGAAATAACACCTTGTTTTGTAAGTTTCGTCGTTGTGTCAGATAATTGGCGTTTGGCAGGTCGACTGTTAGCTCATAATGTGCTAAAAAATCAGCACCAAGTATCGGGAATTTAACATCAGCCACAGTGAAAAGCCACTGGAAGTTTCTGCGTAAACCAATGTCCAGTGTCATAGACTGTTGTCCGTAGGTCTGGTTATGTGTGCCATTCGCGGCGCGCAAAGTAACCGAAGATTTGGTTTTCGAAAAGGTAGGTCTGGGGGGTATCACGCTGATTTGTGCGCCTGTATCGACGAGGAATGACTCGTTCGAATTCCTGTCCTTGATATAAAATAGACGGTTGGATGATGGGCCCCCAACAGCAGATGCCGCCTTCACTCGCTGCTGGAGCCGGATTTTCCCGCCTTCTTGGTTGCTTTGAATTCTGTTTGCTGCTTGAAGGAGCACGGCTTTGTACATTTCCTTGCCGATTCGCCGAATTTGTGATGGTACCAGCATACCGTAGTTTTTCGTGAACGAAAGGTGGAGTTGGAACGAAGCCGGGACTTATATGAGTTTGTAGTTGGTCCTCTACGTAGGTACTCTACTTGCGTCGACAATCTGTGAAGCTGCTGCTGTAGCTGATAATCTGTATCGGCCATAGTCGTTTCGTGTGATACTTGAGTATCAACACTACTGATTACTGCGACATCGTTTATTTTATCTGTAATCTCATCAGTTTTAAGCAGGTCTAAATCATCGGGAAGTGTGGCTGGGATCTGTGAAGTCTGGGCTGGTAGCCTATTAAGCCAGAGCTTTCTGAACAAGGAATCAGACATAGTGTGTTTTCCCAAAAGATTTCTCATTCTTCGAAGTAGCTGGGTAGGTTTGTTCTCGCCGAGTTGTATTGTATTAAATAAATCGTGGAGGCGACGCTCCTGGGATTTGCCCGTGCGGTAAATAATAGCTTCCTTCAGCGTGTCAAAAGTCAAAAATGTGTCGGCACAGTGTCGAGGAGGTCCAACACCAAGTTTTTCCACAACGTACGCGTATCGTGCCATTTGCGAGTGAATGTGTTTGGCTTGAAATATTGCTTGTAGTTGCGCAAACCAAACGTTTACATTCGTGATGTCGAACACTGGCAAGTTCAAGACGACGGCTGTCTCGTGATCCGGTTGATCGTCCATGTCGTTCAGAGTTACTTGAGTGAAAAGCACGTGGTGTCAAATATTTCTGGTGCCAAGTCGAAAATTCTTTGCGCTAGCTCTCTTGTATTTTTTCTCTTGTGGATGTAGGCGATAATTCTAACGCCGGTTTCATTTCTTAGCGTCGGAATTATCAATTGTTGTGGTGGCGGTCGTTTTCTTTTTGAAGCGTTGGTTTTCTTTTTTTCCTTTTTTTGAAGAAACGTCGGGTGACCAATTGTGGGGCGCTAATGATGTTGGTAAGAAATTATCAGAAGGTTTTTGTCGAAGGTTGCGTTTTTGAAATTAACGCTCCACATTCAATTTGCAAAGAAAACACAGAAAAGAACAACAAGAGATGATTGAAATATCAACAAGTAAAATGTATATTGAAACAAAAGCATATACAATGACAATAAAAATTAAGTCGTAAAAAGTGATTTCCCTTGTACCGTGTGGGAAATACAAGTGTATGTTGTAAGGAGTTTCTTTGTTGATATTTGTTTAGTGTTTAAGAATGTTTGATGTTTGAATTTGAAAGTTCTTTGTTTGTGTAGAAGAATGTTAAAGTTCTGAATAGTTCGCTTGGCTTTGATAACAGACAGTTCACTGTGTGTGTGAATGTAGTTAATGTCTGTGTGTGTGTTTGAGTAGAAGATGGAGAATACACGTACGTGATTATGGTTGTGAAAATTTATAATCTACTAAAGTTTCTTCCTTAAATTTCTGCTTTATATACTAGTAAGGTAGGCTCCAAGAACGAGCGCGGGAAGAATATTGAAGAAAGTGTCAATTTATGTGATTGGCCAAAAATCGACCAATTGTTGATTTTTTAATATAGCAAGTTTGGTGAAACAAAACACGAGAAATTTTTATGCGACTCGTGCGATGCGTAAATTGTATTTGCGAAAAGTACTGTTTATTTATTGTCCAATTACTGTTGAGAAAATATGGGCGTGGTGTTCGTAGGCGTGCACTACATTACTAGTTAATAGTAATTTAGAGACTGCGGCACGATAGATTGCTTTTAACACTCCACATGAAAAAACTACCTTCCTTGATAGTCAATAGTAATTTTGAGGCTACGGCATGATAGATTGTTTTGAATTCCCCAGTTGTAAATAATATCTTGCTCGATAGTACTAGTCAATAGTAATTTAGAGACTACGGCAAGATAGTTTTAACAACTGGGGAGTTCAAAAAAATTTATCGTGTCGCTGTTTCTAAATTACTATTGACTAGTACTATCTAGCCAGGTAGTTTTTACAACTGGGGAATTCAAAACACTCTATCGTGCCAAAGTCTTTAAATTACTATTGACTAGTACTATCTACCTAGGTACTTTTTACTACCATGCTCGATAGCTCTAATCAATAGTAATTTAGAGACTACTGCACGATTGCTTGTTTTGAACTCGCCAATTCTAAAAACTACCTAGGTAGATAGTACTAGTCAATAGTAATTTAGAAACTTGGACACGATAGATTGTTTTGAACACCCCTGTTGTAAAGAATAACTTGCTAGATAGTACTGTCCAATGAATGGTCGTTTAGACGCGGTTATTCAGACGTATAGTAGCTACAAATTATTAAGAAAGACTCAATATTTGTCATTTCGGTTGAAAGAAGAACTTTAAAAAAATAATAACAATGACGACGAGATCGTTTGGATATTCAGGTTTTGCATTCTTGTTTAGTTTATGTTTTCTTTTTATTTGCTTTTTTTATTTTTTTATTTGAAAACCTTCTGCGAAAAACTATTTGCGCTGTTTGTGATTTTTAAGGAAATTGTTTCCTTTTTATTTGTTTTTCTTTTTGTTTTCTTACAAAAATAAATCATATCAATATTTTAAAATGGTAATTATCATTCCTGTCCAATTGTAAGTGTATTAAAACTCTCAAAAATAAATCTTTTGCAGTACAATCCAAGAAATTTTATGAAGTAGACAAAGAGATAGATAGATAGATAGATAGATAGATAGATAGATATTATTTTCAATGGATAACCGTATTTGAGTAGACGCTCAGTTTTATTTGCAACAATATTCATTACAGCTACGGGTCTGCACACTCGAGAAATTTGCCCTTTAACAATTTTTTCGGTAGACGTAATAAATACTGCTTAAAATAAAACGGAATATCTACGTAAATACACATGTCCACTAAAAATAACGTTTGATGTAATAAAAATATGTCAGATTAAATAAATAAAATCTATTAATTCTGTAGAAATAGATAGATAGATAGATAGATAGATAGATAGGAACAGACAGACATAGATAGATAGATAGATAGATAGATAGATAGATAGATAGATAGATAGATAGATAGATAGATAGGAACAGACAGACATAGATAGATAGATAGATAGATAGATAGATAGATAGGAACAGACATAGATAGATAGATAGATAGATAGATAGATAGATAGATAGATAGATAGATAGATAGGAACAGACAGACATAGATAGATAGATAGATAGATAGATAGATAGATAGATAGGAACAGACAGACATAGATAGATAGATAGATAGATAGATAGGAACAGACAGACATAGATAGATAGATAGATAGATAGATAGATAGATAGATAGATAGATAGATAGATAGGAACAGACATAGATAGATAGATAGATAGATAGATAGATAGATAGGAACAGACAGACATAGATAGATAGATAGATAGATAGATAGATAGATAGATAGATAGATAGGAACAGACAGACATAGATAGATAGATAGATAGATAGATAGATAGATAGATAGATAGGAACAGACAGACATAGATAGATAGATAGATAGATAGATAGATAGATAGATAGGAACAGACATAGATAGATAGATAGATAGATAGGAACAGACAGACATAGATAGATAGATAGATAGATAGATAGATAGATAGATAGGAACAGACAGACATAGATAGATAGATAGATAGATAGATAGATAGATAGATAGATAGATAGGAACAGACAGACATCGATAGATAGATAGATAGATAGATAGATAGATAGATAGATAGATAGATAGATAGATAGATAATGTGGACATTGAAATCAACACTGCGTAGTAACTTTTGAATTATCGCGCTATTTATCTCTTATCTCCTTTTGGCAAAATTTTAGGGGTTCAACGCCGAATTGATTCAGCGTCTTACTTCACATGACCCCCTTTCGGATAAACATTATGGCTTCCGTTTCTCCAGGTCTACCGGCAATGTTAACGGCCATAACTGAATTTGTCTATCAAGCTTTAGATAAGAACGGCGAAGCTCGGGCTGTGTTCCTAAACATCTCAAAGGTACGCTGGCCTTCCCCCGACAATCTCAAGAGCTACGTTGTCGCTGAACGAATATTTGGCGCTCTCCAGTTTTCCTGAAAAGAAATCGTGAAATGAAGGTCGTGTTGAATGGACACGCTTCTAATTCATTTCATATTAATTCAGTTGTCACCCATGGCTCTATCCTTAAACCTACGCTCTTTTTGATCTTCATTAACGACCTCTTCGATGTCACCAATTCCGAAATAGATATCTATGCAGATCACACAACTATTTACTCCGGTTTTAGTAGCAAGTCCGACATATCTGACAAAGTAAAACTGGCAATTACTTAGCTCCTCCTCAGTTCTTTAATCCTTCAACAGGGGGCTCTCACCCCTGGCTATAAATATTGGCTGACCCTTCTCTATCTCTCTCTCTCTTTTTTCCGACTTAGGCCTCGGGCCGCTACCTCGCGCGGAGACGAGGTAAAATCTTTCTTTTTCCACTTACACCAATATGTGACCTCTCACAGGAACAGCGTTTCCCAAATTTTGGGAAGGCGCTAAGAACAATACACGTACGTACGAACACTCACAACACACACACATAATTTCTCCATACAAACTCTATGTAACAGTCCATGTCTTTGTTTAACTTGTTTTGTTATTAATATATATTTGTTTACCCATGTATATCGGTCTTGTTTGTTTTCTTTGTCTTCTTTGGACTTAATTGATGTCCGACATTCTTATGTAGCTGGACCCGCCAGCAAGAAAGTTTAACCTTCTGATATCTCTTCACATCTTCACGCCCCACGGTCCGCTACAGGACCTCCAATCAGTTGTTAACTGAGGCAAGTAATGGCTTGTAAATTTATAAGCCACCAAAACAAAACTTCTTTTATTTAATCATCAGGAAGAACGTTTTAGTTCTACCCTCAGGATGGCTGATATTTAAATCCAGAAGAGCAAAACTTTGTGCTTTTTTTTTGGCTCACAGTTTCCATTGACATGAAGTGGGAAGTGATTATATTGAATCAATTGATAGTTCAGATGCAAAGAATGTTGGTTCACTACGTTACGCCAGAAAATTCTTCTCGTCGGAATACTTTTTGTACATCTATAAATACGTCCGTGCATTGAATACTGTTGTCATCTTGTCTGGTGCTCTTACTAGATATCTCGAGATTCTTGATAAAAATCAAAGAAGCGTGCGTAATATAATCGATCCTGCCCTGGCATCTCAACTTCAGTCACTTTCCCACCTTCGTGACGTGGTTTCCTTTCTTTCAGCATACGGTCAGTTTTAGACCCTCTGGAGTGACAGGGTGTAATCGATTTCTATATTTCCTCAGATCAGATCATTTGCATTGGGTGTGTAGTAATATGAATCTATTTTCTGTATGATGAAATTTGTTTGGCCTTGAAAATATTGCGTCAGCGGTGATTGCATCATATTTCTATGACACTATTGTCTCGACTTTCAATTAGTTGTCCTACGGCCATTGTCTGCGATGTACGTTACACCAAAGAAGCGTACGAAAATTGTAACACTGCACGAACACAATAGCAAGCCTTACTAAAGCGCAAATCAAAGTACTATAGACTGGCTTGGAAACTCTCCTGAATTAAATCCAATCGAGAATCTGAGGTCAATCTGCAAGGAACGAATTCGTGGAATGCACATACGAAGTAATAACATGTGCACTTGGTCATGTTTCTTTGGAAAAATACGGAAAAAAGTAAATAATAACGGAATTATTTGCTTTGTTTCAGTTAATTTGCACAAGGGTGTATTTATCAAAATTAGCGGACGTACGCCAAGCGCTCAAAATTAAGTGGCCATTTTTTTCATTTAAAACAGTCAGTTCAGTAAACACTTGGTAATTGTCCCGCTAAATATTTATGGGTGTATTTTCTTGGCTTTTTCATTTTCAAAATAATTACAAAAAAATCTTTCTAAAATCCTCAGATTCAGGATTAGAGTTATTCTGTGGCCAAAGTATTTGAAGCTTAAAAATGCTTTGCGTTTTTTGCACATCATTAAAAACTATTTGTGATTGTTTTTTTCATCTATTTCTATCTGTTGGCCAATCTTTGCATGCCTGTAACTGCAAAAATTACCGATATGCAAACGTAGAAAGGATTTAAAATATATTTCGCTATATTATATTTTTAATCACCATCCAGTGAAATTGGATATTACCCCTTTTTCTTCTTTCTTCTTCATATTTTATTCGTCTATTTTTAGTGATATATTTACATTGGCAAGTTGTCATCTGTCAGAAAAGGGCGATAGCATGAATAAGATCAGGGAAAAACCGGAAGTGAAAAGTTAGTGGGTGGATGGGGGAGGGATTTGCTCAGGTGAATTCCGTTATTTTGACAGTGGAAATTCTAATCTTATCATAAATAACAGCGGTTTCGAATCATCTGATCTTTCAAAATGTCCTCCTTTTATTTCTGATTCTTCTTATTTTCTTTTTTTGAGTTAGGCGGCCATCAGTCGAGAAGTCCGCTGAAAGAAAAGAACATCACATCACATTGAATCAAATTTTATGCTGTTCTTTCGTCGTCTTATACACACACACACACACACACATATATATATATATATATATATATATATATATATATATATATATATATATATATATATATATATATATATGGAGCATAAGAAATAATCGATCTTAGCTGAGGTTGTAAGGCCAGCTTGTGATTGGAGAAGCAGAATGCGGAAACAGACAGAGACAGAGAGAGAGAGAGCGAGCGAGACAGAGTATATATATATG
This sequence comes from Acanthosepion esculentum, assembly GCA_964036315.1. Classification (NCBI taxonomy): domain Eukaryota; kingdom Metazoa; phylum Mollusca; class Cephalopoda; order Sepiida; family Sepiidae; genus Acanthosepion; species Acanthosepion esculentum. The sequence continues at coordinate 115,095,768 of OZ038490.1, read as the reverse complement.
TGTGTGTGTGTGTGTGTGTGTGTGTGTGTGTGTGTGTGTGTGTGTGTGTGTGTGTGTGTGTGATTCGGTAGTTAATGAGAGAAGATGAAAATGAAGAAAGGAAAATTAAGAGAAATGAAGGGCGAAATATCTAAAGGAACAACGGTATAGATAATGAGTAGAATGAGAAAGAAAGAAAGAAAGAAAGAAAGAAAGAAAGAAAGGAAGAAAGACGAAGTTTTAGATAATTAACAGAATGAGAAAGAAATAAAAAAGAATGGTATAGATAATGAATAGAATAAGAAAGAAAGAAAAAGAAAGAAAGAAAGAGAGAGAATGGTATAGATATTGAATAGAATGAGAAAGAAAGAAAAAGATGACATAGATAATAAATAAATTGAAAAAGAAAGAAAGAAAGAAGAAAGAAAGAACGGTATTGATATTGAAAAAAATGAGAAAGAAAAAGATGATATAGATAATGAATAGATTGAAAAAGAAAAAAGAAAGAAAGAAAGAATGCTATAGGTAATAAATAGAATATGAAAGAAAAAAGAATGAAAAATGAATGGTATAGACATTCACTTGAATAAGAAAGAAAGAGAAAAGAAAGAAAGAAGGAAAGAAAAAAGAAAGAAATGAATGATATAGATATTGAATAGAATGAGAAAAGAAAGAAAAAGAAAGAAAAACGAATGAAATAGATAAGAATTAGAATATGAAAGAAAGAATGAAAAATGAAATAGTTATGACATTGAATAGAATGAGAACGAATGAAAAGGAAAGGTACAGATGATGAACAGAATGAGAAAGAAAGAAAGAAAGAAAGAAAGAAAGAAAGAAAGAAAGAAAGAAAGAAAAAAGAAAGAAAGAAAGAAAGAAAGAAAGAAAGAAAGAAAAAAGAAAGAAAGAAAGAAAGAAAGAAAGAAAGAAAGAAAGAAAGAAAGAAAGAAAAAAGAAAGAAAGAAAGAAAGAATATGGATTGAAAGAAAAAGTAAAAGAAAGGATGGTATAGATAATGAAAATATATGCAAAAAATAATGAAAGATAATGAAAGAAAGAAAGAAAAAGAAAGAAAAAGAATGATATAGATAATGAATAGAACGGGAAAGAAAGAAAGAAAGAAAGAAAGAAAGAAAGAAAGAAAGAAAGAAAGAAAGATAGATGTAAGAAATTGAAAGAAAAATGAAATAATCGTATACATAATGAATTAGAAAGAAATAAAGAAAAAGAAAAAAATGAAAAAGAAAGAAAAAGAAAAAATGAAAAAGAAAGAAAAAGAAAGAATGATATAGAAATGAATATAACAAGAGCGAAAGAAAAGAAAGAAACAAACAAACAAACAATCACAAAAGTGATATTCTACGTGCCTTGTCCCTTCAGGGCGTTGGCGATCATAGCTCTCCACAATCACCGGTCTATTGTAGCTCTTAATAAATAATTTGTCTTTTTGTTATCTCTCCTGAACCCTGTTCGGCCATCCATTTACACAAGCTCATTGTGTAGGTTATGTACTTTTTGGACTTGCTGGATTTGGCAATCTCCAATTTGTAATTTGCAAGTTGGGCTTTTGCGTTTGCTGACAACCATGAACTCTGTCTTACTGCAATCGATGCTTAGTCCTTTCTTCTCGCTTTCCTTCACTACCTTCTGTGGGAATTCTTGTAGTTTCCTTTCTGTGTCTGCTATAAACACAGTGTCATCTGCATATTTTATGCCGTTAAGATTTTGACCACCAATAATGAATCCTAGTAGCACTTCTAATTTGAATAAGTCTGGCTAGAAGACGTATCCTTTTCTTAGGCCCCTTTCTATTTTTTTATATTTACTAAATTCATTTTCTATTCATATGTTGGTGGTTTGCTACCAGTATAGGTTCTGGATTATTCTAATATCCTTACCAAATATATCAAGGTTACCTTGCAGTTCTAATTTTGAACCCGTCCTGGGTATGACGTTAAACTAAAGCCGCGTCCTGGGTAAGACGATAAACTACATCCAACAGCAAGGCCTCTGATCAGGAGGTTTTGAGGAGCGTGGAACCACCTCTTAATTGCTGGTGTTCCCAGGTCTACCCTGACCCGGGGTGGTAGCACATGTTAGGGTCCCATCTATGGGAAAATAGTTAACACCCAGACTACATTCGCGTCCTGGGTATGACGATAAACTACATCCGCGTCCTGGGTATGACGATAAACTACGTCCAACAGCAAGGCCTCTAATAATACGTTTTTTTTAAATAATGTTGCCAGCTGTGCGTTTTTGAAAAAAAAAATATTACCAGCTATACGTTTTTGAAAAATAATATTACCAGCTATACGTTTTTGAAAAATAATATTACCAGCTATACGTTTTTGAAAAAAATAGTATTACCAGCTATACGTTTTTGAAAAAATAATATTACCAACTATACGTTTTTGAAAAAATAATATTACCAGCTACACGTTTTTTGAAAAAATAATATTCCCAGCTATACGTTTTTGAAAAAAATAATATTACCAGATATACGTTTTTGAAAAAAATAATATTACCAGCTATACATTTTTGAGGAAAAAAATATTACCAAAAATAGATTTTTTACAAAACAAAAATATTACCAGGAAAAAAAAAATGTTGTCGGCATTAAATGACCCATTGAGGTTGATATGCCGTCAAACAAACCAAACCAATTTTGAATAATCTTAACAGAAGCTACGAACAAATAAGATGGAAAAGACAAAGAGAAACGCATATACATTGATAGAATTTTATAGTAAACAATATATTTTGCTACATGAAAGGAAGAAATTTAAATTTACCCTCAAAAACCCATATGTGCCTTACAGTGACACACAAGTTTCGGTTCAAGCTTAGAATGTGTAAATTTCTTTCAGCGGACTTTGAGGAAATCTTCAGAATTGGTATAATTGCTTATTCCTTATCGGTGTTCTTCCTGCAGAACTTTGATCCCTATTAATTTTTGAAAGATCTTTTATCAGAATTTTAGTTCCTTCCTCAGTAAACAGCACAGAACAGAAACAAAGAATAAGCTAATGGAAATCGCATTGTTTTTCTTCGAAAAAACAAATTATCAATTCCAGCTGAGGCTAAAGGAATCAATGAACAGCAGAACAAAACTAATCATTTAAACATAATTTACCTTCTTCCCAGATCGCTCGTCGTGATATTTTTTTTTTACCTACACTATTTTCTAGGTACCACCACGGATTTCCTAAAAGAAATCGGAAAACACATCTATTTCGAAAGGAACTACTATTTACTTAGTAGCAGTAACATTATAGACCCGAATATTTCTTGTTATGTTAAATATAACATTAATGCAAATCATTTGATTTTTCACTTCAAGGTAATGTTACTATTACTAACACAATTCGGATTTTCATCGCTTATATTTAAAAGAAAGAAGATCTACTTGTTTGAGCAACAGAATATTTTTCTACCCACTAAAGGAACTCCAAAAATGGTAGTGAATGAAAAGATGGAAGAAAACACTATCAATTATAAGAAGATAGAATGCAAGAGTCGTTAACAAGAAGGAGAATCCAAGCTACGAATTGGTGACGTCAGAATCAATCAAGTACGTAAATTTAACTCTCTGGGAAATGTTTTGCCAGACGAGAGAAAACGTGGCACCGAAGTTCAAAGGCCCATTGGAATAGCAAAATATGCTTTCTAAAAGCTAAGCAAAGTATTAAGAAACAGGAAAATTTCACTAGAAACAAAGAAAAGTGTGACGAACTGCAGTGCAATATCAACCTTTGTATATGGTAGCTACAAAGAATAGGAAGTTATGGAGAGTCATGATCACCTACTTAATCTGTTTGTATAAATAAATGACAGAACAGGGATTGAGAGGAATAGTAATAAAACAAAATTACTTAGAGCTACAAAGGATAGGAAGTTGTGGAGAGCCATGACCACCTATATCCTAAAGGAACACGGCACTTGAAAGAAAAATAAATTAATATTTGATTTCTATCATAGTCATCTATGTAGATTAAACACTGAGAATAAATGCTTTTATCAAAATAGTCAATAAACTTCGTTCCGCACCGTGTGTCTCATTTTATTGGATTTCTGCTGTGCTCGATTAAGTATAACAAACGAATCGTAATATCGGAATAGAATGTAAAACTTCCATCGTCACTGCGTTGTCCATTAACGAGATAATGTAGATCTTGGCTTTCCATACTTCTTTAAACAAAAGGTTAGCAAGGAAACCTCTCGTCAGTACTAGAAATTGCTACAACATTTAGCAGACTTGAGAAATTAACTTCCCTAAAAATATATTTTAAGAGAAAGTTTTAATAGATACCAACTGACATTAATCTTTAACCAACTGTTTAGTCGATGACTGCCGTGTATTTCCTTATAAGGAAACGGCTATGTCATCATAACCATTTCCATAATTGCTTCTTACCGCGTCAAGTGTCGTTAATAAATATTAAAATGTAATCTTGATATCAAAGCAGAACTTTGTTAAACTTATAGCCATACTGGGTGCCACATTAAAGTCTTGTGGAATCGTCCATGTTATTTTAACACCCCTGCTGTGGGAACAATCTATTCTTTACACCCACGTAAAATTAAACTTATCCAATGAAAACTTCAGATTTCCAATCAGATAATTCTATTGGCTTACAGCTCGAAAATTTAAAAGCTCACGTGAAAAGAAGTAAATTGCGCCATTCATCCCGGAGCCTATGAGATTGTATAAAAACCCAAGAACACGTGTCACGCCGAGCAGTCCCGAGCAAACCACGACGACAACCAATTTCAACCGCTCACACAAAATGTAACGCTCAAGGAACTCCCGTCTTTGACTAACGCAGTCAGACGTTAAAGACCTTTCGAACTTATAAAAGGAAGATTTTTGACTGACCAACTCAGTCAGCGGATCGAACTCAGAGAGATGCCAGACTAAGCTACGCTACTCGAAACAGTAACTTTCCCGCGTAAAAAGAACACCACTGACTCATCGACATCTGGCTCGAATAATCCTCTGTGACCAAGAAATATTTCCGAACTTTAAACAAACTTTGCTTAGGTAAAGTGAACAAGAAAATATTCACTACTAAATAAGTAAAAGAACTACGATCGAACTAAAGCCTTAACTACAGTTAAGGGTACGCAACTTCAGTTGACCTAACCAAAAGAACAGTACGTAAATAATTGCATACACATTCATGTTGAACTTTAAATGAACAGTTACGTTACCGAGAACTCAAACTAACAATACTTGTAATATTACACGAATATATTGAACACTAGAACAATCCGGATATTTTAATACAAACAACATTAAACACACCAACTTTTCGACAACAAAAACATCATTGTAAATATTGTTTAATTGTATATAAATGTGTGTATTATTTGAATTGAATTATTGCCTTGTTGTGTTTCATATTTTAAACATTTTTATTGTTGAGGATGAATGTCAAGAACACGCCAGCCTAACAACCAAAATCCTTCTGATAATTTACATCGCTATAGATAAAGAAACTTAATACATTCTACTCATCCCCAACAGTCTCCTTGTCCGTACTATGCTATCTCAGATCGTAAACTGATATCTATGGAGATGATACCGCAGTCTATCGATGAACCTCCAACAATCTAAATAACCAAATTCTGGCAGTTGTGACCTAACTTTAAGAAACCAATGGGAGGAAAACCTGCTCGTAACATTCAGGACTAGGAAAAAAACAAGCTAGTAACATTTCATCACCACCGAACTGACACGACGAATGGTTGCACTTTCAATATTTTCAATATTGCATCTTTCATTACGCCTGTTGTTACTCAAGCTCATCGCAGACATAAAGTGGAACTCGGATATACGATCCATCTATAAAGATACCGGAAACTTGGTCGACTACTTATACGGCTCCAGAAAGTACCTGACTATATCTGCCATGCTCTACCGTAATAAGAAACGAATCCGACCCCAAATGCAGTTTTGCTGCCATATCTGGCGTGTCGCGGACCAGTCGTCTCTTTCCAACCTCGACAGAGTTCAAAGGCGTAGATGAGGGCTTGACGGTGATGAGGTTTTTTTCCATCCTACAACACCACTTTTCATAGACGCAACTTCGCAGGTTCTTCGCAACTCTATCCTATTTCCTTGTTTCCCCTGTTCAGACATTTACAGCTAAGACTCGTCATGTCATTTAGGCAGGGATGAGTCAATCACATTCCCTTCGTATTCCACTGTGCCAGTCATCTATGAGCAGATGTCTTTAATGCAAATGTGGTGAATCTCAGACTCATGTTTTTCCTTTAGCGACAACGCTCGTGATTGGCTTCTTTTATGTTGGATTTTATGGACCGGATGTGATGCTCGGAGCCGCTGTGCAGGGAACGAATTTTTATTTGGGGTTTTGCTTTCTTATCTTTCACATCCGGCCGTAATGTTGAGGGAATCAGAAAGAGATCATATTTAGAGCGGTGTATAACAAATATTATATAGAACGTTAATATTCCTGACGAGAAATATACTTTTATTTTTTCTCAGCTCTAGTTTTGAAATTTAATTTTTTGAAATTTAACTTTTGAAAGATTTACTAAGCTTCCTAAGTTTGTAACAAGGCCTTAATAACGAGGAAGAAAAAGGAGGTGGAGCTCACCACTCACGCGAATCAAATTTCAAAACAGCCTCGACAGAGATCAAAGGACTTTACGCAACCTTGTAGGCGATGATATTATTTTCCATCCTACAAAACCCTTTTCACAGACGCTGTTGGAGTTTTTTGGTACCCTAGTATACTAGTGAGCTAGCCAAAATGAGCTGACTCGTTTTATAGTTCACCAATAGAAGTTAACCAATCAGAAGGCTCAAAATATTCAGTAGAACGTGTATAAAGGCGGCCATGTTTTTTTCCGGAATATTCACTGCCAGACATTGATATCGAAGACTGAAGAATTACGGAACAGCTGCTGGTGGTATTGGCGATATAGTCAGATTCAATAGAGTGTCTGACTCGTGAGTGTTAATCTTTAACGTTGTTTCATTGAACCGATTACGTACTGCGCTGCATTCTATATTCATAGACTATGGTGAACATGGTCAACAGACGCAACATCACAAACCTCTCGCTACTCTATCGCTATTCCCTTAGTAAATGTTAAGACGATCTACATACCTTTGTTTCACCAGTTCAGACCTTTACACCTAAGACTCGTCATGCCATTTAGGCATTCTTTTTGTAGTCCATTGGTAAGGACAGCTTCTTTCCTAGGCCCACTGCTTTATAGAACATATACTAAAGGGGACATTTCTTTGTCTACTACAATCTTAACATCTTTAAGTCCAGTGTCAACCGTTACCTATCCTAGATATACGCAAAATCTATCATTCTTACACCCTTAAAACAACTCCATTCAGTAATACACTAACTCTTTTGACTTGTATTGGGGGAACAATAGCGTAACAAATACTGAGCATAATAAATATCTATAAGAACATATATTGTTCCACATTTTCTCCAGTAAAACCCAGTGACTTCTTTTTTTACAGTTTTTTACCGAAGCGAGCAATTTCACTGATATCGTGAGACAAAATATTTCTGAAGCAATGTTAGCGCAGTAATTATCAAGCAAGTCGATATAGCAACCACTCACACCTCCACCCCAATAAAAACTATTACTACTAATAATGATAATAAGAAAGAAAGAAAGAAAGAAAGAAAGAAAGAAAGAAAGAAAGAAAGAAAAATAATAATTCTCAAAAGAAAATATCTTGTTTCCTCCTCTGCGGGAGAGAGAAAAGAATCGACAATTCAAACTGGCTTTTCGTCGAAGTGTGTCTATATATTCAATAAAAAGTATAATATTGGCCTCTTTTACGCTGTTTATAGGAATCGCTGAAATATGGTTCTTGATTGACAAGAATATATATATATATATATATATATATATATATATATATATATATATATATATATATATATATATATATGGAACAGGTAATAGATCCGTTGGTATATAATCGAGGTGGATCCTAGTAATAACAAATATTAGAACTGATCCACAAAGAGAGCTCAATGTATTTATTATAACAGAGCATATATATTTTTTACAGCAAAAACCAAAATTTCCTCCTATATATGGGTATAGTCTATTTCATGCTGGTCTGAACCCAGCTGTCTTCGGCTCTTAAGTGTTTGTCTGGAAGTAGGGTTTTGAATTTTTCAATATCAGTCCTCCTCCGAGAGACGCCTTGTTTACGGTAAGAGGTTTGTGTTGGTGATTAGGGGAGGGCGTGAGGTAACTCATTACGGGGGGAGTGGTCTGGGTTTGAGTTTATTTATGGCTAGAGCTTTTCGTTGTCTGTAACTAAATGTTGGTTCCCACTATGGGGTGCTCCGTATGCTAGCAACAAGTGCTTCTTTTTTCTGGGGATTTCCAGTAAACAGTATTTAGACCAAAAGGGTTTAATGTTATTAATAAGTTATAGAGGATTTAACATTAAGACCAATTAAATTAGGTAAATTAGTTGAATGATATTTTCATAAATTGTGGGTAATACCGGGACACATAATGGAATAGATCATGCTATCCAACACATATACATATATCCACATACACGTGTCTGTGCGTTTACATATACATGGACATTTGTAAGTAACCACATGCACACACAATATATATATATATATATATATATATATATATATATATATATATATATGTCCAAGTATAGGATTGGGGTATACGGAATAAATTCCAATAACAAACAAATACCATTCTTAAAAGAGTGCTCAATACAGAGTAGAGCAAATATAATCATTTATTCGAAAATTATGACATAAAAATGTTATAAAATCACTACAAAAATAGCTTTTAAAACCCTTTATTCTATATTCAACACCATCACTTGAGAAGACACCTGAAGTGTTGAAACAAAATAACTATTTTTGTAGTGATTTTATAACATTTTTGTTATAATTTTCGAATAAATGATGATGATATATATATATATATATATATATATATATGCATTCGTGTGTGTTGTGTGTCCCATTTTCAACTGTGTTTTTGCGACGATAGTAGCCCAATATCATAAACGAACTATTAAAGACAAAAGAGAGATCTACTCGGGATGCGATAAATTCAAATCCAGCAGACGTTAATGAAAACTTTCTGTCCGCAGCATCTGATAAAAATATTTATAACGACTATATCAAATTTCAACACACTTTCATTACACACGGGTTTGTCGCTCATTCCAGCCTGAAGGTACCTACTATAAAGAGGCGAAACGGATAGTCTGAATAGAGTTTCCATTTTGTCTCATTACCTCCGCTTTTGTTCGTATATTACTCTACATCGGACTAACACCCACAGATAGATAGATAGATAGATAGATAGATAGATAGATAGATAGATAGATAGATAGATAGATAGATAGATATTGGAAACAGATAGATAGATAGATAGATAGATAGATAGATAGATAGATAGATAGATAGATATGAACGGACTGACATAGATAGATAGATAGATAGATAGATAGATAGATAGATAGATAGATAGATAGATAGATAGAGTTATTGCTTATACAATTATATCTTTGGTAAAAATATATGTCAAAATCGATTTTTTTCAAAAAGCAAGGAAATATGTCTAAGATTGTCGAACGTGGCATTTTCATCAACTGGAGTCTTTGTCAATTATTTAAATCTAATTGTCTTCAGCCAAAACGTTAATCTAACATTTTGAGGTTTCTGTAAGTAGGTAAGCACAATGAAAATGCAAAATCTAACTTCGTTTTGGAAGCAAAAAAGATGAAAACTGAAGCAAATTTTACAGTAAAGCGATTTTTTTAAATTTTCGGACGGAATCACAGAAATGGACATTTTTTTCTTTTCGAATACGCATCCAATTATGACAAAGGTTTTCCAAGTTCTTCAATTAGGGAAGTAACAGAATATTTTGGAATTAATACTTGAGCTGTTGATGGCAACCAATGTCCAATAGAATGGCGTGTGGTATATTAAATAAAAAAATGTGTATACGCAAAAAATATCGGTAACGTTAAAAGTCAATATAGACAGACAAACATACACACACACGCGCACACACACACGCGCACACACACACACACACTAGTTGCTACCCAAAAGTTCCTAGAACTTCTATGAACATGAAGAAAATTACTTATTAAATACTTCAAAGTATGAAAGTAGACACATTTTGTTCGCGAAACAGTCTGTTATATATATATATATATATATATATATATATATATATATATATATATATATATATATATATATATATATATATATATTATTTTAGTGTATAGACATGTTTGATTAGACGCCTTGATTTAAATATTGTCGGATTAAAAATATAATTCATTAATTGTTTAGAAATTACACACACACACTTATATATATAGTGAGGGAGGATAGATAGATAGATAGATAGATAGATAGATAGATAGATAGATAGATAGATAGATAGATAGATAGATAGATAGATATGAAGTGCCAAACATAGATAGATAGGTAGTGAACAGGCTTTGATAGATAGATAGATAGATAGATAGATAGATAGATAGATAGATAGATAGATTTGAAGTGCCAAA
>OZ038490.1:114747698-115080198 GCA_964036315.1 Acanthosepion esculentum | reverse complement strand
TAGAAATAACGAAGATATATTACACGAAATAATAATACAAGATGTGGAAGGTGTTAGTATGACTGACAGTGTGGTTTAGAGTATTCGATTCGTCCCTCTCTCTTGAGAGGCGTAGTATACATAGTGTTAGGAAGAGTTCATTCTGTAGTTATAGGTAAGGACCCATAACAGAAAGTTATCCTGAAGGGCCTAGATCCTTTCATACTAACGCAGAGATCCGTCCTTGGTCCTATTCTATTTCTAATTTTTATTAACGGCCTTCCCGATTTCATCAGCTCATAACTTGGTTTCTACGCTGTCGACAACAATTGACTTCAGCCTCGATAGTATCCGTCTGACGAGATGAAAATGTCCAAAATGATCTCGAGTCCGTAGATAACTGAGACTAAAGATGGCTTGTTAATTTTAACACCGCCAAAACTAAACTATGAACATGGACACAGTGTATTGACCGTGTTTTGAAAAATGAAAACATTTTATAAAACATACATGCAACAAACTATTTCATATATATATATATATATATATATATATATATATATATATATATATATATATATTTAGTTTACGAAAAACTAGGTAATCCGTATGGGTAGACCCAAGGAGGATAAAATCCAGAGAGCTCAATGTAAATCAGAGCTAATAATTTAAATAAAAACAGACCACTTTATGGTTCCATGTAATAAATTATTTCACCACAGCCCTTTTAAAGGGCCGCGGATCACCAGACTTTACTTCCAAAGGTTGTAACGAAAAATGAAAAGAAATTTACACATTTTTGACGAGCAGTACTAAGTATATGTAAATTAACGAAGTGAGGGGGGAGAGAGAGACATGATTGAGTTAGATGTAACATTTCTATTCTTTCAAATTTAAATTGTTTGAGGAAATCCAGACATTGACACATTAAATCGGTTAACTTAATGGAAGTTATATATTGATATGGAACATGAATCATTCATACAAAAATCAGATAGTGAAGTTAATGATATAAATGGATTATTACCTGGATGTAAAAAACAAATCTATTTCCATACCTGATGATGTCTGTATGAACAGACGAAAGTACTCGTATAAAAAGACCTTATGCAACTGGAATTTATTAAAAACAGGGATCATAACATTCATCTACAGGTTCGTGGGTTAATGTATCTTAATAAATTTGTTTGCTAAGATGTATTCTCGCCATGTATATCATTAACTTCACTATCTGCTTTTTGTATGAATGATTCATGTAATATAAATTGAACTGCGCCAGATACTTGATATTAAAAGAACTGATCCGACGTGCAACTTTCGGATAATAACTGCGACATTCCTGTATTTATTGAACAATTTAGTTCATGCCACATCGACTGAAAAAAAAACTACTACAACAAAAGAATTCTGCTATTACCATATTATTAAAAAAACGCATACACTTAAATTTTTTTTAATTCAACCTCAGCGTTGCGACCGCAGGCTCCAAAATTTCTTACCGTTAACAATAACACATTACTAATAAAAACATATTTTGGATCACATCTAATCTTTCGTTGTCCCGTTATTACCTGGATGTAAAAAACAAATCTATTTCCATACCTGATGATGTCTGTATGAACAGACGAAAGTGCTCGTATAAAAAGACCTTATGCAACTGGAATTTATTAAAAACAGGGATCATAACATTCATCTACAGGTTCGTGGGTTAATGTATCTTAATAAATTTGTTTGCTAAGATGTATTCTCGCCATGTATATCATTAACTTCACTATCTGCTTTTTGTATGAATGATTCATGTAATATAAATTGAACTGCGCCAGATACTTGATATTAAAAGAACTGATCCGACGTGCAACTTTCGGATAATAACTGCGACATTCCTGTATTTATTGAACAATTTAGTTCATGCCACATCGACTGAAAAAAAAACTACTACAACAAAAGAATTCTGCTATTACCATATTATTAAAAAAACGCATACACTTAAATTTTTTTTAATTCAACCTCAGCGTTGCGACCGCAGGCTCCAAAATTTCTTACTGTTAACAATAACACATTACTAATAAAAACATATTTTGGATCACATCTAATCTTTCGTTGTCCCGTTATTACCTGGATGTAAAAAACAAATCTATTTCCATACCTGATGATGTCTGTATGAACAGACGAAAGTGCTCGTATAAAAAGACCTTATGCAACTGGAATTTATTAAAAACAGGGATCATAACATTCATCTACAGGTTCGTGGGTTAATGTATCTTAATAAATTTGTTTGCTAAGATGTATTCTCGCCATGTATATCATTAACTTCACTATCTGCTTTTTGTATGAATGATTCATGTAATATAAATTGAACTGCGCCAGATACTTGATATTAAAAGAACTGATCCGACGTGCAACTTTCGGATAATAACTGCGACATTCCTGTATTTATTGAACAATTTAGTTCATGCCACATCGACTGAAAAAAAAACTACTACAACAAAAGAATTCTGCTATTACCATATTATTAAAAAAACGCATACACTTAAATTTTTTTTAATTCAACCTCAGCGTTGCGACCGCAGGCTCCAAAATTTCTTACCGTTAACAATAACACATTACTAATAAAAACATATTTTGGATCACATCTAATCTTTCGTTGTCCCGTTATTACCTGGATGTAAAAAACAAATCTATTTCCATACCTGATGATGTCTGTATGAACAGACGAAAGTGCTCGTATAAAAAGACCTTATGCAACTGGAATTTATTAAAAATAGGGATCATAACATTCATCTACAGGTTCGTGGGTTAATGTATCTTAATAAATTTGTTTGCTAAGATGTATTCTCGCCATGTATATCATTAACTTCACTATCTGCTTTTTGTATGAATGATTCATGTAATATAAATTGAACTGCGCCAGATACTTGATATTAAAAGAACTGATCCGACGTGCAACTTTCGGATAATAACTGCGACATTCCTGTATTTATTGAACAATTTAGTTCATGCCACATCGACTGAAAAAAAAACTACTACAACAAAAGAATTCTGCTATTACCATATTATTAAAAAAACGCATACACTTAAATTTTTTTTAATTCAACCTCAGCGTTGCGACCGCAGGCTCCAAAATTTCTTACCGTTAACAATAACACATTACTAATAAAAACATATTTTGGATCACATCTAATCTTTCGTTGTCCCGTTATTACCTGGATGTAAAAAACAAATCTATTTCCATACCTGATGATGTCTGTATGAACAGACGAAAGTGCTCGTATAAAAAGACTTTATGCAACTGGAATTTATTAAAAACAGGGATCATAACATTCATCTACAGGTTCGTGGGTTAATGTATCTTAATATATTTGTTTGCTAAGATGTATTCTCGCCATTTATATCATTAACTTCACTATCTGCTTTTTGTAAGAATGATTCATGTAATATAAATTGAACAGCACCCCATATATATATATATATATATATATATATATATATATATATATATATATATGAAATTGTGCACAAATTAACGCTATTCCCTAAAAAATTAAAAAAAATAATAATCTATGTGATTTGTATATATAAAAACGGTGAAACCCGGGCTGTAGCATTGGACATCTCGAAAACTTTTGACAGGGTCTGGTATTCAGGTCTTCTCCTCAAACTTAAATGTTACGGTGTCTCCGGACACTTTATTGAATTAATCCAGTCTTTCCTATAAAATGTTGAAATGAAATCCTGAACGGCCTTTCGTACTAACGCGGGTGTCCTCCAGGACCCCACCCTTGCTCCTAATCTGTTTTTAATTTTCATCACTGACTTTCCCGATCATATCAGCTCTCATCTTAGCATCTACGCTGATGACAACACCATTTAATCCCGCCTCGATAGAAAGGCTGACCATTCCTACAAGATCAAAATGTCAGCCGATGTAAAAAAATGATCGCAAAAGCGTGATACCCGGATTTCAAACAAATATCTATGCAACTGAATATGTTAGCTCTATCACAGATACTGAGCACTTTTTACTAAATACCTCGTGTATATATATATACGTAATGAATAGTGTGAGATTTACTGTATGTCTCAATCTGTTACTCTAAAGAAAATTAAAAAGTTGATGTGGGATTGATTTGAACGCTCGTAACAACTATGAAACATATTTACGATCAAACGTGCATGTCGTAAATATGGCAGAAGCTCTCGTAACACGAATTCTTGTCAGAGAACAGAGAAACAATTTGATAGTCGATGGTGTGCACAGATACAACATTGATCATGAGCAGGGAGATGTGGAACAACATTTCTATTCTTGTGACACCACACAGATACTTCACTAATCATAAACAGATGTGCCATACCATACAAAAATAATCATTTTAACAATTACTATGCGTATATAGCTTCTTTCATGTGCCGTGTTCTTTCAGGACGTGGACGATTATGGCTCTCTACAGGCTCCTATCTTTTTTACAACTTTCTATTTTAGTAGCTCTTAGCAAAGAACTTTGACTTTTAACACTCTTTTTTACTGACACCCTCACTCCTTGTTGTTGTGGTAAACCCTCCTACAGTAGTATGAACTCTTCCTCCTCTTATAAATACTAACTGCGAGACTTCCTAGAGGAGAGTCGTAGGGCAGCGGAGACGCAGTGTTAACCTACCGTTCGGATATACACCTCTATCTGCTTATTACTAACCCTCTTGCTTTCTATATATCTGTTATTCCAATAAACTTGTTCAACCTACCTTCGTCTTCCTTGTCTCTCTTCCTGGTCCCTAAACAGGTCACAACACTTGTTCTCACATCCATTTACACAAGCTACACGCAGTTTTCATATGCCCCTCATGACAATGTCCTGTGAGTGTCAGTTCTCCTAGCCCTCTCTCCTACGTATGTGTGGCAGAAACTTCATCTGTTTCTTTCTGGTTCTAAAGTAACCTTCCACCATCGCCGATCGGGCCCAGAACTATCAACAATTGCGATGAACGGATATTCCCCTCAGGGAGGCCACATGCCCTGAGTGCCTACTGGGACTCAAACTCAACCCATACCTCAAGCGTACATAGGGGATCCATCGTTAAAGATACTGGAAAAAATGGCCGGTTCATTTTACGGTTCAAGCAAGTGCCTGACTCCTCGTGCTATCGTCTACCTTTACAAGAGCCAGATCAAGCCGAAAATGGAGTACTGCTGCCATATATCGGCAGGAGCTGCCAGTCTTCACTATCCACTTTCGATAGAGTCCATGAGCGTCTCCGAGTTCTTGTAGGTGACGGATTAATTTTCCACCCTACAACCCCTTTCCCTTAGACCAAAATATTGCAAAGCACTCGCTTCTCTATCGCTATTTCCATGAAAAGTGTTCAAATGAACTACACTCCTTAGTTCCATCAGTTCTAACCCCTGCCACGCCCATTGTAGCAAACCACCCTCATTCCCTTCGTATTCCCTTGGTGAGATGCAAGTTCTACTCAAGAAGATTCTTCCCATTAGCCACTCCCTTGTGGAACAGACTCCCAAGATGTTGCTTCGCCGATCACTAAAATCTTAACTTATTCAAGTCTAGGGTTAATCGTTATCTTCCACACATATCCGCATAGTTTACGCCTCTTACTCTATAACCCTCTGCCTCGAGCGACTCTCATGCCTTCTACAGGTTGAACTTCACTGTAAAAATATTATATTCTTACTCTCCATATTTGTTCACACGCCAAATTTACTGTGGAATTGTAAAAATTTCTTCACTATTTACATTATTCGGACTATTGTCCTCATCTTTGTCGCCATATTTATTACAACGTTTCGGTCGAACTGAACCCTTTATTCCGCTCACTGGGGTAGACTGTTCTAGTTCCACATGCCATGTCTAATGGATGTCAGTTATCAGTTATCTCCTGTTGATTCCCCTCTCCAAGAAGTCCGGAGCATACACCGGCCGAAACGTTGTAATAAATATGGCGACAAAGATGAGGACAATAGTCCGAATAATGTAAATAGTGTACATAATATCTCATCTCAGAAATATAGACAGATACTGAAGGGCCGAAACGTTGTAATAAATATGGCGACAAAGATGAGGACAATAGTCCGAATAATGTAAATAGTGTACATAATACCTCATCTCAAAAATATAGACAGAAACTGAAAAGCCGAAACGTTGTAATAAATATGGCGACAAAGATGAGGACAATAGTCCGAATAATATAAATAGTGTACATAATACCACATCTCAGAAATATAGATAGATACTGAAAATTTCTTGACTACTGAATTTTTTTTGTATTTGGGTTATATCAACAGAATTGTAAGATTAAATTTTTGTGGGGGTTATTTTCTAAATACTACCCGGGGTATCACGAGTTGCAGGAACTATGAAAATAATTTATCTAAGCTATTTTTCTTCAGTTATTCAATATCGAATCTAATTACAGTTCTTTCATTCAAAATAAGTCCTGTTGAGTAAATAAAAGTTACTTTTATTTACAATACTTTTGAGTCGGCGTTTTCTCGAAGAGGAAGTACAGAAAAGAAAGAAAAAAAAAGATAAATCTTCTTCAAATCTTACGTCTTTTCTTGAATTGACTAATATCATAGAATTTCTTTCGCGTAGGTTTCAGGCAATTTAGTTACATGACCAGAAGTATAAATATATAGCCTACGTAATCATTGCATATTTTAAAAGTATACAAACGTACTTACTGATAAGAGATTGTACAATGGTGTGCTGGAACGTTCCTTACTCAACCCACTTCCCAAGCCTCTTTTTTTTAAAAGGGCTTCTTCTTCGGCTCGAGAAGTTTCTAGCTGTCCTGGGTATGACAATAAACTACATCCAACAGCGAGGCCTCTGATTCGGAGATTGGAGGGGCGTGAAAGCACCTCTTAACTACTGTTGTTCCCGGGTCCATCCTGACCTGGGGTGGTAGCACCTGTTAGGGTCCCTGCTATGGGTAAATAGTGAGAACACAAAAAAATCAACAGTACATTTTTATAATAAAATTACCAAAAGTACATTTTATCTACAAATTATATATCTAGAAAACAAACATTTGCCCTGAAAGTATAAAACTATGTAGAAGTTATCTGTAGTTGAAGTCATAAAACTGTGCTCAAAATATTTAGATTTCGGCATTAAATAACCCATAGAGGTGTTGATATACCGCTAAACAAAATCAATCAAAGAAGTTTCTAGCGGACTGCCGTATACTTATATTATAATGGGACCCCATTAAATTTAGCAGTAATTCATTTGCTATGGCTGACTGGACATTAGTAGGTGGTTATCAGATTGTAGTTTTTACAAGTAGTTACACGTTCTCATTTCTGCTAGATAAAGCGGCATTCCAACAAAGAAATATTTTTTCAAGATAGCTAAATAGGGGACAGATATTATGGAGATGTAGATTCATGCCTTTCGAATTGATTCGTCGATTCCGTATTGATAACTCGCCAATTATAGATCTTAAAACGCTGGCATCTGAGGTATTTCAGCACAAATTCTGGAATAGACACTCTCAAAGCAAACACACTACAGTTTCAGCTACCAAGCAGGCCCACGCAATGAAAATAAAGAATGGCCCGAAATATGGAGGAAATAAAAAGAAAATCAAAGAATGATTCCTGTAAAAAGATATTTTGATTAGATCACAGCAGCGTATCGATCCGATGACTTAGACACGAAGAAATGTAGTTCCGATATTTTCGGCATGAGATAAAAGCCGAACGGGCGGAAATGACAGAACCCAATTTTGGATGAGAATGGACAGCAAAGGTCGATGGAATCACATCGAGTTATACACACACTCAAATACACTGGCATAACACACACACACACAAACACACTCACACACACATACACATATATATGTATGTGTGTGTGGACACATAATACATCGACTCCATTGATGTACTTACGTTTGGCGTTTATTTAATATATACTCATCCCCAATTATTCGATGTAAGATAAAACCCAAGAAAAAAATTACAAATTAATTTCACAATGCCTCTTAGTTCAGGGTCATTCAATTTTGAAAGCGGATGTAAAGTTGGTCAAACCGAACATTAGATATCTACAATGTTTATGGTGGAAATTTGACTCCAGAGTAAAAATAAAATAAATAATTTTTTGCTCAGTTTTTTTTTTCTGCTAATCAAAAGTAGTAATAATGGGGGAAATTTTATATAAATCTTATTTCTATATTTTAATCAGAATCGAATTTATTCGCGTTTAATATTTGCGTGTACTTTGTATGAACACAATCACCAAAAAATACCAGTAAAAACGCGTCGATTTTTAAAACATTCCAAAATTCATCTAATTTTTAGATTTTTAAAAAATCATTTCACCCCAAGCAAGGCAATAAAGACACTACTTTATTCATTCTCAACATCCTGGATATATATATATATATATATATATATGTATAACTATTTTATTTAATACCTAAATATAGGGCTTGTCATATTCAGTACCTCAAAAAACAAACGCGATATTTGAGGTGGGACATCTGGATGCGTATCTGTCACACTTCAGACAGATACTGGGTGCAACCCGTGATAGCCAGAACGGGTGATGGAGTTTTGATGTCATGTTCAATTGGGAAGCCTTCCTCTTTGTCCCCAACTGTCTTTATGTAGCGGGTTTGAAAAATGCCGGTCATAGTGATCTAAAACCAACGTGTTGGAAGTATGGAGAGACTAGTCACCTGTGCTCTTCCCGCCCAGAGAAGAAGGCCTCTGGAGTTCCAGCCCCAAGCAAATATAACTCCCCCCCACCTCTTGAAATTTCCGGTTTGTCTGTGATGAGGCATGTCAGCGACTGGGACCCGAACTGTAAAATCCCTGGTTGGGTCCCATTCATGGCTCACATTCCCCGGAAAGCCTTTGGTCGCCGCTTGTGCAAAGAAAAAAATGGTGAGTGCTGGCAGAGTCAGAGAGAAACGTCAGAGAACGGAGCCTCAGTCCCCTGAATCTCCCAGGACTAAAGACACACACAGTCCTAACTCTTTTACCAGCATTAAGAGCGATGCCCCAGCCTCAGAGAAGACGTCTTTTCGGGATCTTCAAAGGAAATATCTCCCCCCCCCCGCCAGCTATGAGATAACAGTAAAGATTAAGAAGCACAAAGCGAAATCTTTAAGAAAACATCACCATCCAAAATGGCATCACACCCTTTGACCTCTTAACCGTCATCCCCTGTGGCAAAATCACAGTACAAATCATCTTCCCCTGTAAAAGAACAGACCCTATACATTCGTCCAACGGAAGTCGATCCTACGATACGGATGCTACAAAAAATGATCGGTTCACTGTACGATTCCTGCTATTTTCTACTTTTACAATAACTAGATGAGGCCCAAAATAGAGTAGTGCTCTCATGTCTGGGGTGAATCTGATCAGTCCTCACTTTCCACTCTTCACAGAGTTCAAAAGCTTCTGCGCAGCCTTGGGGGTGACTAATTATTTTTCACTCTACAGCCTCTTTCCCATAGATCAAACGTCGCACGTCTCTCATTACATTATCGCTATTTCCACAGAGTGTGTTCAGATGAACTACAATCCTTAGTTACACTAGTTCTACCCCCTGACGGCTAAGACCCGCCATGCCACACCCATTATAGCGAACCACCCTCATTCCCTTCGTATTCCCTTGGTGAGATGTAAGTTCCACTCGAGCAGCTTCTTCCCACGAACCACTCCCTTGTGGAACAGACTCCCAAGAGGTTGCTCCCATGATCACTACAATCTTAACCTGTTCTAGTCTAGGGTTAACCGTTACCTTCTCTTTCCGTATTTTTTTTCTTTCTTTCTTTTTCCTGTTGATGTAATGGATAGAATCTCGGAATGAAAATTCAGAAAGCCTAATTCAAATTCCGGTTTCGTTACATTCGGAAAGGTGTGAATATATTTGCTTTCCTGTTCATTGAACACCTCTTGAGACGTAAACACAACGCAGGCGTCAATTGGAACTCATGCATACTATCCATCGTTAAAGATTCTGGAGAAATGGTCGGTTTTCTGTACCGCTTCAGCGATTACCTCACTCCTTCTGCTATTCTCTACCATAACAAGAGCCAGGTCGTGTCGGCAATAGATTACAGCTGCCATATATGGGCTGGAGCTACCTAGTCTTCACTTTCTATTACGCATTCATCCATCGGAACTCGTATGAATTCATAGAAAGTATTCAGATGAAGCTTAGTTCCACCAGTTAAAATTTCACGGCTAAAACCCGCCATGACACACCCATTATAGAGAACTACCCTCATTCCCTTCGTATTGACTTGGGGAGATGTAAGTTCCACTCGAGCAGCCTCTTCCCACAAACCGCTGCTTTGTGGAACCAACTCCCAAGAGGGTGCTTCCCCGATCATTCCAATCTTTTTACAATTTTGCTCAGACGAAATGCTGTGAGCCTCTCGCTACTCTGTCACTATCTCTATGGAACACTCCTTAGTTCCTCCAAATCTAAACTTCCCCTGCGACGCTGCGTACCCTGAAGTGAACCACCCTCATTATTTTTTGTCTTCCATTAGTGAAAAATAACTTCCACTCGAACGGCTTCTTGCCTCGAACGGCTTCTTCCCACAAACTGCTTCTTTGTGGAACCGACTCTCAAGAGGATGCTTCCTCGATCACTACATTCCACATATCCTCATAAACTGCGCATCTTACCTCTTAACGTTACCGTCCATGCAACAAGCTCATTCAATAACCTTGAGTGGCTCTTGGGCTTTGTATAGGTTAACATTATGAAGAAAACACTTCAATTACGCGAACATTCCAAGAATTAAACACACATACACACACAGACGCCATAAAGTAAACACGAGAAACCCATAAAAATTGATACATTGTCGTGTCGACTAAAATATCTATTTTTTATTCATTAAGGCAATATGTTTCACACAATAAAACTACTTATTATGTTAATTAGAAGTGTAATTATAAACGTATTTATTTTAAACATGAGAAGCTTTTTTTTCCAGCCAACAATAGTTACGTAAACAATAAACACGCCTACAAAATATTTATAAACCAATAACACGCAATAAAGTGCTTAAAAAACACACCAATTAAACCGTACAATAAAAAAAGCATAAAATGCAATTCGGAAAGGTTGTTTTATTAGTCATCATAATTTAGGTATATACCACTAAAATAACACGTGGGCGTAGTAGTAGTAGACATACTACGTGGCTTTTTAGGGCCAATTAAGAATAAATAAAATAATTCTGGAGCCGATCTCTTTGGAAAAAGTTATAAAAATCACGAAGGACGATTTCAACAAGGAAACTCACAGATGTCACCAAGGTCCACGTCACTCTAGCTGCTGATATTCAAGACCCCATTCACGTCCACACGTAAAAGTAACGCTCGACTCAGCAACACTGACCAAACTACAAGGTAACCAAAAAAAAGTTCTGTCCGTTTTTAAAGGAAAAAAAAGAAAACGCTTCACAGTATGTGTAACTTATATTTAGTCTTCGAAGTAATCGGCATCGGCATCCAGCACCTTCTGCCAACGTGTCTCCAGCTGTTCAATGCCCTTGCGGTAGAACTCGGTGGGTTTTGACGCAAAGAAGTCCATGAGGGCTTTGCGCAAGTCTGCTTCATTGGTGAAGGATTTCTCACGAAGATGATTATCCAGGGAGTGGAAGAGGTGGTAATCGGATGGCGCAAGGTCAGGTGAATAAGGTGGATGGCACAAAGTCTCCCATCCAAGTTGCTGTATGGTATCCCTGACCACTCGCGCGACATGTGGCCTGGCGTTGACATTGGAAGAAAAGCACACCTTTGCGATTCACCAGGGATGGCTCCTTCTGGAGCAATACCTTTTGCACACGTTTCAATTGCTGCGAGTATAGGTCTCCAGTGACCGTTTGGCCCGTTGGTAGCAGTTCATAATGAACCACTTGACGACCTGTCCACCTGACACAAAGCATAATCTTGCGTCGGTGCATAGGCGGTCTTGCGGTGTGAGGGACAGCATCCTGAGGAGACAACCAATGTCTGGAACGCTTGAGAGTTTCGTACAGAACCCACTTTTCATCACTGGTAAGCACTCGATTGAATAAGGATGCGGTACGGTGGCGAGAAAGCAGCGATACGCAGGCTGCCACTCGTTGTCCCTTGTGGACCTCCAACAGCGGTTGCGGAACCCACTTGCTCAGTTTGTACGTCTTACCTAGGCGGTGCAGGTGAAGTCTAATTGTTTCATCGGAAACGTTGAACTGTCTTGCAAGTTCACCACACGTTAGACTACTGTCCTCTTCAATGGCCGCCTTCAGGACTCCGTGATTCAAGACCTGTGGTCGTCCACTGCGAGGCTCATCATAGAGAGACAAATCTCCCGACTTGAATTTTCGAAACTAACGCCTTGCAGTACGTTCATCCACAGCACTATCCCCAAACGCTTGACATATATGGCGACTTGATGCAGCTGCTAAGCCCACTTTGAAGTCGTAAAGCAAACAGCCCCGAACGACATCTCTAGACACTTCCATCCTTCTCACAGCTGTCCGGCTTATAACTGATGGCCGGGTACGATGCGCATGTTTTTTTTTTTATAACGTCTGATGTTCCTACTTCCGGCTGTCCGAATTTGAAAACAATTGCTACACGCATTTCGTATATATTTCAAACGGACAGAACTTTTTTGGTAACCTTGTACAAAGAGACCGCCTCAGACTACGACACCGCCGTCCACAGTAAGAACTAAATGCTACCTATCTCTTTATCCACGTTACAACTACGCACGCATACAAATACTGACTCTTTCACCCAAACACACATGTAAACACATTTCACCATTCTCACATACGTGCGCAATACAGTTTATATTCTTTTCAGGAATTTTATTAACAACCAAAAATTCTATTACTCATTCAATACATTCAATCAACTTCTTGTATTCTTGTTGATATATAAAATGAATGTTATTTGTTGATACTACGTTTTCTTTTCGTGCTGGATTTTATTCTTTCAATGAAAGTCGTGGGATTATTCTACGAGCAGTCCAGCAACAATGTTTTATGTTATTGTATCGAATCCCGACACTCCGAAATTTGATGTTTAACAAAATCCCGAGTAGAAGGGGATCCCTACAATATGCATGTATACTGAACATAGATAAACACGTGACGTTTACCCAATCAACGAAAGCAAATCAATTTAAATCTGAAAAACCGAAAAAATCCACATTATTCCACTTGTAAGAAATTTCTGATGAAGCTGACTAAATAGCGAAACAAGTTCAATTTATAAATATTTTACAACATGTACCTTATTTAACTTTAGTTGTTCGTCTTGAGACGTTTATATGAAATAAGCTTTGGTTATAAAAAGAAAAACACTTTTAGTTACGCAGAAAAACAGACTTTTATAGATTGGCATATTGTCATGATTTCAGATTACTCTTCCTTTTTCTGCAGCCCATTTATATAAGGAGGACATCTAGCAATAAGACGACGTTTATGTAAGCAAAAGCAGCAGCAGCAGCAGCAGCAACAGCCTTGACGAGAAGACGGAATCTCCATGGCATACATCAAAACAGATTAGAGAAGAGTGGGTCGGAAAAGAAAAACTCTTGACATAAATCCTTATCTCGTACATTTTGATTTGTGTCCAGAAAAAAAAAATACAAAACAAATGAGTGATTGTATTTTATAAAACCTGAACGGATATCCAAAAAGAAAAGATGGCTGGTCTGATAAATTTGGTGCCTGAAAGAATAAAAATGAAAACTTGCAAATAACAAGTCAATTTGAATTGTTTAACATTGTCTAAAGTTTCTTATTTCTGTATTTAATTTTATCTTTTCTCTATCTTTATCTATTTCTCTGTATCACTATCTCTTTCTCTCTATCTATCTATTTATCTATCTATCTATCTAACATCACAGTTATCTAACATCACAGTTATCTATCTCCACTCTCTCCCCCTCTTTCTCTCTCTTTGATACGCACACACACATATATATATATATATATATATATATATATATATATATATATATATATATATAATTTTCTCAGAATTAACCTGTAGATAAACACAAAATGTATAGAGGAAAAAAGACAATAGGAAAACTGTAGTTTCAGCCGACGCGTTTCAGTTGACCAAATAAATATACAATAGCGTTTCTAAATTCTTCCAGTTGCTAACGACATTTTCTTTGTTGTTTATAGACACTTTGTTTCAATGAATTCATTTCGTTTTCTTTTTGCCTTGAAAAAGTCCACATGGGGCGAAACGCGCCGGTTAAAACTACTGTTCTCCTATTGTCTTGTTTCCTATATATATATATATATATATATATATATATTTGAATAAATTGTGGGAGGTACAGAACTGGCAAATAGCTAGAAAGACATAGAATTTATTTCTAATGGGCATAATGTGAGATGAAAGTAAAAAATAAGAAATGGGACAATCACTCAAAAGACCAACCGGTTTCGTTCCCTTGCTTATCAAGGTCTACGGGGAACTTTTATTTTATAATAAATAACTAAATTATGACACAAGCAATATTCATACAATTAAAACATTAAAATTGACAATGAATTATCTGTATGAAGGAAATACATTTTCTTAACCCGAATATTACAATTTTCTGCCAAAAAAAAAAAAAAAAAAAAATTATATATAGCAGAAAATAGAGATGGAAAAGGTGGGGACTAAGAATAGAGAACACTAGAGCGTGATTATATGGAGACCAAGGAGGCAGTCCCTTTGCTTGCAAAGAGACGGTCCCCTTGCTCGTATATACAATGATTCAAGCGCTCTTAGATGAAATAGAGAGTGCGAACTAGCTAGCACCGCGAACAAGTCCGGACTAAAATTGGTTGCGCACACTCTGCTATTTATCAGGTGCTCAGTGATGGCTGAACCGGAAGTATTCACCAATTGGCTACTACTAGCTTCCGGATTGAGGACACGTAAAGGGACATGCTGCCTGATCCTACAATCTAAACGTTGGGTTGTTCTTCCTATGTAGCTGCTACCGCAGCCACATTTATATGTGTAAATAACAGAGGAGACATGATGGGGAGGAAGAGGATCCTTACGCATAGACGGGAAGGCAGTGCGAGTCACAAAATGAACTCTCAATTGGGCAGAGAAATAGCAATTTTGAACTGCAGACAGGATTCGCTTGGCCAAAAGCTCACCACGTGAACCAATAAATGGAAGTCGTAAATAGACGGGACACTTTTGTACTTCGTCCTGTTTTTCCTTCCAAAATTTAATAATTTTATCACGCATGACAGTATGTAAGGTATCGCTAGGATAACCATTTTTTAAGAGGGTACAGCGGATAAAATTTAATTCGTCATCGAGATATTGCTCGCTACAAATCATCAGGGCCCTGTGACTTAGGGTCCTAATAAGATTAATCTTACGTTTTTTGGGACAAAATGAGTCCCAACGAGTGTACAAACCGGAAAAGGTTGGCTTACGGTACACAGAAGTAAGAAAATGAGAGGGAGTCTGATGCACAAGAACATCTAAGAAAGAGATACAAGAATTAGACTCCTTCTCAATAGTGAACGCCAAGGACGGATGGAGTTGATTCATAACCAATAGGAAGGAATCGGCTTCTGGTTCACTGTTGAAGAGACAAAACGTATCATCAACATACCGATGGTACATGGACGGAGCATTGTCGTGGGTGAGGAGTGAAGCCTCATAAAAACCCACAAAAATGTTGGCCAACGAAGGACCTAAAGGGGAGCCCATCGCAACCCCGTCAACCTGTCTGTACATGAAGTTATTAAAACTAAACTCCACGGACATGGTCGCAAATTGCATCAACTCAATGAAAACATTTTCAGGAATATCTGGAGGAGACAGGTGACTGCGATATAGCATGTCACAACGAATCTCGATTGTTTCCATTACATACATCAAAGGAACACATGAATTTATCATTGGCAGGAGTTTCCTGTATAAGTTTAACGAAAGAGAACGAATCCTTAATACTATATGAGCTAAAATGCTCGACGACCGGTTGAAGGAGATCTGAGAGAAAACCGGCCACCCTATGTTGGGACGAGCCAGACATTGACAAAATGGGTCGAAGGGGTACATTATCTTTATGAGTCTTTGGTAGACCATACATACGAGGCCGGATAGATCCGACAGGTCTTATATTGTCACTAATCTCACGAGTGAGAAAGCCCCGTTTAACCCAAGACAGAAGTGTCTTCTGAAATTTAATCTCGATAGGTATAGTGCGGTCATGTGTCTCTGCAGGACCCAGAGGAAGAAATTTGGATGTGTCACTCAGAATGGTTAGCATTTTGGAGACATAGTCGGAATGGTCGAGTAGGACTATACCGGCACCTTTATCAGGACGGGTAATAACCAAATTGTTATTAGCTTTAATAGTCCTGACTACTGACCGCTGCTGTTGACCCCACTTGGATTCAGAAAGAGCTACAGGAGTTGCAGCATATGAATGCGCTAAGTCATTAAGTGTAGCTTTTAAGCTCGAAAGAGAGTCAGACGAGCGAGGCACCAGTCTACATAGCTGTGCTGATAGCACCTCAAATTCAGAGAAAATTTTTTCAGCATCGGAAACCCTAGAAGGAATACAAAAATCCAAACCATAAGAAAGTATATTGGATTCTAAATCAGATAGCTCATAAGTGGATAGGTTAAGAATTACACCCGGGACTGGTTCAATATGTCCAAACCGTTTACTAAGTGCTGCAATTGCGTTTGCATGTCGCACAATAATTTTTTGACGGATTTAAGATGGATAGAACTCATATGACGGGAGAACCTAATTCTATCAAAAAAGGACAAACGTGAAAGATATTCTCTACGGTAAATAGTTAAATCACGTGTTAATTGAAAGATTCTATTTTTACAGAGTTGAATAGAATCCTTCATGAAGATCTCCTCGATTTTCAAGCCTGGCTTAGCACTCCTGATTCTGAATAAAAATGAGGAGGGACAAACATGATTCTCAATACAGGCTTGGAGAAAGTTACAATTATTTTCTAGTTTTCTCAGTCTAGCCTTAATTAGAAGTAACTTATCAAGAATTTTGATAGTATCTTTAGGGTACCTTTATATATATATATATATATATATATATATATATATATATATATATATATATATATATATTTGTATATACATCCATACTTTTATACGAGGGTGCATGTATGTTATACATATACATATATATATATATATATATATATTCCCACATCAATTTTATAAGTTTCTCTTAGTATAAAGGACGTTTACATTAACCAAAAAAAGGCTTAGACAGAAGCGTCTATCTTTTTAATTTGGGATTTTTTAATGTAACTATAACAACAAACACATTTCGATTTCATATTTGCCTTGAAATGAGTCGGCAAAAAACTAAGATTTTTTTCCAATTGTCATTTTATACCATATATATATATATATATATATATATATATATATATATATATGGTATAAAATGACATATATATATATATATATAATTATATATATATATACATATATATATATATATATATATATATATATATATATATATATATATATATATGCATAATAATATACTAATTTCGCAGCCCTATACGTATATATTTTCGAAATACTTATCTAATATTTTCAATGTTTAATGCTTGATCTATATTATTAACATTCGTTGTTGAACTACGGTTATTAATAATGAAGAACATTGTATCTGTCTATATTTCTGAGATGAGGTATTATGTACATTATTTACATTATTCGGACTATTGTCCTCATCTTTGTCGCCATATTTATTACAACGTTTCGGCCTTTCTGTCTATATTTCTGAGATGAGGTATTATGTACATTATTTACATATAAATACAATATAGGAACCAGTAATAAGAATGACAGAGAAAAGCGATAACAGCAAAAATTGCAATATGTGCTCTGGTAATAACATGCAATGATAACAGCAAAAATTGCAATATGAGCACTGGCAAAAATGTTGCCGAAGACATTAGGTTTATAATACTCAGAAATTTTTATACACGTGTCTTCAAGGACACCTGGCACAGTGACCAAAAGAATGTGAGCTCAACACCCAGTTAAGGCAGTGGAGAACTTGGAGAGGGGAATTAACAGGAGATAACTGATAACTGACATCCATTAAACATGGCATGTGGAACTAGAACAGTCTATCCCAGTGAGCGAAATAAAGGGTTCAGTTCGACATTCCAAACACCCGAAGAAGCAACCGGCGACAAAGATGAGGAGAATAGTCCGAGTAATGGGAACAT
Organism: Acanthosepion esculentum; assembly: GCA_964036315.1. Classification (NCBI taxonomy): domain Eukaryota; kingdom Metazoa; phylum Mollusca; class Cephalopoda; order Sepiida; family Sepiidae; genus Acanthosepion; species Acanthosepion esculentum. The sequence goes on along the minus strand of OZ038490.1, from coordinate 115,061,958 downwards.
TGTATTTGGAAAGAAATATTTGATGTATTAAATTAGGCACTTGACATATTGATTTACTTAGATAATTTATATAACCATTTCATATCTGAATTTTTGGTAATAAAGGTTTTTTTGTTTGTTTTTTTAAACTCTAACTAACATATAATTAAATTTCTTGAACCGTTTAAACATTCAAACTTATATAAAAAAAATGTGGTATTTATAAATTCCCAAAGTAAAAGGAAAAAACAACGTCCATTCAAAAGAAAACTAATGACACCTTATCACAATTTCTTTATCCCTCTCTCTCTCTTTGTGTCTTTTTGACCTATCCCCCTCCCACAAATTCCGTTGACAGATTTGGGGTCGGTGCCTGGTTTTCCTCAAAAGAATTTAAGGCGGAGGGAGTCGAAGTGTTGCGTCTAGCTCAACCATATCTCTCTACCTACTTCACACACCCCCATTGATAACCTTGCTTCGTGCTCAGGTTTTTTGAATCACCATATACTTGCGTTTTGATTGGTCATTCTGACTTATGTTACAGCGTTTACCCGTAGCGAAGGACCGTTAATGTATATGGAACTTTTTAAAACCATTTATTCTACATTCAACATCATCACTTGATAAGACACTGGGAGCGTTGAAACAAAATTGCTATTTTTGTAGTGATTTTATAACATATTTATGTTATAATATTTAAATAAATGATTATATCTGCTCTACTCTGTATTGAGCACTCTTTAAAGTATAATAATTGTTGGTTATTGGAATTTACTCCGTATATATCAATACCACACTTCTCTCTCTCTCTCTCTCTCTCTCTCTCTATATATATATATATATATATATATATATATATATATATATATATATATATATTAAACTAGTAGACAAACACTCCACAGCATGAGATTTGTTTTTAGCCCAACATTGCGACCGAAGAAACTTTCACCTTTTTTTCTGAGTAAAGGTGAAAGTTTCTTCGGTCGCAATGTTGGGCTAAAAACAACAATGATGATGATGATGATGATGATGATGATGATGTGAGTGCATTTCGATTGCTTCAAACTGGATATGGTGTCATTTCAGTTCGTTTTACTTTTCTTTCTTTTTTGCCTTGTACTCACACACACACACGCACACACACACACACATACACACACACACACACACACACACACAATACCTAACTCTAGTACGGTGCTTTACAATTTTGCTTTGCAGGTTTTTCACAAGTGAAATGAGTTTTTCACTGCGTACTTCAATATCATGGCCTCGTGCCGAACTAAAGCTTTGTTGAAATATTGAAATGAATAGAATTAGATAGATAGATAGATAGATAGATAGATAGATAAACTGTGATGTTAGATAGATAGAGAGAGAGAGATAGAGAGAGAGAGATGGGTTTCTGCTTCCCATTTTAACAATTTGATTTCAATTTAGAGGTGAATCCAACGGAATGGTGAATATAAGATAATTTAGGAAACTCTTATTTTGACATATTTCACATCATAAGAAAAATGAATTTTATTTCAACCAAATCTACATTGGCGAGACAAAACGTGATTCACGTTCATCCTTTAAGCATGGGATTTTTGTAAATCTTCAACTATCGTTTTTTAAGTAGATTTTATTAATTTTAACTCACGTTTTTAAATATATATTCATTTGTTTTGAGAGTTTTTCGTATCCTGCATTATTTTAACACCAGTTTTGTAAGAACGAGAATACGCTGAAGAAGAGCCTTTGATCTATGAATGCGGTATATACCACGGGATGTTCTATAAGCCTACTTTCAGGAGAAAAAATTGTTATAAAAACACATATATTTCGAGTTTCAATGTGACTGATGCGGGTGTTTCCAAGCCAAAACAGAAGACGTGGCTACATTTGATTTTTCCTGCAACCCAACGCGTTATAAAAGAAACATGTGTTGCCGACGAATCATTGCCAACAATGATAAAGATGGTCAGTGAATCATCTCTGTCGATAAAAGTCTTTTCTCAACTTTTCCGTATACCAAATACTGTAGCGGAACGTGGTGTGAAGATGTGAAGAGATATCAGAAAAGGTTAAAATTCCCTGCTAGCCGGTCCAACTACATAAGAATGTCGGACTTTAATTAAGTCCAACGAAGACAAAGAAAACAAACAAGACCGATATACATGGGTAAACAAATATATATTAATAACGAGTTACACAAAGACATGAACAGTTACATAGAGTTTGTATGGCGAAATTATGTGCGTGAGTTGTAAGTGTTCGTACGTACGTGTATTGTTCTTAGCGCGTTCCCAGAATTTGAGAAACGTTGTATCTGTGAGAGGTCACATATTGGCCTAAGTGGAAAAAGAGAGATTTTACCTCGCCTCCGCGTGAAGTAGCGGCCCAAGGCCTGAGTCGAAAAGAGAGAGAGAGAGGGGCGACAGGTCAGTCAGTATTTATAACCAGGGGAGAGAGGCCCCTGTTGAAGGATTAAGGAAACTGAGGAGGAGCTAACTCCGACAATACCCAAGGACTTTAACTCAGCTAAATCCTATTTTAATACTTTTAAACTTTTTTGAATTCGCATATATATGTTTGTAAATCCAAATGATTTATTTAACAGGCATTACCATGTTTTAAATACGAAATAACTAAGAGGTTTTTTTTGGGGGGGGGGGTCTACTCTTGTTTGAAAATTACATTTGCTTTCTTTCTTTAAGCAATTCTCACGCTTTCAGCTTACGTATGTCTCACGAACTCAATTCGATCGAATTTCTTTTTGTTGTTAATTTGAATTTATAACGCATACAATGTTGCATAGTCATTGCTTCATTTATTTCTCAAGAGTGATCAAGGATTTAAAAATCTTTCTGAAATATATTTTGATTTCTGCTGTAACATTCGAATATATATATATATATATATATATATATATATATATATATATATATATATATATATATATATATATATATATATATACAGGGTGTCCATAAAGTCCGTGTGCACTTTAAAAAATGTATAACTTTATTTGTATTTGCGATAGAAATAATTTGTAAAAAAAATTAGAAAGAAGTAAATCTATATTTTTTAAGGTTTTATTGAAATTTTATTTAAGTTTCCACATGTCCTCCATCATTAGCAATACAAAGGGTAATACGATTTTGCAGTTCACGGAAAACATTTGCCAACTGATTTATAGTAATTCCTGAAATTACATTAGTTATTTTAGCTATACTTAAAACTAGGTACATTAAACTTTATAACATTTTTTTACAGATTATTTCTATCGCAAATACAAATAAAGTTATAATTTTTTGAAGTGCACACGAACTTTATGGACACCCTGTATATCTGTTTTAACAATTTAATTTAACAATTTTCGTTGAAATTACAAGTTTTTATTGTTTTTAATTCAACTTCACCAATGGAATCAAGCGTTTTTATAATTACCATGTTTTGTTTAATTTTATTTTATTATTGTTTGGAATTCGGACATTCGGATTTTTAATACAAAAAACATGGACGACTGAATTTTCTACGATGTGACATGTTTGTAATGTTGGCTAACATTTCTCACGCTACGTTGTCATGATTAGTGTTGGTATCCCCTAAATCTACCTCTTTAGTACGATGAGGATGGTGCTGTCGCAGGATTAGGGTCCCTGGGACTAGCCTTCCTTCATAATTTTAAGAGGTAGAGAAAGCCATACGACACTTGTTATTTATTTTTTTTTAAACGATACAGTTTTAGTTTTTAAAGGAATCCAGCGTTCAAATGATTTATGGAGAATCACGTTCTGCCTCGTCAATGTAGTTTTTGGTTGAAATAAAATTCTTTTTTCTAATGACATGTCAAGATAATAGTTTTCCCCAACTTCTCAAACTGCTGCGAACATTGACAGAGCCTGGGTCGAAGGATTCACTTGTAATCGGATTGTACATCGCTAAATTCTAAAATTCCACAATGGGGATACGGGTCTTGAAGAAGAAGATGGTAGAGGACGTTCAAATGCAATTGATAATCAACATCTGAAAACACAAGTCAGAGAAATGTCACAGGTAATATTTTTCAGTTGACCATATGAATATACAATGGCGTTTCTAAATTCTTCCAGTTGCTAACGACATTATTTACATTAGGCGGACTATTGTCCTCATCTTTGTTGCCATATTTATTACAACGTTTCGGCCTTTTAGTATCTGTCTATATTTCTGAGATGAGATATTATGTACATTATTTACATTATTCGGACTATTGTCCTCATCTTTGTCGCCATATTTATTACTACGTTTCGGCCTTTTAACATCTGTCTATATTTCAGAGATGAAGTATTATGTACACTATTTACATTATTCGGACTATTGTCCTCATCTTTGTCGCCATATTTATTACAACGTTTCGGCCTTTCTGTCTATATTTCTGCGATGAGGTATTATATACATTATTTACATTGTTCGGACTATTGTCCTCATCTTTGTAACCATATTTATTACAACGTTTCTGCTTTCAGTGTATGTCTCTATTTCTGAGATGAGGTATTATGTACATTATTTACATTATTTGGACTATTGTCCTCATTTTTGTCGCCATATTTATTACTACGTTTCGGCCTTTCAGTATCTGTCTATATTTCTGAGATGAGGTATTATGTACATTATTTAGAGTCAGAGAAATGTCACAGGTAATATTTTTCAAATATGTCGGACAATCACAAGAAAATTGGCTAAGTGAACAAACTCAATCAATGGGTTCCACATAAACTCAGTGAAAGTCAGAGTTCGATGTTTTGAAGAATGTTCGATACTCCTTCACCTTCCAAATTCAAATGATCCTTTTCTTGATCGAATAGTGATTTGTGATAAGAAATTGGTCCTTTATGACAATCGTAAACGATCGACTTGATCATGACAAAAGAACCAAATATTTTCCAAATCAAAATGGCACCAGCAGAAGGTTATGGGGACTATCCGGTCGTCCGCCATTGGCGTTATCCATTACAGCTTTCTGGTATCCAACCAGAAAATCACTGCCGAAGATTACTGCCAGTAACGGAATTAAAGTGCACATTCAGTTAAACAAAATGCGACCGGCACTGGGTAATTGACGAGGTCCAATTCTACTTCCTGTTGTCAGGTGGACACTTCAGAAGCTCACAGACGTAGGATAGACTTTGCCACGTTTACCAAATTTCTCTGGTTTTTCACCCACTGACAATTTTTTAAGCTAAAAGACATCCCGTTGCTAAGAAAATGCAGAAACTGAATTCACTGATTCCTTGGCGTTCAGACCTTTAGAAATGTAACTCGATGACAGAAATGTATATATGTGCAAGGTTCCGATTTTGACTGATTTAAATAAATTCATTCGGGAATAAAAATTTATTCTAAAATCGGACATTATTTTCCGAACGACCTAATGCCATTGATATATCTAGTGGGAAAAGCTTGATATAAATGATATTTCTGGATTTTTTTTGTTTGTATTATTTTGTTTTAATGTTTTTTTTTATCTTTTCTTTTTTTGTGGTGGGGATTGTCCCTTCAGGGCGTAGGTGATTATGACTGACCACAGATTTTTTTTTATTAATATCTGTGAATTGCCATATATTCAAGTATACCATGTATGGAATGGTTACTCGTTGCCTTATCAGTTTCCCTTCACTTAGACTGGTTACCAAGCAAGGTTAGATATGCCAGTCTATATTGCTTGTAATCCCATAGAAAGCGAAAGGAAGAAGAGACTGATTCATATCTCTTTCAGCCCGAAATTTGAACTCGGCTCGTCGATTCCACTTCCGTGCTGTTATCAGTTACACAACTTTCACGCTCATTTCTGGAGAATAAGACCTTATATCAATGTCATCACAGAAGTGTAGGTCTTTATACGAGGGTCCTCCAATAAATAAGGTGAATTTTTCGGTATGAGGACTTCTAATACAGATAGAAGCTTACTTTTTCTCTTTTTTTAAACGTAGTCTCCCAGCACTGTCACACACTTTTCCCATCTGTGCACAAGCTTCCGTATTCCCTCAGCGTAAAAATCTTTGGACTGATGTCTCAGCCAGTCGCTCACAACACTTTTGATTTCATCGTCACTTTTAAACTTCGTGCCTCTCGTGAACGCTTTCAAGGGACCAAACGAGTGAAAGTCTGAAGGGGAAAGGTCTGGGCTGTAAGGGGAATGACAGAGCAGTTCCCAGCCCAGCTCGTTGATGGTCTGCACCGTTTGGGCTGCTGTGTGAGGCCTTGCGTTGTCATGATGTAAGATGACTCCTTCTGACTGATGACCCCTGCGTTTGTCCCAACAGATAAGCTCAAAGTCCTTGCAATGTCATCCACTGTCACCCATCTGTCAGACTGAATGAGGTCATTGACGGATTCGATCACCTCAAGAGACCTCACTTCTGTAGGCCTCCCAGGCCTGTCTTCATCCTCAACACTACTCCGTCCTTCTTTAAACAATTTAGCCCACTTGTAGACATTTTTTTGGATGAAACATGTGGCACCATACACAGTTGACATTCTCCTATGAATTTCAACTGGTTTGCACCCTTCAGCAACCAAAAACTTGATAACTGACTGCTGTTCAATCCTGGAGCATGCTTCTTGGTCGGCCATCTTTGTTAATCGCCAAAACTCTCAAAGTTTCTTTTTAATCTGCAAAAGAAATTAAATCCATAATAAAATAAAAAAGGGTAAGCTTCTATCTGTATTAGAAGTCCTTATACCGAAAAATTCAATTTATTTATTGAATGACCCTCGTATTAAAATTATATCTGGAGTATGCGATATTTTTTCTTTTACTAAATAATAGCTTTTTAGCTTGCATTACTTCATGCTATTGTATGGGTACGTGGCCGAGTGGATAGAACGTTCGCTTGCTATCATGACCATGAGACCCAGTTTCGAATCTCACCATGATCAATTTCCTGATGTTATCGAACTGGAGTGGGGTGATCCCAGCTTACGGCACCTTTACCTGAAAACCACACCACGGGTTGACCCAAGCTTGTGAGTGAAATTGGGAGCCGATGGCTATGCTAGCATCAAGTTACAAGTCATCGTGACTGAGGGTTTGAGTGTGCTGGCCTTATTCAGATTGTTGATCACGAAAGATAACAAGCTCTTTCCCAGAAACTGTAACTAAGGTCTGCTCAGCATAGTTGCAGTATAAACCACAGGTGAGATCTGTGTATGTTGAACAAACACACATGCGCCTGAGCAAACGTCTTCAATGGGGATTGGCTAGCCGCCCAAGTAGGCGGGTATTCTCGAATACGAATGGCCAGCTATATATATATATATATATATATATATATATATATATATATATATATATATATATATATATATATATATATATAGCTGGCCATTCGTATTCGAGAATATATATATATATATATATATATATATATATATGGGGAGTATTATTTTTTCATTTTTACCCAGGTGGCACTCTAGGTAGAATCTTACTAAATGAGGTTGTTTTATAGACATATGATGGGGAAGGGAAAATTAAGTGCAGATTACGGGGTTATATGCGATAAGTAACGGTTGACCCTAAACTTGAAAAGTTAGTCTATTCCGCAAAGCAACGGCTCCTATAAAGAATATGTACCCGAATGAAATTTCCTTCTTACCCATGCAATGCATTCGTTCCTGTATGTATATGGTACGGAGGGTCTCAGCTGAAAATGTCTGAACTAATGTAACTGAAAAATATAGCTCGTCTGAACATTTTGCCTGAAAATAGTGAGTAGAGAGATGTTTACGACGTTGCGCTTTTGGAAGAGAGATTGTATAGTGGAAAATAATGAATCCCCTTCAAAGTTGTGTCAATGCTTTTGAGCTCTTCTCTCAAGGCTGGAAAGAGGCGAATGACCAGCTCCTGCACAGATATGGCCGCAGTATTCTATTTTTAATCTGATCTGGCAGACGGAGTCAGGTACGTTCTGGACCGGTGTTAAAAGCCCACTATTTTCCAACCTCTTTAGCGATTGATAATATATATATATATATATATATATATATATATATATATATATATATATATATATATATTACAGTTGCCTGACGATTGCACTAGCATGAAACAGACTCTCGCCTCTAAGTGTTGACTTCTATGTTCACTTTTATATTTACACACGCTCTATCTCTGATATTGAGCACTTTATCCCATAAATATAGCACACTTTAAGACTATATTTCTTCATATATATATATATATATATATATATATATATATATATATATATATATATATATATATATATACTATACTATACATAAAACCTTACACACATCCATACATATACATACACACAATCATCTAAACAAATATACAACGTATCTATCTATCTATCTATACATATACACATACATACATACGCATACATACACACGCACACACATATATATATATATATACATAAACACACTTACACACACACACACACATATATATATAGATAGATAGATAGATATACACATATATACATGTATATATATATATATATATATATATATATATATATATATATATATATATATATATATATATATATAAAAGGTAAAAAAACACACATCCATCCATTCATACATTTAACATATGAAAATAGATACGTAGAATTAAACTAATTTGTACTTAAATAAAACTACTGAGGAAGAAAACGTTAACAATATTAAAAACCCACGGAGTCATTAACGCGTATATAACTCTTAGGTCTTCATATATACCTAGATATCAGAAAACTATCAGATTTTGTGTATCAGTTATTTAGGAAAACTTTTTACCTACATACCCACATACACATATATCAACACATGAATAAAGTTCGCTAACACAAATTAAATGATCAAGAAAATATATAGAGCACCACATAAACACAGACAATGATATATATAGATATCATAATCATATTTATATAGTAAAGGTAACAGATCCGTTGGTATATTATCTAAATTAATCCTAGTAATATAAAATATTAAAACTGGTCCCCAAAAAGCGCTCAATGTATTTATTATTACAGAGCAAATAATTAAAAAACAATAAAATCCAAAATCACCTCATATGAGGAATAGCCTATTTTTCGAGATGAAGATATCGGTCGTCTGTCTTATCAACCCCGGTGTGGACTGAGTTTGTGTCACAAATAGAAATTTAACTGTGAAAGCTAAGAAAAAAAAACGGACGAAAAAATAATACAGAATTTATCCATATCAACGTTTCAGTCAGACGAAAGGCGCGAGGCAGTGTGCAGGGAAGAGTGAAGGATATTTGTCTTAAAGGGAAGAGGTTTTATAAAATTAAACCCGGATATTAACCTTATGACATTAAATTTGGGTTATATGATGAACGAAATATTAATTTAAAACTAAGATACGAATAAAAAGGCTTTAAAAATAACTTTAATTTTATTTAGGATCACCGAAGTTGAGCAACGTCGGGATGTGCGGGTGATGTAAAGGATAATGGCTCGGAATTCTTGTTGGGTCGTCATGAGGAAATATCCTCGGAAATGGGGGCATGAATTCACGTCCTCTCTATTACAGTCTAAATCTAATTTTCTAGTTGCGAAAAGGTTAATAAGCTGTAAAAGAACGCGTCATGGGTAAGACGATGAACTACATCCGCGTCCTGCATAAGAGGATGAACTACATCCGCGTCCTGGGTAAGAGGATGAACTACATCCGCGTCCTAGTTAAGACGATGAACTACATCTGCGTCCTGGATAAGAGGATGAACTACATCCGGGTCCTAGTTACGACGATGAACTACATCGGCGTCCTGGGTAAGAGGATGAACTACATCCGCGTCCTGGATAAGATGATGAATTACCTCCGCGTTCTGGGTAAGAGGATAAACTACATCCGCGTTCTGGGTAAGATGATGAACTACATCCGGGTCCTAGGTAAGAGGATGAACTACATCCACGTCCTGGATAAGAGGATGAACTACATCCGGGTCCTAGGTAAGAGTATGAACTACATCCGCGTTCTGGGTAAGATGATGAATTACCTCCGCGTCCTAGTTAAGACGATAAACTACTTCCGGGTTCTGGGTAAGAGGATGAACTACATCCGCCTTCTGGGTAAGATGGTGAACTACATCCGTGTCCTAGTTAAGACGATAAACGACATCCAACAGCAAGGATAAGGAGGTTTTGAGGAGCACGGAACCAACTCTTAATTGCTAGTGTTACCAGTTACACCCTGACCCGGGAGTTGTAGCACCTGTTAGGGTCCCATCTATGGGCAAATAGTTAACCCCCAAACTATGATCAAAACAATACAAAAGTGTAAAATATAGGTTTTAATACCAGCAATACATTTTTGTAAACAAAATTATTACCAGCAATGAATTTTTGAAGTAAAAATTATTACCAGCAATACATTGTTACCAGCAATACATTTTTGAAAAAACAAATATTGCTAGAATATTTTTTGAGAAAAAATCTTTACCACCAATAAAAATCTTGTCAGCATTAATTAACCCATTGAGGTTCATATACCGTAAAACAAAACAATCAAAACCAAATCATACCCAGTAAATAATTATAAAGCTTGAATTTTTTCTTATTTACTTTTTATATTATCTGTGATGAAAAAGAAGATCAGCCAACATATTTCCACGAACTGCATATTAAAGCCCAAAGAGCCGCATGTGACTCGCGAGCCGCAGTGTGGCCACCCCTGCCATATGGGAAAATTACCAGCTTCAAACATACCTTTACTTGTTTCAAACTTTCCAAATATATACTTTTCAAATATATGGCGATACAATCAATGATGGATGACTTTTCTACGGTTACCAAAGAGATTCCTGATGTTTCTGCACCGCAGCCATTTCCATCCCTTAAGTCGTTACCTGAAGATTTTAATGAAAGCGCAACCGTTGAGAATTTTGTCCTCGAAAAAATTTCGGCAACATTGTGGCTGGTATTATGCGAAAAGATAAATACGCCACCTGGACGCGAAGAAAAGTCTTTAAAAAATGTTAAGAGTATATATATATATATATATATATATATATATATATATATATATATATATATATATACATATATATATATATATATATATATAGCCGAGAAAAATAACAGTACTCGTGGCCTGACGATTGCATCTAGCATGAAACAGACTGTCGCCTCTAAGTGTTGAGTTATATGTTCACTTTTATATTTACACACGCTCTATCTCTGATATTGAGCACTTTATCCCATAAATATAGCACACTTTAAGACTATATTTCTTCATATATATATATATATATATATATATATATATATATATATAGTAAAGGTAAATGTATATATATATATATATATATATATATATATATATATATATATATATAGTAAAGGTAAAAATTCGTTGGTATATAATCCAAATGGATCCTAGTAATATAAAATTTTAAAACTGGTCAACAAAATGAGCTCAATGTATTTATGACAGAGCAATATATTTAATAAACAATAAAATCCAAAATCACCACATATATACCTATTTCGGCAGACGAAGATATCGGTTGTCTGTCTTATCAACCCCGGTGTGGACTGAGTTTGTGTCAGATATATATATATAATTTGAATTAAAAAAAAATGTTATTCAATTTGCAGCGTAAAATAACTGGTAAAAAAAAATTAATTATTACCCTTAGATATGAAAATAATACTAAAGAGTTGTATACCTTGAATATTACCTCCCTTGATAAATGATATATTCTTTTATTGGATTGGTACTAATTTTTGTAGCTTGTTTTAAGTTACTTGAAAGACAATATTTAGATATTTATACATCTTAGTATTCAACCATATATGGGTTATTTTGTTCCACTCCCTTTCACCGTCTTTACGGCAGCTTAATGATTTCATCCTCCGAGAACTTGGTATCTTTCTTGGTGATGGACTGGTTCGAGTGGTTTTTTATAGGCTTCCAGACAATTGAAGTTCTTCTCCTTAAGAGAATTTTGTAAGGATCGAAATAAGTGTTAAACCGAAGGAGAAAGGTCAGGTAAGTATGGTGGATGTAGTAGGACATCTCAGCTCGGTTGTACCAATTTCTGTCAGGTCCACAAAATGATGTCAGGCGTTGTCCTGATGGAAGGTGACATTCCGACATTTTCTGGAACTTTTCCTTGTTTTGTTTTTTTTTGTTTTTGTTTTGTTTTGTTTTGTTTGTTGTTGTTGTTGTTGTTGTTTTTAAGCGTTTCAAGCAAGGCGGAAAGACAGTAACATGCAAGGGGTTACAGAGAGTTGGAGCGAGAGCAAAGAGGAGTGATATAGGAAAAGCTGAAGCGAAGGATAGGGAATAGATCAGGGCATCTGGAGATGTCGATTGACATTACATTTGAATAGTTGGAGATTATAGCTACCAGGGAAACGGGAAAGGGCGAGGGAGTTCCACAGGCGAGAAGTTAGAGATATGGAGTAGAAGAGACGGCTACATTTAACAGTTTCGACAGTGAAAGGATGAGAGCGAGAAGCCAGTTTAGTTGGTCTGGGAACCATCGAAAGCAGCTCATCGGAGCTCACTGCTTTTAATCGTTCCAGTTGGGAACACTACTTGTCTGACATTTTTTGTGTGTATTTTATGTGTGGTGCGTGTTCACATATGAGAAGGAAGAACCATACAAAACTCTTGGGTTTCTACTACGGGTTGTTTATTCTTTTTTATGGTAACTGTAGTGAGACAAATTTCTAAATGTCTCTTATATCCATTTACTGTTTTTGGCTCAGAATTAAGCTAGGCTAACTAAGGATGAAAATGGTTAAAATGGTCAAGCTCCAGTCAGCGTTACGCTGAGTTGGAACGACCAAATTAGAGCTATAAGACACGTCCGAATATTGTCGTTGGAAAATAGAAAGTGAAAGTCAGCCATCAGTGTACCGGAGAAACTAACGTGCACCAGCGGAACTGTCAGTTTTCCACGTATTGGAGAAACTGGGAGAAAGAGAGTGAGGCAGTAAATGTTTGTATTTTTCTAGATTTAACTAGCGCCTGTCTAGCACGTTCGAAATTTTGGTTAAAAATCTTGTTTTTTTTACGACGGCGGTGAACTAGAGACAAAGAGTTTGTTTTATTTTGTGCTTTTTCCGATGAAAACAAACACTGATTTGGAAATTCTTGCAAAATTCAAATAATTGTCGAATTTTAATGAAACTTTCAGAAATGAGTGAAATTATTTTTGAAATTATTATTTTTAGAAAATCTGGGTAAAATATATATATATATACTTTTTTTTTTACATATGCTACAACCCACTTACATAATTTCATGAAATTTCGAGAAATTAAATTTTTATGTGGCTGATAATTTTATTAGATAAAAACAGGACTCTCATCGAAAATCTGCTCTGAATTGTAAAATAAAAAACGCAATAAAACTATGACATTATTTAATTAAAAATAGCTTTTAATTGCTTTTATAAATAAGTTATATTGAGGACATTATTGTCTCAAGAAATTTATTTTTCGATGAATAATGAATTTTTTTTTTTAAATTTCATTTTTTGAAAATGTTAATTATAATAATATAATAGTTCAAAAATCGTTTAAAATTCTTCATTGCTTTCAAGAATGTAATTTGATGACATCGTTAAGTGAAAAGTAAATTTACGAAATTTGAAAAGCTCATAACAGTTGTTAGAACTGAATATTTTTTAAATAATTTTTAGTGAAAAACGTTCCTAAATTCTACCTATGGGAATCTATACATGACATAACCCTTAAAAAGGTCACGTGATTTAAGTGTCGTCTGACGCACTGCAATTATTTAACTTTTAATTCAGTTCTGTTTCATCATTAACGTCTTTGCAAATCATCCTTTCAAAATATCAAAAAAGTTTTACTTAATTGTTATTTCACTAAATATTTTTATTTTATGTATTTATTTTAGTTTGGGTCATACGGCAATTAATTAATTTCTTGTTTAATGTAGTAAACTTAAGAACCCAGAAACCAAATGAAAATTTCATAAAGCTTCTTAAAAACTTAACTGAAAGTCAATAAAATATTAAATAACTGCTGAAAATATGTTAATTTTTAAAAATTACTAGGTAGTTAAAAACTAAAAAAATGCATTCACTTAGTTTTCGTAAAAACGTCATTTCTGGTCATCCATAAGTGTTGTCATCACCTTAAGTCATTCTTCATAAATCAATAAAGATCAAAGAAAGAGGAACCCATCGTTAAGAAATGCTTGTATATTGTTTTTTTATGCAAATCAGATTAATTTAACTTTAAATTTTCTAATTTTAATCAAATAACGTGTCACAAATCTATAATTTAATTTTTAAAGAATTTAAAACCCAATAAATGTGTTTGTTTACAATTTTCTTAAAAATTAAGAAAATGGCCACTTTTAAGAAAACTTTTAAAAATAGAGCAATTATTTGATATTGTAATCTATATAATTTGTAAATGCTGGTTGTGTTGAAAAGGTTGATGTGGCTGCGTGTTGAATAGCATTTAGCAATTATACATTTTTGTATCAAGGAAAAACAATGGAAAACCGATTTTTGTTTCAACGATAAAATAAAATCAACAAATACAAAACATTTTTTGTAATGTGTGAAACAATAAGATAGGAGAAGTTGTTTCCCTTTAACTGTTAGCTGAAATATTAAATGTAAATAAACAAGTTTTCTGAAAGAATGTTTAAAGTTCTGTATTAGATAGAATGATGTTTTCAGAAGAACATGTAATAAATCAGTTTGTGGATTAGATATAACTAACAGAGCTGTTGCAACTTGGCTTGTTACATAGAACTGATGGTGAATGATATTTTAGTTCTGTGTGCGTGCACAGTGAGTCTGTGTCTGTGAATAGTCTGTGTAGAGACGCGTGTGAGTTGCTGAGTTCTGCTTCTACAGGTTATTTTTGGAACGAATTCCGGTTTTTATAACTGTGGGTAGACTCCCAGAACGATGGCGGGAGAAATTTCGAGAGTACACGAAAAAATATCTGATTGGATGAAAAATTACCCAATCGGTGATTTTGTAACAAAAGCATGTTTGTGAATTAACAGTAGGAAAAATTCAGTGTGGTGAATGCGATCAGTAAATTGTCCTTTGATAGTTAGTATTTATTATTTGACCAATTACAGTTGAGAAAAATGTAGGCGTGTCAAACATAGTAGTAATCGCTACAAATTTCTATCTGCAATACACCAGAATATTTTACTTACTTGAAATAATACATTTAATCGTTTAGCTTTCAATTAAAACTAGAATTAAATCTTCTAGAATTTTTTTTTCATTTTTAAAGTTTAATTTTAAAACTTAGGTATGGAAAATTCAGTGGAGGTGCCTTATTTTAGTGGTCAGTGTTCGTGCCCAACTATTGGTTCGACATTGAAATGTTGATTTTCAAGTCATGCAAGTAAACCTCACTATACAAATTGGCGCAGCATAATCTTTCTACTACAAATAAATCCACTCATTTTCTATTTGTCCTACTGAATTAAACTTCGATCCTATAAAACTTTATTTATTTATGAATTTATCTGTTTATCTTCACTACACGACCTGAGACATACTAGCTTCAGCAATGATCTGCAAGGGACATAATTCCAAGAAGTACTCAAAAGTTATGTCCCTTGAAAGTATAAGCCTTTTTCTTTTTTGTGTGTGTGTGTATGTGCTCAGTATGTTAGATTTTATTTTGCAAGCAATATTTTCACAATAAACCAGGAATTAACCACACAATTTTAGCACATTTTCAGGATATAATTAATTTTATTTAAGAAATATAAATGGTTTCTCAAAAAATTTGACATCATTTTTAAAATAATTATCTTGAAAATTACTACATCTCGCTCAATGAAATTGTATAATTTAAATGTTGAATATCGTAAGTTTATTATGGGACCGATTTCATAAGTGTACAATATGTGCACCGCCTGTAGTACGGTACTCGTCAAGTCGGTAGTTAAGCCCTTGTCTCCGGTAACATTATCCAGTGCAGAAGTGATTCTCTGCTTGAGTTCATCAATACTAGCAGGAAGAGGGGGAACATAGACCAATTCCTTCACATATCCCCATAAAAAGAAATCAGACGGGAACAGGTCCGGTGACCGCAGCGGCCATTTCATCAGAAAACTGTCTTCATCTCCACCACTTCCCAATCCATCTCTCTGGCAGATTCTCATTGAGATAACAAAAATAAAATATTTAATATAAAAGCTTGATCTGTTTCTATACATCCTGCGAAACTTTGAGGTTATTTCAACAAGAATTGACAAAATTATTGGCCTGCGAAATGATGTCAACTTTTGGGGGACACCCTGTATATTGTGAGTCTCTAGTTATTATATCTATCCTTATTAAAAATAAATATTGATATTTTGTTTTAGGGATGACAGATTTGATTATAAAACTTGCTTATTTATAAATAGATCCAAAACTTATAAGCTATAGAATCATATATTTAATTAACATAATATCCCATGAAACTGAATAATAATTATTATTCTTAGGAGAGGCTTACAATGGTAGCCTCACCGAGGACAAGAAAAGGTGGAAGTACCAAAAAAACAAACAATGGCAATAAGAGATAGATAAAAGAGTTTGATGTGGACCGGTGTATGCGTTGAGAGATTAACACGTGTGTCTCCTGAAATGCACATAAAAAACATGGCAGATTGGGAGTATGAGTCCGTGGAGGTTGTGTTAATGGATTAAACTATTTAGATGAAAAATTGTTGAGTAAATTGGGCTGCGTGATGAAATTAACAATTTCCTCTCACATTAAATTTCAGTATTCAACAAACATAGAATAAGGACGACATGAGAAACAACAGTTTTTGCACAACAATGAATAAAATATTTATATAAACAAGAGATACAATCAACTGGAGTAAAGATGTGGTTTTAAAAAGTTCAAATGTCCTTTTATGTTTACATTGAAATGTTATCAAAGTTCTGGTTTGATAGATTGTAAGTTGTTGAATGGTCTGTACAATAATGAGAAAGTGTGTTTGGGTATTATCGTAATTTAAGAAAATGATAAACAGTTCAAGTTTGTTACTAAAAATTGGAAAATATGTTTACGACTTACTTTAAGGTTTACGGAATTGTTGCTCTTTGATTTGCTTTCACTTGTTCGAAGAAAATATTCTGTAGTTGAAATAAGTGGTTTTTAAACAAGCTGTGTTTATGTTAATTGCGATAATTAACGTTGAGCTTGAAAGCGTATGAAAAAGATTCTTGTATTAAGTTGGATATGAAAAAAATGAGTTCATTGTTCGTGATAAAATATTGCTGTGTGAGTGAGTGTTCTTTCAGGCTGGAATCATGTTAAGGTACTTTAACGTAAAGCCTGGAACTGTGTGACGAGTTCAAAGGATTCCGATCTGCTCACTGTCGAAGATGAAAGACGTTTCGTATTTCATTGCTAACTTTGGTCAGGTGTTAGACTCACAGTAGCTTGAAAGATTTTGGCGGAATTATTTTTTTTGGTCAGGTCAAGAACTAGGTCGATGCTATTAAATATTAACTGACCAATCAGAAGTTGAGATTTTCTGAAAATATACATTAAGCTGAATAAGCTCTGTGATCCACTTTTTGTACAAAAATTTATGTTGATAAAAAAAAGTGGTAGCGGGATGCTAAAAGTTCACCTAAAGAAATGTAAAGAAATGACAAGAACCAATATATATATATATATATATATATATATATATATATATATATATATATATATATGTACAAACAATGAATGTAGAAACTTTTTGTATGTGAAGTGATTGAATGTGCTTACGTATGTGTGTATGTATTTTTATGCGTTTCCCAAAAAGAGAAAACGCGATATTCCGCGAGAGATTTACATGTTGTCGTATAAGCGGAAAAGTAAGAAGGGAGTGATAAAATTTTATCGCAGAATATTTATAGTCGTCGTCCCCCTAGTAACGGTTTCGAAAATTAGGAGGAGTTAATCCGATATTACATTAGCAAGAAAGGTAGACATTTTAAGCAAGGGAGCTAATTCACCGATAGTCATATTCGTGGATGCGACAAGTTTTTTATTTATTTCCCGTGATTCACAAGCTTCAATCATTTGCTCGTTAACCAGACATCGTATATCAGCCGTGGGAAACTGAGCTGCTGGTTTCTTCGCCGATCGAAGTCATCGCTATTGACAGAATCGCCTTGGTGTCAGTGCTGATGTCCTGGGCAGTCGTATAGTCTTCCGCGGCCGGTTAAGCTTTCTTGCTGTGGAGTTCATCGGTATTGCTAGCTGAGTCGTATTTGCCTCCGTGGGTGAAATCGGCGATGGCTTTATAGTGAGTGGCTCAGAAACGGCTGCAGCGTAAACCACGCGGACCCTTTTTTAATTGGTTAGAAAATATGTTTATGACCCTGATATTTTGAGATGGCATTCCGGAAGACGATGCGCGGAGCCGGTCAAAATTGATTCTGTTTTTGACATATGATCTGTGAATGTTGAAGTGAGCACTTTTGTTTGAGTTAAAGAATTGCTGTTCCGATAGGGTACGACAGGCTGAAGGCTTGGGGGGGGCATAAGTTAACTTTACAAAAATGAAAAGAAATATTGTCTTGCACGAATATATATTCTTTAGCTTAAAGATTCCTCTTACATTTTTACATCGTCTCTCTACCCTGGCTATAAATACTGGCTGACCCTTTTCTCTCTCTCTCTCTCTCTCTTTCGACTTAGGCCTTGGGCCGCTACCTCGCGCGGAGGCGAGGTAAAATCTCTCTCTTTTTCACTTAGGCCAATATGTGACCTCTCTCAGATACAGCGTTTCCCATGTTCTGGGAACACGCTAAGAACAATACACGTACGTACGAACACTCACAACACACACACATAATTTCTCCATACAAACTCTATGTAACAGTCCATGTCTTTGTTTAACTTGTTTTGTTATTAATATATATTTGTTTACCCATATATATCGGTCTTGTTTGTTTTCTTTGTCTTCTTTGGACTTAATTAAAGTCCAACACTCTCATGTAGCTGGACCCGCCAGCAGGAAAGTTTAACCTTCTGATATCTCTTCACATTCTTCACCCCGCATGGTCCGCTACAGTACCATTTCACTCTATTTACATTTGCAATGCTCACTTCTTTAAATATTTTCATGCTAATCAGTGCATGTTTTTGCTTATTTACCTTTTTGTTACGTTCTTAAAGCTATTTTTTTTTCTAATGTTTTCATTTTTTGTGATATCTGTTCAACTTTTTTCGCATTGCTGTTTTCACGTCATTCAATAACATTACAATCGTTTCTTTCTCTTTTCCATAGCAAATTCATTCTTTTGAAATTAAAAAATCAATACTAATAATTGATCTGGGAATTTAACTATATTGTCGTCATAGAAAAAAAACTCTTAGTATAAAAGAAATTTACATTAACCAGAAAGAGGCTTACGCAGAAGCGTTAGACGAGACATGTACACTCAAGGAATCACGCCTGTATCTTCCTTCCTGGGTATTTGGTTCCTTCATTAAGTTTTTGGAGGTAAACGTTTTCTGAGTGTTAGTGCTATCATCATGAAAGGGGTATGAAACCTTGAGTAACTGCGAAAAAGGCTATCCTACCCACAGGTACATAATGTCGAGGCTATTGAGCTGCTATTTTTCGAATGGGTTCTGGGCCGTGCAGTAGTCTTCGGTGGGACCTCTCGATACCATGATGAAGGGTACTGTTATGACGGTACCCTCAGACAATTCAATCCAGGCTGTTGATGCATGCATCTCCTGTGGGTGTGACTGTCTTACTACCTAGTCTGCTTCCGAACACACTGATTTCTAAACATGACCACAATTAAATCGAACACAAAATTCAAAGCCAACGTCACAAAAGTAGAACCCAGGTTCACCATCTCCTGCACTATTGATACAGCTTCAGATCTTACATAGCGGAAGCTCCTCTATTAGCCTTCTTCAAAAATATTGCCCCAAAACTGTTTTTTCCCACGAACTGCTGATTTATGGAACCGACTCCCAAGAGGATGCTTTCTCAATCACTACAATCGTAACCTGTTTAAGTGTAGAGTCAACCCACATATCCCCATAAATTCCGCCTCTGTTTCTGTAATCCACTACCTCGAGTGGATATTGGGCCTTGTACAATGTGAACATATTGTATATATATATATATATATATATATATATATATATATATATATATATATATATATATATAATATTAATAATAAAAAATATGATCTTTTTCCTTAAAGTTATCTTGCCTTGGTGTGACAGTAAGAAAAAAAAAAAAATATATATATATATATATATATATATATATATATATACAAAAAAATCCAAAATTACCTCATATGCCGATCGATCGATTTCAATCGGCGAAAACTTCATCAGTCTGTATAGACTATATATATATATATATATGAAGGAATATAGTCTTAAAGTGTGCTATATTTATGGGATAAAGGGCTCAATATCAGTGATAGAGTGTGTGTAAATATAAAAGTGAACATAGAAGTGAACACTTAGAGGCGACAGTCTGTTTCATGCTAGTGCAATCGTCTGCACTAGCATGAAACAGACTGTCGCCTCTAAGTGTTGATTTCTATGTTCACTTTTATATATATATATATATATATATATATATATATATATATATATATATATATATATATATATATACTCCTTGTGCAAATTAATTGAAACAACTGCTTTAGTTTCCTTTCTTTCACCATGCGGTCAGTTTTAGACCCACTGGACTGACAGGCTGTTATCGATTTTCGGGGTGTATGATGAAATTTATTCGGCCTTTAAAAATATTGCGTCATTCGTGATTGCATCAGATTTTTATCACACCCAGATACTATTGTCTCGACTGTCGATTAGTTGTCCTAATGCCATTGTCTGCGATGTACGTTATTCCAAGGAAGCGTACGAAAATTATAACACTGATCGAATACACTGGCAAGCCTCACTAGTGAGCAAATCAAAGTACTATAGACTGGCCTGGAAATTCTCCTGATTTAAATCCAATCGAGAACCTGTGGTCAGTATTCAAGGAACGACTTCGTGTAATGGACATGCGTGCTAACGTGCACTGGGTCATGTTTCATTGGAAAAATACGAAAAAAAGAGTAAATAGTAACGGAATTATTTATTTTGTCTCAATTAATTGATATATACGCGCGTGCGCGCACGCACACACACACACACACACATACATATATATATATATATATATATATATATATATATATATATATATAATCCTCACTTTCCAGTACACTTTAGAGTTCAAAAGCGTTTATGTGGCCTTGTGGGTGGTTAATTATTTTCAACACTGCTGTCCCTTTATCGCAGGCGAAAAGTGGGAAGCCTACCGCTATTTCCATGGCAAATGTTCAGACCAGCTACATTCCTAACTTACGCCAGTTCAAACCTTTACAGCTGACCCGACATGCCACGTCCACAGGGTCGAAGCATCCTCATTTCCTTCGTATTCCATTGATAAGGAGGAAGTTCTACTCATGCAGCTTCTTCACGAGAATTCCAACTTTGTGGAACAGACCCCCAAGAGCATGCTTACCCCTCATTACAATCTTGACCTGTTCAAGTTCAAAGTCAGTAGTTTTCTATCTTACATCCTGCACTTACTTCTTCCTCTAACGTCTATACAACAACGTCATTCAGTAACCCGCTACCATGGGTGGCTCTTGAGCCTTATATTGGGTGAAAATTTAGTGAAAAAATAATTTTACCATTCGAATTCTGGTCGTTATAGTGTAAAAGTGAGTGCAATACTTTCCTTTATACGGCATCTCTAAAGATTTTCATCAGTTTCAGCACTTTCTCCCTCTGTTAACTCGAGGCTTACAGCATAAAACATACAAAATTTAAATGGCGTGCTTTCAAAAGATTTAAGGACAGTGATTTTTCGTCTGTGAATGACTGTGATGAATTACTGAAATATTTTTTTTAATTTAAATACTTAAACAGAAGGTAAACAAAACTTTAAGAATCGAGGTATTTGTTTTTTCTTCTTTGTCGATTATACTACACTAGTCAGAATCGAAACCGTATTGTCATCTTGAAAGGTAAAAGTTGCTTATTAAAAACGTGTTTATAAACTCTGAAATAACACGAAAGATAGAAAACTTTTCTAACCTCTAAAATAAAAAATATTAACCTGCGTCGGCCGGGAGTCGAACCCGGATCGACTGCTTGGAAGGCAACCATGCTAACCGTTACACCACCGACGCCTGGCTACACTTGGACTTCGACCTAGTCTATACAACCCAATGTAAGGCATTTCCTCTTAGAAATTTTTGCTGACTAAATTTTGCTGACTGGTCCAAAATATTTCGGCGATTACCCGACCGTCTACATTTATGACCGAATTACGACATCAATAACAACATCGGGGAAACATGAGAAGCGGTTCCTGCAAGAAAATTCTCATTTGAAAAGTCTTAAAAACAGCGATGAAATCCGTTACTCACCATTACGATTGTCGATCACGGTTCAATTTTTAGGAAAAGGCAGTGATTTATTTCGTCATCAGCTTTTATGCCAAAAAGAATATTTCACAATATAGAAAGGCTCTCGATCGACAGAATTTTAGGCTGACATCTAGAAAAAATATGCGTTGAAAAATTAAGTTTTTATTTTAATTAAAATAAAATTTCACCGAATTTTGATCGATTTCTAAATTTTTTCCTATTTCACTAGCACCATTATCAATATCTGCTTTCTTTAGAAATTTTTTACAGTTCCCTTTTTAGTTTTGTTTTCGCTGGTTTTTAAATTGTGTAAAAAAAAAATGTAAACTAAAAGTGTAATAAAAAAAAAATGATAAAATTCGTTAAGATTATTTCGTTACTGAGTTTTTAGAGATTTTCTTTTATCTTCGTTCATTGTTATCCATGCTCAGCATTCATACCAAGAAGGTGCCGTGCATCTAAAGCATAGAGTGTTAGGCAACAACAATAAAATGTAATTCAAACAATTTTATTCGGAATATAAGATATTTGGTAGGCGTAAGGCAGTAGATGAGGAGGCGGTTGTCACCAGCAGAATTTTCGGTCATTGTTCAGTTTAACTTGGCGGGCAATCATAGGAAACCTTATGGCGCATGCGTGAACATTCTCCTCACATTTTATTTAGTCGGCAATGAATGAGCTTGTCTACCGTGTGACCGTTGCATTCACAGTGATCGAGTGGATAGATTCTTAAAGTCTAGGGTTACCAAATCATCAACGAGGGGTTTCTCAAACACAGGGGCGCGAACTCTTCAGATAAATTCCCAACCAGGGGGTATGCGGCTCCCTAAGAGTATTGTTCTTAAAGGCAATATAAACACAGGTCGTCAAGGAAAATTTGAGTAGAGTAGACGCACTCCGTTTCCAGCTACCGGTACTTCCACCGAAGTCTTCTATTGTCTATCCTGTTTCTACATATCAAAGATAGTTAAGTTAAATTCAACTCTCTCCTCTCTCTCTCTCTCTCTCTCTCTCTCTCTCTCTCTCTCTCTCTCTCTCTCTCTCTCTCTCTCTCTCTCATCTGAAAGAAACGGGAAATAATGATAATAATAGTCAGTGAATGTCATTTGCTCGAAAATTGGCTTCACTAAAACCATAAATGGTCGATTGGTTCTTTTCAATAGAAAATTAAAGGGAGATAACTTTTATATGAAATAGTGCTTTTTTTTTTTTTTAAATAATGTATCATTTAAAAAAAATTAAATGTATTATATACGATAATGAATACTTTTTTTCTTTATATACAATGATACATTCATCACTGAAGTCTTCCTTCACATAATAATGTTGCTTAATAGTCTTGTTTTATTCCAGGATGAAATATTTAAAAACAAGTAAAAATTACGAAAAACAAATCCATAAAATACAGGGTGTCCATAAAGTTCGTGTGTACTTTAAAAAAATTGTAACTTTATTTGTATTTGCGATAGAAATAATCTGTAAAAAATGTTATAAAGTTTAATGTACCTAGTTTTAAGTATATCTAAAATAACTAATGTGATTACAGGCATTACTGTAAATCAGTTGGCAAATGTTTTCCGTGAACTGCAAAATCGTATTACCCTTTGTATCGCTAATGATGGAGGACATGTGGAAACTTAAGTAAAATTTCATTAAAACTTAAAAAATATAGATTTACTTCTTTCTAATCCTTTCTACAAATTATTTCTATTGTAAATACAAATAAAGTTATAAAGTTTTTAATGTGCGCACGAACTTTATGGACACCCCGTATTTGTTTAATCTGGGCTAAAATGTATGTATAATTTAAAAATGTTAGAAGGTCTTTTGTATTAATTTATATTAGTTACTAATAAAATACTAATAATTAGTATTTTATTTATTTATTTAATATTTATATTTTAATCTTTAGTCACTCTTATTGTAGTTTCTACAGTGCAATTAATTTTGTTTGATTTCTCTTCTCCTTAACAAGATTTTTGTTTCTTTTCATCCATAAGAAGCGTGTTTGTTTTGCCCTACGACCATCATCGTCACCCACATGACCGTCTCACGGCAATGGTCACCCAACGAAGCCGACTATAATCTACAGCTCGACCATCCAATCTAATACGACCCTAGAGTATAATACTGGCAGTAGATCCAAATAATAATTGGCATAAACATCAAAGCATTTTCATTAGATATTTTCGTGACATAACATCTTAACACCTGAAAATGGACTGATGTTTTTTGTTTTTGCATTAACACAAAGTGAACAATATAGAAACGAGCGTGTGTTGGGATTGCCATGAATTAGTGTGAAATCAGAAGGGTTTTAGGTTTGTGATAATAAACGTGAAAAGCATGTTCTTCATATTAATCACAACAATTTTAGCGTAAACATACAAATTGAATAAATCTCAAAGGCAATATTGAAACAAAGGTAGTCGGGAATTCAATTAGAAACAAACATTGAATATTTATATACAAATAAATTATAATACAATTTGGAAAAAGTGTTGTTTCAGTTGAATATTTGATTGTTTGAAGAAAAGTTGTATTAAGTATTTTATGAACTCAAACTTCAGGAAAACTTCCTCTGTTTAGCAAAAGTGTTCACATAAAAATTTAAGAAAAATTTATCGAGAGATAAATTTTAAAGTAATGTAGTTGCGAGATTTTTTGCTGAATTTTGTATGTTCTTGTTTTGGCAGAGTTATTCACCTTGGACTGTATTTTTTATGTAAATGCTTAAATAGCAGTTTCTGTTTAGTAGTGTAGATAACACTTTTTTAGAAATGTACAAAGATTTCAGAGAGAGAGAGAAAGAGGTTGATGGTTGAGTCAGGTGTTGGCGCGCGAAAAGTCCTTTAAGTCAAGAGGTAGACACGCGTGGATCTCTGTAGAAATCTCTCTGAGGGTGAATTGCTGACTGGTGAATTGGACTGAGATTCGTCCTTTTATTTACTCTGAGAAGTTTGGACCGGCTCCCAGGGCTTTGGCGGCAAAAATATCCTGGGGACGTCTCGACCAATAATAAGCCGAGTTTCGCAATGTGTGGTGTTGATTGGTCGAAACTAGCTCTTATGGAATATTCCACCTTTAAACGGGGTGAGTGGAAAAATACGGACGATTCTACACGTGAATTGAACTTGTCAATCCATATTCACTATCTGCGCCTCCATGTGTGTGTACATATAGCTGGAGGGAGAAGAAGAGGATTCACACCTTTACCAAGGGTATTAGCACATAAGTGAATGTAATGGATTCGACTGGGTAAATAGCAGGACAGACTGGGTTCTATAGCCTTGGATGGCAACTGGTCTAGGAGAAGGACAACCTGCGGAGGGTCGTTTGGAGACCCTGTGGCACGTAGTGTACCAGGTCTCTGTATTCGGCCCTTCAAAAAGTGTGGATGGTCCTGCACGAAACCTTCACCACTATAATCAAATCTCATGTGCTGTTGTTGGGCTGTCGGTTTCCTAGGAATTGATCTGCTTGACCCTCATACGTTGAATTCGACGGGAGAGTCGAGTGTTGGGATTGCTATGAATTGAGTGTGAAATCAGAAGGTTTTTTGTTGCTAGAGCGATGAATTTGAAAGCATGTTCTTCACATTAATCACAACAAATAAAAGCAGAGACGTACAAGTCGAATAAAACTCAGTGCAAAATGAACAACGGTGGATGTGCATTCAACTAGAAAATATCGCACATTTATATACAATTTTTACAAATAGAGAAAATATTGTGTTTTGGTTATATGCAAGTTGACGAAGTTTGCATCAAGAATATTAAGTGAATTAAAATTCAGCAATGTTCTTTTGTTGAGAAAATGTCCACATGTAATACGAAAGGATAATTTATTGAGAGGTAAATTAGAAAGTAATGTATGTGAGATTTAAGTTGGTTTTGTTTTTCTTGTTCTTACAGAGTTGTTCACCCTGGACTGTATTTTCTTTTGTCTTATGCCAGAATTACAATTTCTGTTTGGTAGTGTAGTTAATACTTTTTTTGGAAATGTGCAATGAGTTTAGAGAGAGACAGAAAGAGGTTGAGAGTTGAGTCAGGTGTTGACGCGCGAAAAGTTCTTAAGTCAAAATGTACACACGCGCGGATCTGTGTGGAATCTCTCTGAAGGCGAATTACTGACTGGTGAATTGGACTGAAATTCGTCCTTTTATTTATTTTGGAAAGTCAAAGTAGGCTCCAGCGAAATTAGCGGGAAAAGGATTTTTGGCCATGGATACACATTCTGGGGTCGTCTCGACCAATAATAAGCCGAGTTTCACAATGTGTGGTGTTGATTGGTTGAAACTAGTTCTTATGGAATAGTCTATTTTTAACGGGGGTAAGTGGAAAGATAAGGACGATTCCACATGCGTACACACACACACATTATATATATATATATATAATTCCCAAAAGGATAGAATACAGGTAGAACTCAATGTCCAGGACAGAGTAAGAATATAATATAAAAGGCTCAAACACTAATATCCCATGGTTATAATTTATTACATTGGAATCGTAATCACGATCCAATTCATCAGACCTACAAATTCAAAAAGCAGATGAATTGGATCGTGATTACGATTTCAATGTAATAAATTATAACCATGGGATATTAGTGTTTGAACCTTTATATATATATATATATATATATATATATATATATATATATATATATATATATATATGCGCGTGTTATCGGTCTGATCCCTCCCAGCGCGCGGCACCTTTGGAAAGTGCCTAAAAACAATACTACGGATTGACCCAAACCTTGTGAGTGAAATTGGGTAGACGGAACACTTGCGGGCCGTTGGGCGTGAGCGTGCTGGTCATGTTCAAATTGTTGATCACGCTAGATAACACGCTCGTTCCCAGAAATTGTAACTAAGGTCTGCTCAACATATTTGCAGTATGTGGATGTGCCAAATGTGCCTGAGCGAGAGTCTGCAATAAGGATTGGCTAAAGTAAACGGGTATCCTCGAATACAAGTGGACAGTTATATTAAGTGTATGTGTGTGTGGCGGGGGGGGGGGTCATCCTAAAACAGACACAGAGAAGAATTCCCTCCCTTCAAAGATAATCAAGCATAGATTCAATTTTTAAAAAAGTAAACCAGTTTGTCTGGTGGCTGAAAAAAACTACTATTATTATTATCATCATCATAATCATAATCATAATAATAATAATAATAATAATAATATCATCCATACAACTAAATGAATAATGTGTGTGTGTGTGTGTGTGTGTGTGTGTGTGTGTGTATTTTTACGTTTCGAATATATTAATTTTTAACTGTTTGCAGGTTATTTAAAGCCAGAAAATACTTTTTTTTTAGATAATGAGTTAGTGATACAAATCTTACTATTTAACCCTTAAATGGTGGGGGTAGAGGTGGAGCGGAGTAATTGGATCTCCGATTTACTGTTCCGAGCCATTATTCATTTCTTCACTCGCATATCCAAACTTACCGCAACTGGTATTGCCAAGCGGTTACCCATCTAGATAATGACCAGGCTAGAGGTTGCTTAACTTCGATCATCGTAGTTTCGGATACAAGAATAAAAGTTAGCAATTATGGGCTACGAGCGATTTGAACAAGAGATGCACATATCTTGAATGGTGGAATCGAACTTTGCTTGAATGAAAGACTCCCATGAGCGAGCGGTCTAAAAGCACAACTGGGCATAACAGAGGTTTCCCCTATAATGGGTAGGCACATTTCCTTTATGAAGACTTTCAAATGGATAGGCCGGTAGACATAAACTATTTAAAACGTTTATCCACTAAATTAACATTTAAAACAAGATTATTTTTTTTAAAATTATAACCAAGGGAGGTAACTTACAATTACGACCTGAATTTACTTCCCTTGTTATATCCCTGTTCCAGTTAGTGAGAGACGGGATGGTTAAAAATATTAATTTTCATTTAGTTTAAAGAAGCGCTGCAGTTTTTGTTACATGTGTACTAAAAAGTGCAAATTCAGTTTTTTGTTGTCACTGACAACCCAAAATATTTACCAAGAAAATGTGCGTCTTCATTTTCTATGTGCTTTGTCTCTCTTGGGTAAATAAGCAAGCATGACTCTCCAAAATTTCCTCCATTCCTCTTGCCTTCAATCTGTCCTGTGAGTATCAAATTTTCCAAGCCTTCTTTCTTCATTAAGAAATTTCGTCTCTTCCTTTTTTGTTTCCATTTTCTCTAAAACTTTGTTGTTGCTCAGATTCAGTCTATGGTACCCTCAGCATCCTTCTGTAGAACCACAGTTCTGTTGCTTCTAGTCTTCATCTGTGATTGTCCAGCTTTCACTGCCATAAACGAGGACATATATTACATAACAGTTCCGCACTAGTTTTTTGGTTTCTAACAAAATTTTTCTGTTTCTTTGCTTAGCTTTTTGGGAAGCATCCTCAATGTCACAATTTGCACCCTTCAATAATACTTCCCAGATATTTAAACTGTACTTTTCTGATTTTAGTATCCCCAATTTGCATGTCAGCCTGTCCCTTTTGCTAATAGCCATGCAATCAGCCTTCTTGCAATTGATGTTTTGCTAGCTTTCAAGTTAATCAAACAAAGATTATGATTACTCAAAGACTAAATTCAAATTAAATAAATTAGTTTACTTTAAAAAAATGACAAACATTAGTCCCTTATACAAGGTGTGCTATGAGACATTTTAAATGAAAGTATCTTGGATTATAAAAATGAGTACCAAATAAATTTATTGTATATCTAATAATTGAATATTACATCCCTGAGATGGTCACCACCACAATGAGAACTTGTATGAGCTCACTGTCATTTCAAACAGTGTGACACTGTTAAGAATGCTGATAATTTGAAGAAAAAATAAAATTAAAATAAAATAAAAATAAAAAAAGGCTTAAATTAAATCAAAAGCAAACACAAAGAAGGTAGTAGATAGATAGATAGATTGAAGGACATACCAAAAGCAAAAAAAAAAATATATACATACTTTTATTTTGTTTCTCATTTTGTGAATAAGGACCTTGCTAGAAGATAGCACTGAAATCTACTTGGGCATCTGGTTAAAGTGTCGCCCAGGGGACAAGATGAGGGGAGTGATTTTGGACAGAAATCACCAAGCTAGTTACAGATAATAATTTTATGGCTACAGGTGGGTGAGGAAAAGTGGAGTGGAGGATGCACATGACACTAAAGGGACAAGATTTTCTCAGGCCGGGAAAATTTCAGTCAAGTGGCAAAGAGAGGAAGAGTTACAGGCCTAACGTAATAATTAGAAATGAAGATAATTTTATGGTAACCATGAAGCTGATATGAGTAAGTGGGAGGAAAATGAATATGCCCACTGAAAGTTAGTGGTATGAGGTGAGAGCAAGATAGTGAACTGACATGTTGCTACCTCCACTCCAGCAGGGGAAGTCCCCATATTTGGACATACGAGGGCCATCTAGCAGCACCCGTGGAGAAATTTGATTGGGTGACAGAAGATTCAAAAGGCATCCCAGTACAAGCCAACCCCAACATGGTTTTTGGATGTTGGATTCCTTAAATAGCCATGCAGAGATCCCAAGAGTTATAGAAGTGTATGCGTGTATATATATATATATATATGATAGAGAGAGAGAGCAGCAGTTGAGGCAGACCGTAAAACCATCGAGAGAGAAGGCCTGCTCAATAGTGACATGACGTCACAAAAGTAGTCCATGCAGTGAAACAGACAGCCATCATAATATAACGAATAATTGTAAGAAAAAAATTGGTTTTAGAAAACTTTTAAAAAATACATTTTTTATAAAATGGATTTTATACAGAACTTTATTATTTCATATTAATTTTTTTTAAATAACCGATAAGAAAAAAAAATGTTGCTGAATGTTTTTTTAAAGAAATTAAACATCATGTTTCATTAAATTTTAAAGACTGAAATTCGTTCATTATTTTATTTGTTTCAAATTTGAAAACATTTTTAAAATCATAATCCGTATTGTTTTAATTTGCATGTTTTTATCTTAATTTTAGTAATTATTCTGTAAAGTTACAATATCGTAATTATTAATGATTATTATTCATATACACTCGGACAGCAACAACTCAATTATGAATTAGGAAACAAACAATTAAATAAACAGACGAGAAAATTACAAGTAAATGATAAATAAACGATTAAAATATAAATAAGAAACAAATAAACTAAATACATGAAAGTAAATAAATTTGATACAAAAAACAGATTTAAAATTCAAATGATACTTATAGAAAAGTAGGTTACAGAGAGACAATTTTAAGACTGAAATTCATTCATGATTTTAACTTAATTGTTTCACATTTGAAAATTTTTTATAATTCATAATCAGCATTGTTTTAATTTGCATGTTTTTATTTCAATTTTAATAATTATTCTGTAAAGTTACAATTTTTGTAATCATTAAAAGATTATTACTCAAATACAGTAACAACTGAATTATGAATTAGGGAACAAACAATAATTAAATAAACAAATTATAATTAAATGATGAATAAATAAAATAATTATGATGAATAAATAAAACAATTAAACATAAATAAGAAACAAATAAAAATACAAACAAGCAAATAAATTAAATACAAACAATAAAAAGATTTAAAAATCAAATAATACTTTCAGAAAAATAGGTTACTGATACAAAATTTAGCTGAATGTTTGAAGTTTTCTTTTTTTGCTTAACTTGTTACTTGTAATATTATTATTTTCCCTATAAACAAAAATTATTTAAAAGAGCATTTGTAGAGCTCCAGACAAACATTCTTTGTATTTTTTCTATATTGTGACCCTCATCACAAGTGTCAACATCAAAAAGAACCTCATAATCTGCCAAAAACATTCAATGTTATATGCATGGCTAATTTTCTTTGATTTACTGAATGAAGAAAAGAATGATTTTTTATCAGCTTATCAATGACTACATAATTATTCAGAACAAAATTTATAGTTTTATCATTAGGATATAAGAGAGAACCTCTATTAATCCCCTGAAAATAGCTGCTTATTTCAGGTATTTCTTCCACATTATCTCTTCCACCTCCATATATTAAATCTTTGCCAATATTGCATTTAATTTTCTTAAAAACTGCATTACACCAATAACCTGCTAAGTATAGTATTACAGGTAGAACTTCTCTGCAATTAACATCATCCTCTTTAACATCAATTCTATATTTATATATATCTAACTTTTCCTCCTCTGTCACTTCATCCCAGTTTGATTCTTGTAAACACTTTAAATCAATTTTAATGCATTGCTGATTAAATGGTAAGCTCAATTTTAAAACTGATTGCATTCTAATTTTTTCACACTCAAACACTTGCCACATCGAGATATTATACTGATCCCCAGTAAGTTGCCGGTATTGACCAAACCTTGCCTCAAGGTGATCAGTTTGAAATTTGCCTGGTAATATGTATAGCATTTTCAGTTCTTCTATGCAATACTTGGTCAGTTCTAGAAATGCATAGGTTGTATGATGCAAAGCAGTGAAGGTTTCCTTTGTTAATTTGCCATTTCTTCCAGAAATGCTATTCCAAGATTCTAACCAGTCACAGAATACAGAGAGAAATCTAAAATTTTCTTCATTCATTCTAAGTGGATTGCAGTATTTATTTCTAAGCCGACAACCTTTATATGGCATTTTAACATTCATTATTGTCCACCAAATATAAAATGTTTATATATTCTGCAACTTCTGCAAAATGAGGCAAATATTTCTCTTTTCCTAAGGTCAATAATCCTTGAATAGTGTATTCATTACAAATTTGCAGAACTAAATTAACATTTTGCCTTTCAAGATTAGTAGGAGAATGTGCCTTTGAAGTTAATTTATAACAATATTTTAAAATTGACTGAGATTCTAAGGCATGAAGTTTCTGTAAGGTAGAAAATGGGGCATTTTGGATACTATCTAATTCAGGATTTCCATTATGACAAAATTTGGGGAACAGCATGCATTTATTTGCATCTTTTTGACAGAGCCAATTGTTTCTAATGCATTTTAATATATGGACCGAGTTAAAATGGAAGAAAAGGGGTCAAGTCTTTAAAACTGAGTGTGGATATACAATGGAAAGCTTTGGAGGACTGCAAAAGAAAGATATAGCTTTTTTATTTATAGCATTATTATCTGTTATGATTGATAATACTTGAAAGCCTATCTCCTCTAAACCAATTATTATACATTTAACCATGTCAAATAACTTCTCGGCTATAAGATATTTAGTTGGCATAAAATGCACATCTTTATATTGCGAGAATACACTGCTAATCCTGAAAGCAAAAGCACTTGTTGCAGCTTCATTGCTGTTATCAGATAAGCCAACAATATTACCACCCTTATAATCTAAATAAGGTTTTAGATGAATTTCATCAACAAGTAATAGTGATGTCCTTCTGCGCTCATAGCTTAAATTTATTTTTAATATACATAAGAACATTATCATGTTGCTCAATCAAAGGATTCATATATGTTGATAAGGCTAGTCTTTTAATGGTTGAATAGCTAGGTAAAATTATATTTTTGCTGTTCTTAACAATCTGTACCCTTTAGGGGAGCAGTTATATAACACTGAAGAAAATATTTCTGTTGAATAATCAAGCTTATTTTGTGTCATTAAATTTAGCTGCTCATATATAAGTTTGATTGCATTAAAATGTTTGAGTCTTCTTGCACCAATAGTAGAAATGACATTACCAATTTTAATATAAAACTCATATTTTGAGGTTCAAGTTGCTGTTGTTGTGTCCATTTTTTTCATGTTTTCTATCAGAATTTCAAGAGTATTTTGATCAGTTACATGTTTAGGAATCTTATAGTCCCTTATTGAATGCATTTCCACATCTCTACAAAACACATGTACTGCAAAATCAGATTCAATTACACGAGATAGATTGATTTTTGGATATGGGGATTTGATGATGCTGAATATAATAAGTGTCTCTTGCTGCCTAACAAAACTCCAGTAATTTCTATCAAGGAAATTTAATTTCCCTTCTAGATCATTAATATTATGGAATTTCTTCTGCATTTTATATGCTAAGTCATCATTAATACTTTGATTTAAAGCACTTTTAAGAGCAGAATTCTCTAGTCGAATTCTCATGGAATCTGGTGACTCTCTAGAAGTATTCAATGAAGATAAATATGAGGGACAGTTTGTGAAAAACTAGGGATAGCACTATCACGAAGATATATTTTTTTTTAGTTTAACTGCAATTGTGACACCTGTTTTTTCATCAAAAGCTGACGATTCTCTCCTTATGTCCTCCAGTTGAAAGTGTAGTTCACATACCTAAAAACTCAAAGATTTTAAAAACCAAACCTATTTTAAATTCTTGTGAAAATCTAAGAAAATCAATTAGCAAAAACCTATAAAATCTAAAAAAATAATATGAAGCATTAACAATTTTAGGAAAAGTGGTGAGAATTCAACAAAAGATTATTAGTAACGAAGCTATGTACAAATAAGAGAATTTTTAACGTTTATTCATTTTTTAATTTAAAATAAATAAAAAACATGAATAAAACAATTCTAAAAAAATTAAATTATTAGAATTATTTTTATGCCTATAAAAAGATTCCTTTATGAATTTATATCGAAAATTTCTTTAAAGTTAATTTTCATAAAAATTAGATTTCAGCTTTTAAAAATTTTTGCAACTTTCTTTTTAATGTGTTTTGTGAATTAAAGATATGAAATTTTAATCCTCAAAGTTTCAATTGAGTTTAATAACTTTTTAAAACAAAGCTGTTATAAAATGTGTTGTGAATTAGACATGAAATTAAATTCGATTAAAGTTTCATTTAGTCACGAATAAAACAATTCTAAAAAAAATCATTAAAATTATTAGAATTATTTTTTGATGTATATAAAATATTCCTTTAGAAATTCATAAATGAATTTATGTCGAAAATTTCTTTAAAGTTTATTTCTTAAAAAAATGAGGTTTTAGATTTTAAAAAAACAACACGTACGAGAATGAATGTCTCTCTCTCTAAACTTTCTCGCTAGATTTATGTCTTATTAACTTTGTTATGAATTACAAAGACATGGTATTAATTTTATCATTAAAGTTTCAATAAAATTTACTTATTTTTTAATACAAAAAATACTCACTCTGCTGAATTTAGTAGATAAAAATGATCTCTTCTGATTGTACGAATTCAAACATCAGATAATTCTTTATCTTTAAAGAAAATACATGTATTTTAGGGCCGTTTTTATAATTCCCTTTGCAATTTGGTACAATGCATCTATAAGGCATTGTTTTTGTTTTAAATTAATTCAATATTTCAAAGAAAATATTAATAAGTAATTTAAAAATGCCTCCGTAAAGAATCTGATACACAAAACAAATGACACACTTCTTGAAAGTCGGACTCAATATGACGTCACATTTCTCAACCAAATGAAACATGCCTTCTTTCTTGGTGGTCACGGGCAGACACAGTTCCATTGCACCATATTTGCTGCCATAAAGAACTCCTGACTCATTACTTGTACCAGACTACTAGATAAATTGAACAGTGTCCTGATGAAATTGCAAAATAGATAGAAAGAGAGAGACAAGTGCTTCGTTAGAATTCCGTAATTTACTACTTGAAGTCTCTGAAGTTTGAAACCCCGACTCTTTGGAATCCGAGAAGTGTCACAAAATTAGTCAAGGGAATGGTTGTCAGCCTGCATGCTTGTAGATTCTTATACGAAAAAGCGTTCCTCTATAAACCTTATTGATTTGCACTTGTTCTTATAACCTTTATCCACCTGAACGACACCAATCCAGCGATATCTGGCGACGATTTAATCCTTGCCCTGCCTTGCGATTGTCTGGTGGTTGCAAAAAAAAATGTGAAACCCAAGGTCAAAAACTAATATCCCTACAACTGAATGTGGGCGTGTTTACATTTCAAATACATTTTTTTTTTTTTTTTTTTAACTGTTTACAGGTTATTTAAAGCCAGAAACTTTTTTTTTTGTTTTTAAGATGATTTAGTGATAGAAATCTTACTATTTAACCCTTTCAAAATTACATGGGACAAGGAGAGACTTAGATTGAAGTGATCAACTTCATGGTTAGCTGCAGGATTCAATGGCAGACACACTGGTAACTGAGGAGAGGACGGCATTGCCACGCAGCACACAGGGGGTCAGGATGCCATGCAGCGTTATGATAGTGCTGCTTAGCATACCAACTGGAATGGCTGCAACAGATTTTGTAATTCCACAGAGAAACAGCATTGATTTCTGACTGCCCATCATACATACAGCTTTACAATGACTTTTCAAAATCCTTTCCCCTCATTCAATTCTGTAGAGGAAGCATTAAAATTGCTAGTTCTACTCACTTTCCTTGAAAGAAAACTTGGGGGGGGGGCACCCTGCATCTTATTCACTATAAGTGAACACTACTGTCTGAAACCTGCCAACCAGACTCCCTTCCAATTATTTGCTAATTTAATCGCCTCCCACACACATGGCTTAATGTCCAATGCTAGGCAATCAATAATATTGAGCACTGTTATAGGAATCGCAAAATAAAAGTCAAGTTCACTACAGTAGTAATTGATGATGCAATACTATATAAGCATTATCACACAAATCTTTTGGTACATTTTTTTTTTCTTAAAAAAGGTTGAATGTTCCAATGAGTTCTCACTCCAATATCCACCATTGAGGGAAAAACAAAAACAAAAACTAAATCAAGTTGTACTTATTTATTTACTTTTTTTTTTTTTAATTTGAGAACTTATATACAAAAATGATTGGCATGATGTTTGTTACTAATGTTTACTAATACCATGATAAATTGCAAACTCCAAACTAAAAAACAATGTAGAAATTAGAATTATTTAAAAGAATTCATTTCAGGAAGTTCCACTTCTTGGCATTATCATTTGGGATCCCAAAAGCTAAAATAGAGTCACTGATTATCACTGGAAGAAGTAGTAAAGAAAATATTGAAAAAAAAAAAAATTCAAATGGAAAATTAAATTAACACAAGCTACTTAAAAAAATAAATCAAAATGCTAACCAGAATTATAGACATTAATTCTTTAAGATCCAAATCAACCATAAGTTTTGGTTAGTGTTCATTGCATTTTCTCTAAAAACAAACACTATTTCGCAACATGCCAAAATGACACCTTGACCCTGTACCATGAACATTTGAAATAAGGCACAGTACAAAATCTCAAACTTGCAGCATGAGAAAACCAGAATACAACTAGAACCTGAAAAGTAAGTGTTTTCTCAAAATTTAATTCCAATTCAGATTATAGACAAGTTTTAATAATTGCTTAAAACCAGAATTCATAAAGAACTTTCAGCACGAAAAGACATGCGTGAAGGAAGAAGCTACTGGTCTAAATTTATTACATATGCAACCAAAAACCTTGTTAGTGATATGAGGACATATTCAAAACCTGTAAGTTAAAAGGGGGGAGAAAAAAAATGTTATTTAGGCAAATTTATTTGGATGTTTTTTTTGGGGGGGGGGGTATGGAAGTAATGATGTTTAACTTTGATGAATGAACACAAAGTTACAAAAACAAAAAAAATCTAAAAATTCAAAGATGAAATGTATGAAGATGAGGACGATTGCCAAACTTAAAACTTGTTTGAACAAGAACAAAGTTTTTTTTTTTTGCTTATTAATACTTAAAAAAAAAAAAAAAAAAAAAGTATAACCAAAATGCTCCGTTTTTGTTCCAAAAGTAATTTTGCAAGTTTTAATCTCAAAGTCAGAGATTATGATCAATGATTTTAATCAATGAAA
This sequence comes from Acanthosepion esculentum, assembly GCA_964036315.1. Classification (NCBI taxonomy): domain Eukaryota; kingdom Metazoa; phylum Mollusca; class Cephalopoda; order Sepiida; family Sepiidae; genus Acanthosepion; species Acanthosepion esculentum. The sequence continues at coordinate 115,024,752 of OZ038490.1, read as the reverse complement.
ATGTAGAATCCAATGGATGATTGTTCATTCTTTCAAATCTTAGCTTAGTCTGAATTTATGCAAACCTTCTTTTCAGACAATTCATACAAGAAAATCATAAAAGTTAACGTTGTTGGAGACTTGTAGCACCAGAGAATTATTTCCAAGAGAAAAATGTTCGAAATACTAAAACTTTAGAAAATCATTAACTATAACGAATTTTAAGCAAAGCCAGGCCTTAAACGCTCAGAAGAGAAGATTGCTTGGCTAAATCATTCAGACAGAAATCTTGTCTACTTCAACATATGCAGGGATCAGAGAAAATTGATTTCGTGAAACTGGATAAGTAACCAAAAGTCGTCTTTTTTAAAGAAATATTTTATAAATGCAACAATCATTTCTATGATGGGTATTTTTTTTTTTTCTTTTTCGTGGCATTACAATCTGAAATATTTATGATTTGGGAACTAAAATAGAAAGGAAAATATTTTTTTTCTTCTTTCAGGTAATAAATAATTAAAAATGGATATGTCTTGTAAATTCAGAGAAACGCAGTCCCCCCCCCCACCTACCAAGAAATTAAGCATCAACTTTTAACCAAATTTCTGAATTTGGAAATTTCAAAAATAGAATAAAATTGCTACAGAAGATTTAAGATTTTTTTTTGTGCATTTTATCCAAATTTTATATTTTTTCACTCAACTTAATATGAAAGATAAATTCTGAAAGAACGGTGAAGTAACAAAAAAGAAAGAAATTTTTGCTATAAAAAAAAAAAAAAAAAAAAAAAAAATTTTTTTTTTTCACTCACCTAATTTGAATGACCCACAAAATTTTATACATTTATAAAGTAACATTAATGAAAGTTTAATTCAAGGACATTTTTAATGCAATATCTTCTTCTGCAACAAATTTGTTCTGCTTTCAAGCCTAAAGTTTTCTTAATTCCAAACAAACAACTATATTTGATCATTTTACTTATTTTAGCTATTTTTTTTCTTTATTATTAATATACACAATATATATATTTATATACACACAAAGAGAAATCTGCGTTTTCAATGAATACTAACCAAAAATCATTCTTTCACTTTAACATTGTCCAACAAATAACTTGTCCCAATTGTCAAAACTGTCCATCACAGTGTAAAGGCATTTTTATTGTGTGTGTGTGTGTGTGTGTGTGTGTGTGTGTGTGTGTGTGTGTGTGTGTGTGGAAAGAAAACTAATTTTGTTTTTATTTTATTTTTTTTTTTAAACCTTTCTTTGAAAATCTAAAGCAGTTTGGAAAAGTTTTTAGTTACTGTTGGCAGGAAGTGATCCTATCTGATACCAATCGAGGTTAATACTTTTTCTCATAGTTTTGGTCAACACCTCGTCAGTTTTACATGAATGAAAATGATGGAGTCCTTTGAGAATACACACTACATGCGCAACTGCATGCATCGATCCCAGTGCCATGTGCAGCCTCCTGAGAAGACATGGGAAAGCTCACAGCCATGCAGCACACACACATGTAAAAACGTGTAGAGTCACTGGTGAGGACAAGATGAAAAGAGAAGCCATCAAGGGTAGCGGTGGGAAGCCTAGATGTTTGTGACATTAAAAGCCCATACCACCCATGCCTCCCATACCACCCATGCCTCCCATTCCACCTCCACCCATACCACCACCCATGGCTGGTGGGTCCTCTTTTGGAAGTTCTGTCACAACTGATTCAGCTGTCGTCAAGAGAGATGCAACACCAGCAGCATCAACTAAAGCAGTTCGAACAACCTACATGAGAAAAAGAGAAAAATAAAAGCAATCAGATTTTAAGTTTTTTGGGGTTTTTTTTAAAAATCTGTAAAATGTTATAAGTTCTATCAAGGTTTTCAATTGAGATTGAAACATTTAGTATGGCACAAGGTTACAAAAATGAATCAACTGATCAACTGGCTATTTACCATGCTCACCATGCTGGCAACATTATTTTTTCCAAAAACGTATAGCTAGCAACATTATTTTTTCCAAAAACGTATAGCTAGCAACATTATTTTTTCCAAAAACGTATAGCTAGCAACATTATTTTTTCCAAAAACGTATAGCTAGCAACATTATTTTTTCCAAAAACGTATAGCTAGCAACATTATTTTTTCCAAAAACGTATAGCTAGCAACATTATTTTTTCCAAAAACGTATAGCTAGCAACATTATTTTTTCCAAAAACGTATAGCTAGCAACATTATTTTTTCCAAAAACGTATAGCTAGCAACATTATTTTTTCCAAAAACGTATAGCTAGCAACATTATTTTTTCCAAAAACGTATAGCTAGCAACATTATTTTTTCCAAAAACGTATAGCTAGCAACATTATTTTTTCCAAAAACGTATAGCTAGCAACATTATTTTTTCCAAAAACGTATAGCTAGCAACATTATTTTTTCCAAAAACGTATAGCTAGCAACATTATTTTTTCCAAAAACGTATAGCTAGCAACATTATTTTTTCCAAAAACGTATAGCTAGCAACATTATTTTTTCCAAAAACGTATAGCTAGCAACATTATTTTTTCCAAAAACGTATAGCTAGCAACATTATTTTTTCCAAAAACGTATAGCTAGCAACATTATTTTTTCCAAAAACGTATAGCTAGCAACATTATTTTTTCCAAAAACGTATAGCTAGCAACATTATTTTTTCCAAAAACGTATAGCTAGCAACATTATTTTTTCCAAAAACGTATAGCTAGCAACATTATTTTTTTCCAAAAACGTATAGCTAGCAACATTATTTTTTTCCAAAAACGTATAGCTAGCAACATTATTTTTTTCCAAAAACGTATAGCTAGCAACATTTTTTCCAAAAACGTATAGCTAGCAACATTATTTTTTCCAAAAACCTATAGCTAGCAACATTATTTTTTCCAAAAACCTATAGCTAGCAACATTATTTTTTCCAAAAACCTATAGCTAGCAACATTATTTTTTCCAAAAACCTATAGCTAGCAACATTATTTTTTCCAAAAACCTATAGCTAGCAACATTATTTTTTCCAAAAACCTATAGCTAGCAACATTATTTTTTCCAAAAACGGCCTTTCTGTTGGACGTAGTTTATCGTCATACCCATGGACGCAGATGTAGTTCATCGTCATACCCATGGACGTTAATTTTGGTTTGAGATCACAATGAGCATTCACATGCAATTAGTTATTGCCTACATTAATAGTATATTATTATTATTACAGCTGTTACTAGCAGTAATCATCCTTATTCCCTTCGTCTTCTCTTCCTGAGAATGGCAACATTATGGAAAGGACTTTCAAAAGGATGCTCCCTGTTATCACTATGATTTTAGCCTCAAGTCTAAGATCAACTTTACATGTCCTCATCATCTATACTTGGTAGTAACCAAGCATTAATTTACGAGCAAAAGAAAAAATTATTAATACTTCCAGTTTCAAATGCAAAAAAAAAAAAAAAAAAAAAAAAAAAATCTACACATTTGATCTCTAGTGCAAATAACCAATGGTATAAAATGACAAAAACGTTATTTCTACTGAAAGTTTACAAAATTTACTTAAATTATTGTTTATGTACGTGGTTATGTATGAGCGAGCGAGAACAGAATAAAATAAAATTTTAAGAAACATTATTTTCATTGTGAAATTAAGCATGCCATTCAAAAAGATCAATTTCTCCAGATTTTAATTCCATACAAAATCAAAACAAAAGGTAACATCCAGTTAAGATATTCACTAAAACTTGTTATGCATCATTTTTAAGGCAGCTACCTTGATGACATTCTTGTTTTTCCAAATTTAGAAAATTTATCTGCCAGTAGAAGAGGAAAAAGAAAGCCATCTTTTGCACAAAAGTAATAGACAAAATAAACAAGTTGATCCATAATTTAAAAAAATAATGAATAAAGAGGAGATAAAAATCTTAAAGAAAATATATGAAATAAAATTAAAAGATGTATATATATATCTTATTTAAAGACATTTTTATGTTTAACATTCTTTTTATAGATACAAGTATTTAAGTAAAATCGGTTAAAAGGCACGTCAGGCTATATGACGGTACCGTATAGGATACAGGTTCAAATCCTGTCGTAGGACGAATATTTTCTATGAAAATTTCTCGGACATTCAGGCCAGTAAATGTTATTTAATACTATTTATTATAAACAGCATTTAGTTAAATACTTGTATCTATAAAAAGAATGTTAAACATAAAAATGTCTTTAAATAATTGTCGGACTTTGTCCATTTCATTATATATATATCTATATATACCTTTGTTGGGTCAATGATGCCTTTTTCTATAAGATTACAATAGTCGCCAGTGAGTGCATCGTAGCCTGTGTCGCCTGATGCAGCAGAAACCTTTTCGAGTACTTCATGGGGGTCAATACCTGCATTTTTAGCAATTGTCATGCAGGGCACCCTTAGTGCTTTCCGTACAATGTCTATACCTGGAAATGACAGATTTCAGAAACAAGCGGTCAGAGTAGGAAAGAAAGTGTTCAGAAAAAAAAAAAAAAAAAAAAAAAAAATTCACTTCTTGTTTTCACAGCAAACAGAAAATTCATTGAAATTTACAGGCGAGAAAGAATCAAATGCTTTATCAACTACATTTGTTAACATGAAAATTAATTGGTTACTCACCTATTTTGTGGTCATCATTGGCTGCTTTGAGCTTATCCAGAGTAGCTATACACCTCAGCAATGCAGTACCACCACCAGCAACAATACCCTCCTCCACAGCTGCTTTGGTGGCATTCAGGGCATCATTAATACGATCTTTCTTCTCATTCACTTCAACTTCACTTGTTCCACCAACCTACAAAGCAAAAAAGATTAATTTAGATTAAAAATAGAAATAAGAGAGAGAGACACTGGTAAAAAAATATTTTATCGTTTTGTTTAGTGTATAGCATCAAAAGTAGAAAAGTCATTTATCTTTGATATTTGTAGGAAAAATGTTGCAAAATAAAATAAATTGAATTCATTTTAGATTGAAATTTTTTATTAAGCAGAAACCAGATTTTCTCTAACAACTACAAGAGTGAAAACACACAATCAATGAGTCTAGGAAGAGAGGCGGAAACACCCCCCCCACAAAATCAACATTCCAGGTGTGAAAGCAGTTCCGACGTAGAAGCCCTGCCGGCTACAGCTCTGTCCTGTCTCTCCGGTGGTTCTGGCCGAAAAGTAAACCACCCGGTCCTCCTCCGATGAACTGAAGGAACCACCACTATCCGCCACGTTGTGTATTTTTGATCCGAACAGCAGTATTTCGATCCTTCAAGACGATCCGGAGGTAGGACAAATTAAATGGCTGGATCCACGCTGAAAGAAAGCGCTATTTGTGCAGAAAAGTTCTTGTCGTAACTGCAAGGGCACAAAGAAGAAAGAAATAAGCAACACTTTCGGTTCCTGTACAAAGAGCCCTTTAAGGCTACTGTTTTTATGTCACTATCAAAGAAATTGCATGAATACAAACTGTCTTAATGAGGTTCACTCGTTTGGGTCGGAACGTCACAGAAAGACACAATCATGCCGATAGAATTCGGCTGGTCTAAGAGAGATAAGTTTTGGTTCTTCGTCTGCACCCTCCGATATAGTAGTTGGCTTTCTCAGCTTTGTTGACGAAGCTATCTGGATTCGCACGGGTTCTATTTCTATCTCTTGGTACTTGACGCATGCAACCAACTGCCCAGACCAGCAAGATCCACTAAGCCATTTCCTTCGCGTTCTCTCTCTGCCACTTCTCTGGTGTTTCAACGCGTTCTCCGCCAGCTCTTGATCTCATCTGTCCAACTCAAGTATGCAGGCCGCTTATATAGAGAGGCGGAGCTAAACAGTTTTTAGGCACCGCGCACGAATTTTAATATGCAAATCGCCTGGACCACCATGTGTTTCCACCTGCTCTCCGAAACTCCACAGGAACCCAGTTTTCAAGAGGTACTAAAATCGGATTCGGACTCCCTGCTTAGTTTTCCGCAGACAACGTCCACTTAAGCCCGGCGAAAAGCACTTATCTCGTCTGAGGGCTCTGGCTGGATTTCGGCCGACAGACCACCCAAAATCCAATTCACCATTTATCACAAGCTTTACTTAACAAACCCGTCCATTAATTACTCTGGAATTAATCCACCTAGTTAATTAATAATTCAATCCCAGAAACAACTAAGTAAAAAAAAAAAAAAAAAAAAACTTATTTCTGGAATTACTCCGAAATCCCTTCTACCCAACTAATTAGTATGTTCATCCCAATCCTTTAGGACCATTGATTAATAAACCCACCTGGGGGGGTGGGGACCTCTCTCTGTCACACAGTGGACAAAACTTACCTTAAGGACAGCAACCCCATTGGACAATTTGGCCATCCGTTCACTCAGCTTTTCTTTCTCATAATCCGATGAGCTCAATTCAATCTCATCTTTGATGGCAGAAATTCGACGTTCAACTTCAGACTTGTCACCTTTGCCCTACAAAGTTAGGGATTAAAGAGAATTTCACTCATTTATTTAAAATAGATTTATTACACTCTTACCTTTTCATTTTTATCACAAAATTTTTGGGCTGATAAAATCTGACTAGTGAGCAAATAGTGAGTGTTAGGGGGTCGGGGAATTCACGTTCAATGAGAAACAAGTCTTTCAGAAGCCAAGCTGTTGTGAAAATAATTATTTTAAAACCAATGTTTAAATTTGCAGATAATTGGATGGTGTATGATGATTCAATCCACCTCTCAAAATCAGACATTTTGCGCTTTAATATTCCTGTGTTAAAATTGAGACAGAAGCAAATACGACCCAGAATAAAATAAATTACCTGGTCATTCATCACAAAAATATCAGGTGTTGCAGATTCAAAGAATGTGTTTCTTTTTTGTTTTAGACTGACTGACCACTTTATTTTTAATCATGAACTTTCAATTTAGTTTCTCAAGAATAGGTACCTCCACTAATTCAGTATACCTGAGGTTTAAAATGAATTTTCATAAAGGAAAAAAAACCTTCATGAAGCTTTCATTGAAAGCTTTAGTAAATTTACTAGAGTGTAAGAGAGTTGTCGGGACCGGAGAAGTCTCTTATATCCGGGTTTGGTTTATTATATATACATTAACACAGGCTCTAATTTGGGACCAGATAAAATCTCTTATATCCGGGTTACACTGTATTTCCATTAAGGTGGATTTTAAACAGAATTTATATTTATTGGAATCAATGTCCATTTTGTTTTTCTAAAATAGCTGATTAGCATCTTTTTTGGGTTTTTCAAACGTCTCATCACAACTCTGGGCACCGACAGAGGACACTTTACATTATTCAAGACTTGAAACACCAGAACTGTTTCTTTGACCTCATGCAATTCTTCCGACAGTAAATAATGCCATAATTTTAGATTTGTTTTTACCTTAAACAGCTAAACTTTCCATGTTGAATAATGTCAGATTGAGAAAATAAAGAATTTGAAATAAACTTCCCAATGACCGCAACATCAAATATTCTAAGAGCATGTTTGAATTAGACTATTCAAAAAATTGCTGCTGCATCTACTACTAAAAAGGGTGCTGAAAAGTTCTCACATCACTGACTGAATCTGGCTCAAGAGAAAGCCAGCTTGAAGTTCATCTTAGAGAAGAAAACTCCAAAAGGAAAATATGTCTATTAAACAAACTACAAGGAGTGAAAATAGGTAAAATAGCTCATAGGGATGCTAATGAGAAAAATCTTGTCTGTACAAAGAAAAACGTACTTACTCTCATCAGAAGGGAATCGTCTTTTGTGATGATAGCTTCAGCAACCACCCCCAAGTCATGAAGCTGCACATCTTCCAATTTATTGAGGTCTCCTTCATCGCCAAATACCTACAAAATGAACAGATGAAATCAAGAACAATTTAAGTCATCCTCTAAAACTTCCAACCCACGCCATTCAGAATATTCATAAATATCAAAAAAGGGCGAAATGTCATTTTTTTTCTCTATAAAATTTCATCTTTTCAAGAATCTAGTAAAACATTAAACAGCAGAATTTTTTTCAGAGTTAAAAGTGACTTTTTTTTCTTTTCTAAAAAAAAGAAAAAAAAAGAAAAAGAAAATCATACAAATGAAATTTAGTTTTAAAAACTCCCAATGAAGAGAAAAATGTTAAGTTTTGTAAATGAGTAGAAAAGTAAAAGGAGGAAAACTAGCAAGGATCTGATCAATACATTTTCATTGGAGCAATGGAGACGGGAGACACAAATGCAACTTTGCAGTAATATATATATATATATATATATATATATATATATATATATAAAAATATATAAACAAAAAATCATGCCAATTAAAACTCCATTAGATGGACAAAAGAGAATTGCTCCTAGGGAAATTTAACCAGCTGTAGTAAAAATTTACAAAAAAAACGCAAAGAAATACCCCACCCCAAGATATACTGTTTGAGTTTATCATTTTTAAAAGACACCCCCCCCCCCATTTCAATTATTTGACTAGAAATATATTGAAAAAAAAAAAAAAAAAAAAAAAAAAAAAAAAAAAATCACTAAACAGTCCATTATACATTATGTCAGCATTTTATTAAAAACAAAAGGTAAAAATGCTAGAAACTTTTGCACATGTCTGAGATTTTACGATTCCAAAAAAGCAATAGATGTAAGAAATTAAAAAAATGCATTTCAAATTATAAAAATATTTTGAAATCCTTTTTTGTGGATAAAGAGTTTTGCACACAGTAAATTAAAAGAAAAATAACAGGAAGAGAAAAAGTTACTGAAGATTTTCTCACTAGACAAACCAAAAAATTACTAGTACTAACGACATCATTCTAACAAATAGATTGAGAAACTCACCACACCACCAGTAGCAATGGCCATATCATGTAATGAGTTTTTACGATTATCTCCAAAACCTGGAGCTTTCACTGCACAAACTTGAAGACCAACTTTTAATCTGGAAAAACAAATGTAAAACAAATTCAATTTGCAGCAAAACCCAAAAATATTGAAGGAATCATAGAAACACTTCAACCTGTCCTGGAAAAAATATTTATTTATTTTTTTTTTTTTTATTCAATATTACTTATTACTATAAACATTTTTAGTGGGAACCCATTTCATTTGCTATCTTTTTTTTTTTTCTTTTTTTTTTTTTAAGAGAAATTAATCACAACTGGCTTAGGTTGAGAAGTCCTAAAGAAAAATGAAACTAGTATCCCTAGTTGCCCATCGGAGAAAAGGTTTCTATAACCAAAATGTGCCTTTACCAAATCGGCCACATTATACATCCAGGTTTGAATTACTTATGAGCACTTTTCTCATAACGACTTCTACAAATTTAAATCTGCTAAGTTCATTTTCGTACCTGAAACAAAAACTAATTTTTAAAGGGAGTTTTTATCCAACATTTCTTATTACTATTGACTTATTACGTTTGATAAGAAATCCACTCAAAAATTACTAAATTTCAAAATTTGTATGAGGCATTTTCTGAGAATTTTTTCCTTTTTTGTAAGAAAATGATTAAATATTAAAAGCAAAGGAATCATATTTAACAAAATTTTTAGCATATTAAATTAAAAAGTCTGCAATACCAATTCACAAATTTAAATCTGAAAGGAAAGGACAAGAAAAGAATAGCAAGTTATTTTTGAACTATGACCACTGCAAATGATTTGAATAAAATTTGAATTTTTTTTCTTCAAATAAAGAAATAATTTGAATTAAAAAAATCTATTAAGAAAAATTTATTTTTAATGTAAACTTAAAAAATAATTGATAGAATATGGAAAGCTTTTTTCTTTTTAAGTCGACTCTTATTATATAAAAGCATTATTTAATTTATAAGTGTTATTGGAGGAGGAAAAGTTTAAAAATAGTTGTGGACTAACCGGTTGAGTACAAGTGTACTGAGAGCCTCTCCATCAATATCTTCTGCAATAATGAGAAGAGGTTTCCGCTGGGAATTAGCCAGTTCTAAAGCTGGAATGATTGACTGAATGTTGGAAATTTTCTTTTCACACAAAAGTAAAAATGCATCTTGGAATTCACACTTGGCACCTGGAGAAGAAGATAAACAAGATATAAAAAAAAAAAAATAAATAAATAAATAAAAAAATAAAGAAAAATGAAGAAACCACCAAAAAAGAGAAATTCTAGATTCAGGAAGAAAAAAAAATAAAAAAAAATAAAAAAATAAAAAAATAAAAAATAAAAGAACAAAATAATGTCAATCTCTCTTGATTCAGGGCAGAAGCTGCTGCCTTGATTGGAAGAGTTTGTCAATGATTACTGTTGCATCTTTGGCTGAACCAGACACCAGATAATGTGTCAAGTCTGAACATTAGATGCATGGAAATTCCAAAGGCATTGCTCGAGGTCAACTGGAAGAATTTTTTTTCCAAGCCATTCATTACATAGTGTAACCAAACAATTGTAATATTACATTTTAAACAAGGGATGCATTTGTGAGAGTACCACAGATATTAATTAAATAAAAATAAAACCAGAAAAATTAATTCAATTTCCCTCTGAAACCTTGGGTAGTATCTTATATATTTATACTAAATGCACATTTGACAATGAAGAGCTCCACTAGGAAGTAATTACTCATTTAGATTATTTTATTATTGTTATAATACACAAAATGTATATGACAAGTCTTACCTTTGGCAGAGTTAATGAAATAAGGTGAAATGTATCCTCTGTCAAACTTCATTCCCTCAATAGTTTCCAGCTCATCCTTTAAAGTTTTACCATCCTAAAAGAAAAAAAGAAGAATCCTTAGCCAATGACAAGAAAAAAAAGGGATATATGAAATAGGAAAGAATTTTATTTGTATAATTAATAATAACCCTGTCGCTATGAAATAAGCTATACTAATATTGTGCACACACAAGTGTGTGTGTGTTACCATTGCAATACTGAAATTCCCAGGTTTCAAAACTGAGACATCAATTCAAATTATATTATAAAAATTAAACTTTAAATACAAAGTTCCATGCCATTATCAAGCGATGCTAAGAATAACTTTTTATGAATTGATTTAATTTATAAGTCCAGACAAATTTGATATTTTGAGATGTTGGGGTTAAGGAAAATCCAATCTATTTTAGGTGTGTTAAGATTTAACTTATTTAGAAAACTCATGTATCTAATGTATTGTAGCTATCAATAACTTTTTTTTTAAAAGTTATATTATTAAGTTTCTGAAAAATAAAAATTAAATCAAAGAAATGAAATAGCAGTTTTTTTGTAGGCATTGGCCAATTTTTTTCTTAAGTAATAGCTAGTTTTATAAAATGAAACTAACATTTATATTTGATCATAAATAAAATAGTTTATGAATACATAATTAGATCCTAATATTTTAACATTACTATATATGTAATCAATTAGTAAATAAATTAAATATCTTAAGTTGATAATAAAAATAGAAATATTAAAAATGTGACTAAATAATGTTTGAATGCCTCTTTTGAAAAAATAGTAATTCAAATTTATATAAAAATAAAAAAAATTACATATAAAAATACCAAATTTGTTGCTATTGAAACCCAGATGATGGAATATAGACACTAGCACAAATTTCTACTTGGAAAAAAAGTAGTTTGTATCAATAGACAGATATCCCAGCCCCCACCTTCACAGACTTGATAGTGACAATAAATTAGATACAGGAGTTTTCTAAATAAGTCAAATGTTAACACCCCTGAAATAAAAAAAGATTGGATTTTCCTTAACCCAAACATCTCAAAATATCAAATTTGTCTGGAATTATAAATTAAGTGAATCAATTTCAAGAAGTTATTCTTAGCATCACTTGATATATGGAATGGAACTTTGTGTTTTGAGTTGAATTTTTATAGTTGAATTTGAAATAAGTTTCAGCTTTGAAACCTGGGAATTTCAGTGTTGTGATGAGTATATATTTAAAAAAAAAAAAAAAAAAAATTATATTATGCTCTACTGCTGTATTGATCACTGTTTTTTAAAAATAAATGCTAAGAACTTTAAATCTCATTGTTCTTTCCTATCACACACACACACACACACACACACACACACAATCAAGAAGACAAGACCCAAAGCAATTACCTTGATCAACCAGAAGGATTTTTATACAGTAGTATTTAAAGAAAAATATCCACATCTGAATGGGTTTAGACCTAAAAACATGAAATGAGGTCGGTCAAGAGTTATTCCCCCTGAATCATGAAGGGTGGCCATTGATAGCAAAGCAACAATTCCCAAACAAAACTGGATTGAGAAAGATAATGGTCTAGATTTTTTTTTTTTTTTTTTTTTTTTTTTCAATTAATGTTACAAACGAATTTAATGTCTACCTCCATTGATTCAAGATGTCTACTTTTGTAAGACAATCGAGGTGGAGGAGGAAACTTTATTTTTACGTGACAAGCAAAACAAAAAAGATGCTTAAAGAAAGAACAAAAAAAAGAAAAGAAAAGAAAAAAGAAACAGGAAAATTTAGTGAAACTTGTCTTGGGGAATATATTTTAAAAAATTCAAAAATTAAATTATTTTTATTCTTCTCAGCTACAGATTCATGCCCACTATGTATGGTGGAAAATGTGTGTGCATATATTTTTGATGGAAGGTTAAGAGGAAGGAGCCAATCGTCGTCCTCCAAGAACATAACTAACCTTAACTGTTATGACACCATCACGTCCCACTTTCTTCATGGCATCAGAAATGATTTCACCAATTGATTTATCACCATTAGCAGAAATGGTTGCCACCTGAAACAAGAAATTTAATATAATTTTAGCTTTTTCTCTAAACCCTGAAATTATTTTATCCGTTTATTAAAATTAACTAAAATGCCTAATCTGACAATATAACAGCCATAAATGAAAATTTGTAAAAGCATGAAACCCGATTTCTAGGAAGGGCAAAGAGTATATGTAGACAAGACTAGACTTTTGCACTGTGCCTACAATAAAAAAAAGATTCCTCAAATGCTGGGTGTGCTTAACAGATTTATTTACAATGAATTTTAACAATTTGTAGAAAAACATTTTTCTTTACATATTTTTAATAAAATTTTTGTAACAATGAATCAGAAAGAATAAATTTTGAGAGGCTTTTTGTAATTATCTCAAAGTCAAAATCTGACGCCTCAAGCTTTAATTCATTTCACAATTAGGGAGTGAGATCCGTTAATGTACTATATCTTATGTTATCTATATCAATTACTCAGCATTAGTTAAAGGAACAAGTCTAAATTTAATTTATATACTTTTCCTTTTTGTTAAAAAAAAAAAAAAAAAAAAAAAAGCAGTTTTAAAATTAAAGAATGTCTCTCAAAAAGTGAAGCTGACTTTTACAGGCAACTATGACATCTTTGAGATGTTTTCTTTAGCACCCTTGCGAAAGTTTACTGAAAAGACAAATTCAGAAACTGTAGGAAACAGGTGCAAACAACCAAATGTGCCCCACCCACAGTAAAAGTGGAGGAAAATGAAATAAAACCTAATCACCAGGCTTTCCAGAACCTACATCTTCCCATACATCTAAGAAGAAAAAAAAATAAAGTAAAATAATGAAGTTATATCCAAACCAAAAATATACAAATTTTTCTATTATTCCATACTTTTCAAATTATTTTTTTCAACTGTTAATACATTTTTTAATCCACCTTGGTCTTAAAAAAATAAAATGGTTAAAAAATAATATTTTTGAGAACATCGGGTCTTCAAATGAAATTCACTAAAAAGAACATAAGTACTAATTTGGTATTAAAATGAAAATCAATTCTATATTCATCAATTACTCCTTTTCAACACATAAGGTGTGGGTGCTTCACCAATAAAAGCACATTGCTACTTCACTGAGCAACATCTTGAGATTTCTTTCAGTTAAAATGTAGGAAGTGGCCTGAAATAAGCTCAACAACAATTGGATTCTGCTGGCATTATAGAGGGGGTGTATTAACTTGGGATTCAAATTACTTTTATCAGAACACCAACTTTTTAATGCAGACCTTTCTTCATTTGAGAAATACCTCTTCTACATCGGTGATGAAGGCTCTCCACAAATTCTTTGTTTTACTATTGCCATGACTACTTGTCAGCTTCTCCACGTTTAGGAATTCAAAATTATCCTTCTAGACTGGTTACCATCCAAGACTAGAGAACAGTCTAACCTATTTAAACCACAGCTGATGGGTGGTTATGAATTAATAGATTCATGCCTTTTTCAAGGGGATTAGCATGAAAGTGAATAAAACTGACAAAACCATAATTTTTACTTGCCTTACCAATTCCACTATCTTTTTTTAATAATCATTAAGTCACCCACTTGTCCAGCCATATACACAGACAAAAGAAAAATGTGATACTATGTAAGGGCCACACTATATTTTGTTAGGTTTCTGTTTATCCCTAAGTATGCTATTAAAGTGAATACCTGCATTATTAAATGCTGTATTAAAAGTAAATAAAATGAAACCTATACAAATCTTGGTGGGAGGAAGAGGGGAAAAAAAAAACAAAAAAAAAAAACACACACACACACACACACGTCTATCACTTACCTGGGCAATTTCTTCTGGGGTTGTAACTTGCTTAGACATCAACTTCAGGGTGTTCACAACAGCATCAACTGCTATCATAACTCCCTGCCGAATTTCTGTTGGGTTAGCACCACGGCTGATTTTGTCAAATCCTTCCTTGGCAATGGAACGGGCCAACACTGTCGCAGTTGTTGTGCCATCTCCAGCCTCTTCATTGGTATTGTTGGCAACATCCTGCACCAGTTTGGCACCAACATTCATGTATTTATCTTTCAGTTCAATTGCCTTGGCTACCGTAACCCCATCTTTGGTGATCTTGGGACTGCCCCAACTTTGTTCGATGATAACATTTCGGCCCTGAGGAGAAAAAAAAAAACCTTTTTAATAAATCAAATGTGCTGGGAAACAGTGTTCTAAATCCTTGACTTTGGTGAGAGGGTAGCATAGCAAAAAAAAGATATATATATATATATATATATATATCAAGCAATACGATTTCTCAATTGGTAATGAATGTCTTCCTTTGGCTTCAAGAAGGTGAACTGCTATGTTACTAACTTCCAGCCACAGCAAAAGAACCCTTACATTCACTGCCTGACCCAATGACTGATTCTGGTCCTTTCCTCCTTTCTGCCCACTGACTTCCTACCTGTCTCTGCTGGGATCTGACCACACTCATCTGTCCACTTGTGTTCTGGAAAAGGGGACCATCCATTCAGCTTTTGGGTGCTCTGTTTATCAAAAGGGTCTACTTTTATGGCTATCTAAAAATCATTAACAAAATTTTATGTTTGCCAATTCAGAGGCAGGTTGAAGACAGGAAACCTGAAAAGCTTAGTCATTAAATTGACTTAAAAAGGAAAAAAAAAAAAAAAGTATCCTAAGGATGTGCGAGAAATAAGGAAAACAATACAAATTCTCATATAAAAAGAACAATTTTAGGGAAAAACTATAATAAAGTGGAAAGTTTTCATGTGGCACATTTTGTCCTTTAGAAAAAACTAAAGTGATCATATGAGGACTCTTTCCACAGCCATAACCAACCCTGCATAGTGACTATCAGTTTAAAACTCATGCAAGCTTTAGACTCATCCCTCACACACACCTGTAATGGGAAAAATGAAGGCAGCAACAATGTTTAGGATTCTGATTTAAGTTGGCATATGGCCAAATCTTCAGCATACACAGATCTCTGACATGTAAATTCCATTTAATAAGATTATTTAAATTAGAAGTGTGAGCATTGTAAGACACATTCCACTAAATGACAGAAGTCACAATTATCAAATGTTATATTTCCTAAGAAATTATTTTGTTAAAAAAAAAAAAAATTGTGAATTCTCATACGAAACTGATGTAAATGCAGTGGAGAGGAGAGGCAGATAGAATCTTTTCTTAAATCTAAAGGAATAATGTCATATGGTATATGCCTCGACTGGCATGGAAAAGTCAGAGGAAAGTGCCCATGGATTTTTCTTTTTATTTTGCACCAATTTTTTTCTTCTAAGGTGATCATGCAACCTTAAATATTTCACAATATTGATGCAATAATGAAGGGAAAAATGGTGATATGATATCAACACCATTGCTTTATCAAATTTATCAAGTATATAATTCAAAGTTTGAAAGAACAGAATAATAATAAAAAAAAGGCAATCAAATGCTTAATTTTCCATTTATATATCTTCAGATTATATACCTATTTTCAGATTATATATTTAAAAGTGAAAATAAATTCATAAACCACCAACACCTACAAATCCGACATAAAAAAAAAAAAAAAAAAAAAAAAAATGGAAGAAGCTGACTGAATAAACCAGTCTCTTTCTAGTCAAAGAGTAAGGGGGAGGATAGCACTGTTGAATTATATTTGCTGGAACAGTGGGTCTAATCTTATTCAATTACAATCAACCCTACTTCAATTGGTCTTCTCAAATTTTAGAAACCACAATTGTAATGAATTTGAAAGACAAAAAAAAATTGTTTTAAAGTTTTTCTTGTCCCTCAAGATCAATAAATTAATATCAGGCATTTAAAATGATATCTGAATGAAGCTATGCTATATGTGTATAATGTGGGTCTCTTTGCTAAGCACCCCCCACCCAACGAGTTGGGAAGAGTGAAATTTTACAATCAGTAGAAAACGCCTTAATGGATCCTAACGAGGAACTGAAATAATATTTGAATTTCTTTGCATGATTTGACTTCAAGTAGGTTTCGATTTGCATGTTCACTAAAAATTGGTTCTCAAGCTGAAGAAAAGTGCATCTGCTGAAGGGGGGGGGGCTTTAGATCATCTTATCCACTAAAATCTAATGTCTTCCCTACACAAAACTACAAATTTTACTTATCTTTACCAGAAAGTTTTTTTTAAATGCATTTTCTCATTTCCAGCCTTTACCCTGAAATGTTAACTTAGAAAATATCAAATCCAATTCTCAGATTCACTATTATTCCAATGTTTTGGGAGCATCTTCAGTTTTCTTCTCATCCCATTTTGCCCAATCTATTCTCAGGATTTTAAAGGAAATTATGGAAATTCAAAAAGCTTCACCTAAGTCTCTTATACAAAACTGATTTTTTGTTTTAAAATTCTCAAAATTTCAAAGACCATTTGACTAAAAAGTCAACATGGAAAACTCATAACTAATTGCATTTCAACAATTCTGCAAAAATAAAAACAGGTCTTCTACCAACTAAAATGTATTCACTTTAATATAAAAAAAAAGAAAGAAAAAAAGTATCACCCCAAACAAGGCATGCATTGGGTGGGGGGGGGGGTACAGGGAGTGGAGGAATTAGGAACAGAAGCATTAGCAATGCAGAGAAAGAGAAGAGAGTAATCAGGAGGACAATAGATAACGAATGACATGGAAAGAAAAAAGTCTTTTACCAGAAAAAGAGCTTAGGACAAATGTTACAGGGTATATGCCTCAATTGTAAATATAAGACAATGGAGGAAAGTGTCCATGTATTTTGGTTTATTTTAATGTAGCACCAATAATTACTGCAAAGGCAATAAACACCTCAGAGTTTCTCCAAATGTGGTGCAATGAAATGGCAACCAGATGAAACTGAACAATATCACTAAACAACGGCTTTTTGATAGAATTTTATCTTCAATGTTATAAATTTTTTATCCTTAGTTTTATCTTCCAAAATATTAGTGAAGTCTTTCAATAACCAAAAAATACAAATTTAAATTTTTTCATTTTTACAATTCTTTTAATGTTATGCATTTGACTAAAAGGTCATAACTAATAGCATTTCAACAATTCTACAAAAATAAAACCAGGCCTTCTATCAACTAAAATGTATTCGCTTTAATAAAAAAAGAAAAAAGTATCACCCCAAGCAAGGCATGCATGGGTGGGGGTACAGGGAGTGGAGGAATTAGGAACAGAAGCATTAGCAATGCAGAGAAAGAGAAGAGAGTAATCAGGAGGACAATAGATAACGAATGACATGGAAAGAAAAAAGTCTTTTACCAGAAAAAGAGCTTAGGACAAATGTTACATGGTATATGCCTCAATTGTAAATATAAGACAATGGAGGAAAGTGTCCATGTATTTTGGTTTATTTTAATGTAGCACCAATAATTACTGCAAAGGCAATAAACACCTCAGAGTTTCTCCAAATGTGGTGCAATGAAATGGCAACCAGATGAAACTGAACAATATCACTAAACAACGGCTTTTTGATAGAATTTTATTTTCAATGTTATAAATTTTTTATCCTTAGTTTTATCTTCCAAAATATTAGTGAAGTCTTTCAATAACCAAAAAATACAAATTTAAATTTTTTTCATTTTTACAATTCTTTTAATGTTATGCAAGGAACGTTAATAGGTTTTGATTACCTCCCTTGTTATCCATGCCGACATTCTTTGCATGTCCCTACACAAGTCGTGAGCATTTTGCTCATACCAGATTTAAAACAACAGTGCCATAAAAAAAAAAACTGAAAAGATACATACATATATAAACAAGAATAAAAACATTTAAATCTCCCAATTTCTCCATCAATAATTTTTTTTTTTACATTACTGATGTACAGGGAAGTATTGTCACCCCTACTTCACTCCCAAACTGGGGGGGGGGGGGGGATATTTTGGTGTTCTGTTAGCATTTCTGAACAGGAGAGGATAAAATAATTACAATGTAACCTTTGACAGCTTTTTTTGCTCTTAATAAAATGTGTTTTTCATTCTGTATTAAGGAAGTTTTTTTATCAAAAGAATCATAAAACTATTTCCTTTCAAATGATTAGTACGAGTGACACTTTTCCGGGGTGGAAAGTGAGATTTTAAAATATAAATTTTTCTGCTGATAAACACCATTGTGGAGGAATGCTTAAATGCAAGCTATTTTACAAAAAAAAAAAAAAAAAAAAAAAAAAACTTGATTGAAATTGAAATCTTTAGATTTCAAAACCATTAAATTGTAATAATTACAAATTTTAAATATCCCACTATCCCTAATATAAACATTGAAATAGGTGTACATTTTTCTTTTCCAATTTCAACTTCTGGTAATGAGAGATCATTCATGACAAGCAGTATTCATTGCCTTCTCTAAAAGGTTGAAAAATAGGTATGTGAAGTCATGCGACAAAATGGTGGTTTAGTAAAGATCAAAAATAGAACCATTCAGTGAGTAATGAACAGAGATAAATTAAGACGACAAGTGGAGATGAAGAGGATGAATGCCAACTCAGAATACAAGCAGAGAATGAGGTTTTCTCAAAAAGATTCAAGCTATCTGCTAGTCAACTGGAAATAACCATTTTGACAACCCCAAAATAAGGGTGCGACCTACTGGCATGACCTAGATGCAAGTATATACTGTAGTCATCCAGAATATAAAACAAATTCCATTCCCTACAACTAGATAAATTCTGTCCATTTGTCAGTGTTTTTGAAATGAAAGAATCTTAGATTTTAGTACAAACATTTCTATTTGTCAAGCTTGCTTCACCATTATATTTGTGTGTGCGTGGAAAGATTTTAAAAAAATAAAGCTTTTTTGCAATTATATTGGCTATATTTTCTACATGAATAATCCCAGATTTTATCTAAACAATTAACTTTTGCCACAAATGTTATAAATTTTTAAAAGTAAAAATATCCCAAGAAAGCAGATACAAAACAAGAGATGAAAAGCAATGTATTAACAGCCTGATCAACACTACTTACTAATGATTCAGTTGTGACAACACAAAGTATGTTTGCTTATTGGCATCAAGTAATGCTTCCTATAAACATAAATTATAAAGAAATACCTACTACATGAAATAACCAACAAGCAAAACAATTTCTTACCTTTTAAGAAAGATAAAACTGCTATAAATCAAACACCTGTTCTGAAAATAAAATATAATTAAAGATTCAAGCTGGCAGGTAGTTGGGAACTCAGCTGAGAAGACAGGCAAGCCCTCTCCACTTTCAGGATGTAAGCAACATCATCTTCCTACACTTAATTTTGTCTTGTACTAAACAATTTTAGTACATTGCTGAACAATTCAAGCTTCCGTAATTGAGCTGTATATAGAGCTGCTATTACTAATCTTATGTCAGTGATGAATTGCCATGTTAAAGTACTCTTTAAAATTAGCAGTAATAAATTAAGAAAAAAACTGAGAGGAAAATGATATTGTTAATTCTTTAAGTTCAAATATGCTTGTTACATGGTGAGTGCCCAAACAGACCAATCAAAGATCTGTTGGAGATATCCAAGTACAAGTTTACTTTGGCAGCTGTTTGGATCTTACCTCAGTAAACAACATCACTGGGGTAATCATACCAAATGTGCACAGATAGATTTTCAGAACAAGAACCTAAAGAGATTAAAGATGCAAGAATATGAAAGCGATGAGGTTTTGAAGCCAATTTAATATGGAGTTAATTATGACTATTTTAAGAAATGTCACAAGAACTCCAGAATCATAATGTAGAAATTAATACAACCATTTGTGTAGATCAGCAATCAAACTCAAGGGTTTTGTAGCATTAGTAGCAAGCTGTTGGGATATTACCAATGTTTAACAGTTGGGGATTAAAAACAAAAATCAATTCAGTCAAACTGTGTACCAAGATGAATGTTATTTTAGATTTTTTCTAAAAGATGTTTTTTTTTTAAATGTTGCTATCTTCATCCAAGATTTACATATTTTGCTTTGAAAATTGCAATAAATGTTCATACTGAATTGAAGGAAAAAAAAATAAAACCATGTATTTCTAAGACTTTTTCTAAATACAAAGGACTGAAGGCCAAAACTGGTCGCTGTCTTTCATAAAAAAAAAGAAAAGCTTTATTTACAAAAACAAGTACCTCCCCACCTCATGGCCAAACTTGGATCATTACAACCATTTCACGTGGAATGAATTTCCAATTTACTTTGCATGGCCTTGTAAAATATTTTCAAAAAAATCATATCCTTCATTTACAGAAAATTTCCCTCCTCAGCAATCCATCACCATATATGAACCATAAATATTCCTGTGGATCATAGAAAGACAAGAATTAGAACCAGAAACAATTTCTTCACAAATCAATTGTTTCAGTCACCAACTATATTCATGGTGCTTTGTAGTTAAACAGTTTTCAACCAAAGTCATAACAGTCCAACGTGTTGATTAAGCTGGTAAAGAAAGTACAAAGGAGGAATGATTTATTCTATATTTGGTTTAAAACAAACAAAACATTGTTTCTACAAGTTTATTTCTCAGCTTTGAGACTAAAGCTTTCCAAATCAGTTTACCACAATACTTTAATATAACTGTTTAATTATTAACTGAATATTTCTCCCAATGTTTAGTTTTATTATACATATTTGAATTATGTGTTTGGTTAACAAAACTTGCTTGTTTACGAATTTTGATGACTAATAATCTTTCAGTGTTAATTTCTACCAGACCAAGTTTTCCTTTGCATACTTTTTACAATGTTCACAAAAAAATCGAAATCAATGCAAGAAACGAGTTGCTTTTGGTATTTTTGTTCATTATGCCAAGATATAAATAAACTAGAGACAATGAAACCAAAATTCAGACATGACTGAATGACACTGAAATTAATTTATGGAGGCCAGTGGTTTCCAAACTATTTCTCTGGGCTGCATTTTCAGAATTAAAATTTGCTCACACCTCAAATTTTATGTGATAAGTACATTTAAAAATAAGAGAGAGAGAGAGAGAGGGTAGAAGGAAGATAACTGTAGATTTTAAGTCAGAACATTATAATTGATAACTCTCCTCCAATTTGCAGACTAATGTTACTATATTCCTAATACTTGATATCATGCAAAAATATCACAATGATAAAACCAGTCAATTATTTAGAACTATTTATACTGGGACTCATGCATACAATTACAAGTAATTTGTAACAACATTCTAAATTTTGAAATCATATTTTGGCATATGACATTTTTGAAATTGCTATTCTCTTCTGCTGCATTTGGGAACTAATTGATGTAGGCAGTAATTAAAAGTGTTACAAGGTTTTGAAATTTAAATACCCCAACTAAAAATAATTCTAGTTAAAAAAAAAAAAATAAATAAATAAATAAATAAAATAAATAAATAAATAGTCTTCATTAAAAAATTTTTCCCCAGTCATAAAAGAGTCCTTGAGTTCAAGGGGTGCTCATCACGGTTTCAATACAAACACTTTTCTTAAACTTCAAACTGATATTTCATCATTATGTATATTAAAAAGGGGAAAAAATTGTTCCTAGTTTTCCGAGGAACATAAAAATTTCTTTAAACTTCAATTTCTAATCTACATTGACACAAACGAAATGCAATAGCGTTTGTAAAAGCTTTTCAGATATTCCTCTCATTTCTAAATGCATTATCATCCCATAAAGGTGGCCCAAAGAATTAATGTTTTTTTTTAGGATGACAAACATCAGAGACATCGACAAGCACTGCAATAGATCCATCAACAAAGTTGCATACCTTTGGTCCCATGGTGACAGCCACTGCATCAGCCAGAGTGTCCACACCCTGAAGCATGAGGGCACGGGCATCAGCACCAAATTTTATATCTTTAGCATAAGCCCTGACCATAAGAGGAACCAGCCTATTCTGTCGTGTTAATGATCTTGTTAAACTGGGAAGACGATACATTTTGGCTGAAAAATAAAAAAAAAAATTGCATGAATGGGTGTGTCTATTGCAACAAATGTTAATTACTACTTAATTGAATAAGTCAATGATAGGTTCAGGAAACAAAACAAACTAATGGTTTCTTATATAAATATACAATCACTACACACCAAATGTGTGTAACAAAAGCAAATATTTTTAAATTTATTAATGATTATTTCAAGAGTCAATAACAGAAAACAAGGTGCCTGTCAAAAATTATCAATATTTCTGCCTTGGATCATCGTAGTACCTGTAAGATAATGCAGATTGAAATTTTCATATAGTACTGTCTCCATTATCTGGACACCTTGGGACTGGGGTTGAAGAAGGACTAGATAATTGGGTACTTGCAGTTAATCCGTAGCCACTTTTTAAATTCATTTTCCAACTTTTTCATAAATACAGATGTGTAAAAATATACTATATAATTATATTTATTTCTCCAAACAACATAAATAATTTGTATTATTTTAGTGACATTAATGTGGCGATAGCCTGGTGTCGAAAAATAAATACATCTAACTTCAGAAAAAGTAGAAGATAACACAAGTACCAATAATTAAATAGCTAAAATATGGAAAAAGAATTGTCATTTTATGAAAGAAATTTAAAATGTATATTATCAAATAACATTTTCAAACTCACTGTCATTGTTTTGTCCAGTTAAATTTTTTTTTTTTATGAGTAAAAGATGGTGAAAAAAAGTCAATTTTTGGCATTTTTCTGCAGTTAACTACTTAAGCCAGGTTAAAGTCTATGTATTTGTAAGGGGTCAATTCTGGTTGAAAGTGCAACCAACTCATCAAATATAATCATTGCTTTGGTATTTGGGCATTGGGTCTGTTGAACTTCAACTTAGGCAAATATCCTGATCATCCTACAATGTCAAAATGAAACATTTCTCAACAAATAACACTGCCCTTTTTCATTTTCTAATTTGAAGTCAGTTCAATTTCAAAGCGTAAGATCAACTTAAGACCAGATCAAGACCTGGTGAAAATTTTTTAAATGTCAGAATGAGCTGGCTCATCAGTTAAAAAATGTTACCATCAATGTTCATGCCCAAATAATCCATCTGGACAACATCAGAATATAATATTCATCCCATGTGTTGCAGCCAAGTTTGGCACAAGGTGATCTTTCTGAAGCATCCAACAAGGAAAGAATGTTAGTTATAAAGCTTATTGATTTCCTAAATCAAAGATCATTGCTTTTAATCCAAGATGCACATGACCAACATTAGAATTGCTGCTTTTACACAAACTCAAAAAGTCAATCAAAATCAGCCAAACAGAATCCCAACCATACAACGGTGAAGGCAGTGAAAGTTGATTTAGATTTAATCAACAACCAACCAAAAACAGTCGATACATTTATAGAATGCAAAACATGATTTGAGAAGAGATCAAAAGGATAATAACTGTAAATAACAAAACAAGTGACTGCCTATTTGCGATTAACCCGTATTTCAGCCATTATGGGGGGGGGGGATAATATACCAATCAAATTACTACCACAATTTTCTACTCAGCACAGGGTTTGTTTTTATTTTCATCAGCCTGCAAGCTTTTACCCTGTCTACTATCATTATTTCAGACTCAATCTGTAAATTGTTGGGTGGGGTAGTAAAGGTGGCATGTGAATGAATGAATGAATGCGTGAGAAGCAGAAACAAGATTCTTCTAATGACACAAAGTTCTTCCGTAGCCCATGCCAAAACGTCAATTACAAATGGATGCATGCAGACACACACACACACACAAAGGGAAAAAAAAAAAAAAAAAAAAAAAAAAAAAAAAAAAAAGAGACATTTTACCAAAGCAGCTCAAATGAAATCTTTGGAATTAAGACATTTTGATTCACTTAATACAGCCTCAAAGCACCTTGATGGCACCCTGGTTAATAAGTTTTGGTTTCATGTGACTAATGTCACACCCAAAGATAATATCTTCTTTGACTTGAATGCACACAGTATTCCTTGTATCAGCACCTTCCTAGCAAACTTACTGCATATCTTTGCTTTGTCAGTCAAGAATATTCAAGATCTATTAAAACTCACAAAAGCAGTTGGGTTGCAAACCTAACACTGAAGGGACTGATTGATGCTATTCACTGGACATAATTCATGGGCTGTAAAACAGTATCTACCAGCAACATTCCTGCTATCATCCAATTGAACTTAAATTAAAAATTATAATTTTTCTAAAAACTAATTTGTATTAGAAAAGAAAAAAAAAAAAAAAAGGTTTCCTGTTAATGAAACAAAAGTGAAATGCTGCTCCTGCAAATCCGTTCAGGATTCTCTCATTTGGCAATTCAGACCAGGGAAAACGATGACCTAGTTAAGAAATAGTGGCTGCAGGGCACATGAACCACTTTAAATACTGAATGGATCAAATTATTGATTTCTTAAAAACATTTGATATCAACTTCAACAAAGTTGAGAAAGAACATTTGGGGAGATGTTTAAAGCTGTTTTTCAAGGCTGTTCTGTAACAATGAGTGAAATAATTTAGTCTGGAGCTCTACACATCAGTCATACCACTTGTGAACACCTTCACGTTTGCTCTAATATAGGACCCAGAAAAAAAAAAAAAAAAAAAAAAAAAAAAAAAATCACTAATTTCTTGCTACAAGGGTCTGTGTTATTTATGTCAAGAAATCTGATATTGAAAACCTCTTTTCATCAATACTTGCCTGTGTGTTTTATTTTTTACTTTATGCAATACAAACAACACCTAAGAATGTCTATTCATCAAATAATATTTTTTAAAAAAACAATCTTATAAAAAATAAAATGACAATTTTTTTTTTTTAAATTTGCTTAGACAATAAGTAAAGTTAGCAAAGAAAGGAATTATTAACCATCGGTTACATCTGTTAGGCATTTTAAATAAGCTTAACAGTTAGAGAACCAAAAGTTATTTATTATAGCATCGTTAAGCATCCTGGTAAACAATTACAGAAGACCAGGTCTCAAATGGATGCAGAGAGAGAAAAGGAAAGAGATAGGATTCAGTAGTCTGCTGTAGGATATCTACCAAAGTGCAAAGGTCAGAAAATTCATTATTTCAAATTAAAACGCTAGCAAGCTTGATCATTAGCAAGTGCTCTTACTACTAGTAAGAGCACTTGCTAATGATCAAGCTTGCTACTATAGCGTTTAAATAAATGTATTTTAATTAAAAGGCTTCCAGGTTTTTTTTAAATACAGAGTTAAAATATGATTCTATCCAGATAAATATTTAAATGTTTTTATCTCCAGAATATATGAATTTATTTTTACAACAATCTCGAAAAAGTTCAAAGATTCCGTGGCGACAAAATAATATCAAACATGAAATTTTATCAGTTAATGTAGGGAAAATACATTAATTTACAGTAAAGCTTAACAATAAAACAGTATTTTGCTTAATGTATTTTTTTTTTTTTTACTACAAAAAAATTGTAGTCTTAGTAAATGAGATGAGCCTCCTCCCGAAAAACTGAACATGACGCAACCGTAACAAGAAATTGCAAGTTGTTTTTTTATTACTTTGATTTTGCTGCTAAATTGAAACTTGCTTTTTCCAGTATTTAACAAAACCTCTATCATTTAGAAAAAAAAATGACTTGAAGAAACAAAGGACCGGGACCCATTAAAAAAAAAAAAGTACTCCCCCGCCATCAACACTTGAAGGTTAAAATGCAAAATAAAATTTTAAATGCTGTAGTTTACTACATAAATTGGGGATACGTTCCATTTTCGCGTACGAATCTTTCTTGGTATTCATTGTCTCGCTTATTTCTTACCTAAACCTCATGTTATGAGCATATTCTCCTCCAAAATGAATTGATATCAATCGACTTTTAGCCAATAGGTGAGAATGAACAAATTTAAAAATAAAATAAAAGCAGAATATCCGAAACTTATATAGTCTATTTAGTATTTTTTAATTATTCATACGTTAAAAACAAAACGGTTAAAGATTACATTCTTCAAAGTAAAAATGCCTTAAACACTAGGTACAATGATTCCTACATGGGTCATGGCGCACAACGCTCTCAACGTCTTCCAACAGACATCCTAACAAAAGGGATTTTCGGGGCGGGGAGTTAGCACAGGACGATTAATTACAACCAATTTGGTTTCCTGTTAGGAAAGATTCTGAGAATTAAAAAGAAAATAATTATAATAGTTATGAACAACTGTTACAGAATAAGATGTACATCGATAATATCTTCAGGGCTGGAAGAAAGATCCCAAAATATCAAAGACGGTCGGGTAACACCTTTCTTGACCTTGAAATGAGCTGGGAAGGTCATAAATAGGTCCCTTCTCGAAGGATCGCTAACCGACTGGAGATAAATGCGAAGGGCGTGTTTAATAGACGAGTAAAAAAAAAAACAGAAAACACTTATACCCGCAACATTATCAAAGGCGAAATTGATCAGTGCTTTTTTAAACTAAAGTAAAAAGTGTTATTTGCAGAGTCATTTTCTTTTAACCCTTTCCTAGTAAAGAGGCATGTTCATTCCAACAAAGTATTAATTTTAAATCAAGCTAAAATTTCTGTAAATAATCATTTATTTTACGTAATACAGTTGGAAATTCTGTCCCACCCTCTGTTTAATAAGACATTGCATAAAAAAAAAGTAAATAATTGTGATGGTCTTGTGAACTCGATCTGGAAATAAAAGTGGGGGCGCGAAATGATTTTACAAGCAATATTCCCTTATTTTCATTTTTATTTTATTTAATCTGCGAAACAAGTACTCCACAAAATAAGATTTTCCTTTTGCTTATTAATTACTGAACAGATGAAATTTGTAAAATTAGGAGAAATTTGAAAATTGAGTTTTGAAAAGGTTAAGAAATTAAATGGCGCGCAACACGTGGCCGATTCTCAAAAGAACTAAAATGTTGAGAAAATGAAAAGAACAGACAAGATTTTTTTAAGGCTCACTTCGTTTTCAAGAGAGAAAAATAATGGACACAAGAAAAAAAAAAATAGATTTTTAAAAATAACATTTTAAATTATACTAAAACTAATTATTAGTGTAGTAATTAAAAGAAAAAACAAACACGTGTTTTTTTATCAAAGTTTGCAAAAACGTGAATTGCAAAGATTACTTAAAAATAAGGTGAAAATATATTGCTTTTTTAATGTAGAAAGAAAATCAAATGAATTTGAAATCAATAAAAGTAAAAGGAAGGTCAAAGTGAGACTTTAAAGGCTGAGAATTTTCTAGAAAAATCAAGAACATAAAAAAACTAAAGACAATGTATAAATGAAGACACTTCGATTTCAAAGTTTTAGGTAAAAAAAAAACACAAGAACATAGTATACACTTAAATTTTAATAAATTCACAATTTAAAGTAAACAAATATTAAAATTTAATTTAAAAAAATATGGTACAGATCTTTCCAGGTCAAAAGTCCAAACAAGGGAGCATTCCTTGTATGGGGGGGGGGGGAAACGAGGTCCGAAGAAGCCAGAGTTTATAGCAGATCACTATAAAAAAAGATATTTTCAGAAAATTATTTGATGTCCCGAAGTGAAATAAGAGAGTTGAATAAGATTTTTTTTTTCGTTTTTATATAAGACGAGTTGTTAGGACGTCGAGAAAGAAAATTAAAAAATGCTTTTTTTTTCCTTTTTACATCGAACAATTTTTTTTTCAAATTTGAGACTTTAAAAATGTAGAAATCGTATTTAAAAAAAAAAATAGAAAAACAAATACTTAGTTCACGAGAATAGGATGGGGACTTATTGATTAAATAAAAAAAAAGTTTTTTAAATTCCGGATTCAGATTTTAAAGATTAAAAATAATTTTCGGAATCGGTTATGTAACACTAATAATCACTAACCATTAAATAATAAAAAAAAGGATTATCTTGAAAGTGAAATTTAAAATTAATTTGTACTTTTAGTAAATATTCATTTAAATTATTAAAGTTAGCATTTACATCGCTGGATAATTTGGGTCCCGGGGGTAAAAAGTAGGAGTTACTACTACACGTGACTTTGAAATGATTTTGTCCAGGTTTTACTAGTTTTACAGTTCAACTATGTATTTAAAAAGCATTTTGCTTCAACTATTATTTTAAGAAAATTTCCCAATTCCAAACTAATTTCGATATTCTTGCACACAACAGTTTCCACTATTTAAAATATCATTTAAAGAAGACAAACAAGATGTTAAGATTTTCTTCTCCATGACATTGATACACCGGCAATCAAGCCTCGACAAGAACACTCATTTTATTTATAGATATATTATATATAAGAACAGTAACACTAAATATACATTGAATGTATTACTTTTGCTTTTCGTTTTATATTATTACAAATCAGGATTAGACGATTCTCAAATAAAATCAGGAATTTAAAACAAGCAGCAAAGAAAGAATGATTTCTCCCTGTTTAAAGCCGCCATGTGCTTTTTACACCGGTTCATCGTCCCACGTTTTTTGGGGTTTTTTTTCTTAAGAACTTTCCAGATAAATAAATTTAAAACAGACGATTTAAAATCTTGGATATTAATGAGGATAAAGAAAGAAAAAAATTGGTTTACAAACCAGGTTATTTCTTTCTACTGTCGAGTCGAGAAAGACAAAAATCTGCTCAATGAATCAGGAAGCAACCGAAGGATTCGAGCAAAAGCGCAACTCTACAACGGCACAAGACCAGCTTCTACGCAGAAAGGTCAACAAAGGTCAAGCTGCAATAAATACCGGAAGTTGTCGCCCCAGAACATGAATATCAAAAGCAGACATTAAGGAAACACGAAGACGTATTGATTTCTCTTTCCACAAGTTAAATTTTTAAAAATTAGATTTATTTTATAATTTACTCGTATTATAAAAAAATAAAAAAAATAATGGATTCAATTTAATTTTACAAAAAAGCATTTGTTATAATTTTTGCATGATAATTAACAATGTCGATGGAAATGATTTTGTATTTTTTAATTCATTAAAAATATATATATATGATGTGTAAATATATATATATATATATATATATATATATATATATATATATATATATATATATATAATATGCACATTTCATTAAAAACGACTGACAAGGTGCTTTTATTTAGTTTTTTTATATAATTTCTCTCAGACAGTTTTTATATAATTTATCATCTGAAAAGACAAACTTTATTAGATCGCACGAGAAATTATATAAAAAACTAAATAAAAGCACCTTGTCAGTCGTTTTTAATGACATGTGCATGAAAAAAAGGATTGCTGCCTAAATACACAAATATATATATATATATGTGTGTGTGTGTGTGTATACACATGTGTGTTTTTGTGTGTATATATATATATATATATATACACACTCTCACTCACACACACACACACATTTTATTTATAGATATAGATGTGTGTGTGTGTGTGTGTGTGTATACACATGTGTGTTTTTGTGTGTATATATATATATATATATATATACACACTCTCACTCA
Source organism: Acanthosepion esculentum (assembly GCA_964036315.1). Classification (NCBI taxonomy): domain Eukaryota; kingdom Metazoa; phylum Mollusca; class Cephalopoda; order Sepiida; family Sepiidae; genus Acanthosepion; species Acanthosepion esculentum. The sequence continues at coordinate 114,994,628 of OZ038490.1, read as the reverse complement.
CACACACACACACACATATATATACATACATATATATATATATATATATATATATATATATATATATATATATATATATATATATAAGTGTGCGTGTGTGCGAAAATTGCAGCTGTAAAAGAACAATTTGAATTAAAGCAAAAGGAGTTTTAACGAAAATGGAAACAGAAAAAACACTTATACTTAAAATAAGAAAGCAGCAGTCAAAATTTCTAGATGACATAATAAGGGAAGGATGTTTGAAGAATGTTTACACCTGCAAGACATGTTGAAGACAAGAGAGAGAAGTAAGCAGGGAATCATTTACCTAACTAGCTCGTGTACATGGTTGTCAGAACAGGGATTAGGAGTGATAGCCAAAAGAAGACTAACTTTACTAACAGCTACAAAGGACAGGAAGTTGCGGAGAGCCATGATCGCCCACGTTCTGAAGAGACACGGCAAATAGAAGAAAAAAGAAGGAAAAACTTCCAGCCGTTGGTTCGTTAAATTAAATTTACTAAATTCTTGGAAGTGTTTTAACAAGGGACAGAAAGTCTAACTCTGAAATCCAAAAGAGCATTGGAATAGAGAAAGATGCTTCCCAAAAGCTAAGCAAACTATTCAAAATCAGGAAAATATCGTTAGAAACAAAGAAAAGAGTATTAAACTATTATTTAATATCAGTTTTCCTCTCTGGCAGTGAATGCCAGACAATCTTCTCACAGATGAAAAAGAGACTTGACGTAACATAAATGTGGTTCTACAGAAGGATACTGAGAATACCATGGACTGAACATGTGAGCAACGACGAAGATTTAGAGAAAATGGAAACAAAAAGGACACTTATACTTAACATCAGGAAGTAGAAACATTTGAAATATCTGGGGTATATAACGAGGAAAAAGGACTTGGAAAATTTGATACTCACAGGACAGATTGAAGGCAAGAGAGACAGAACATAACGCATAACCTACCTACTTAGACGGATGACAAAATTTATTAAAAACTACAAAGGGTGTAATGAACCGGTGGGTAGATGAACCAATACTATTTATCTTATTATACTTTCAACGTACAGGATTCAAGTAAACAACAAAACTCCAAATGTGAATCAACAAGTATATATTAAAAATAACATACAAGAACAAACATGCAATAAAATTGTATTCAATGTATAGATTAAGGGAAAGAAGTTGTTCCCCTTTAACTGTATTTTGATTTGTAATTAATTGTCTGAAGTAAGTCTTCTTGAGAGAAAATGTTCTGGAATCAATATCAGAACAATGTCTGCTGTTAGAATAGATAACATAAGGATACAATTGATCAAAAAGTGTGTTGTGTTAGAGAAATTAACAGAGTCCTGGTTGATTGAGCTTGGCTAAGTCACAGAGAGAAATGTAGATTTATGTTACAAAATTCTGTGTCTGTGTGTGCGTTTGCAATGTTGAGAGCAAGATCGTAGATTTGTGTAGACAGGCGAATTTTACTGGATCTTACTGGCGACTTGTGGAAAAGTCGCCTCTTTTAAGGAAAAAGGATAGGTTCCCACAGAAGCGCGGGAAAAGTTAATCTTGCATTAAAAATATGTGATTGGTTAAACATTAACCAACCACTACATTCGTACTAACGAAACAGGCAAGCAAGCTCAAAATCGAAGAATTAAAAGAAAAAGACTGCGATGGCTAAATTGTCCTATAGACAGGTAGTATTGATTTATTAGCCAATCGCAGACGAATAAAATGTGGGCGTGGAAAAACATAGCAATCGCTACAAGGGCAACAAATTGTGGATAACCCTGATCGCCTATGTTCTGAAGGGACACGGCACACAGAAGAAGAAGAAGAAGAAGAAGAAGAAGAAGAAGAAGAAGAAGAAGAAGAAGAAGAAGAAGAAGAAGAAGTTTAGCTTAGTTTGACACAATACCATATATACAAAGCACCTAATTAATCTATAGGATATGAACCATATTTCCTACACAATTAAAATCACGTTTAAATCAAAGTGTCTATTGGTTAGGATTTAACATAACCATGTGAAATATTTGACCAATCAGAGCCTATTTTTCTCGAGACTGCTTTCAAGAAAATATTCTCATAAAGCCGACAGATTTCGATTTTAAAAGAGCAGAGACACAAGATTATAGAAATTAAAGGTTGCTTGTTGGTGAATGTTTTAAGGTGTGGTGTGTTTTCACCTATAATAAACAATTAAAAAGAGGCTTAAAAAGACTTGGGTTTCTACTAACCTACACGCAAGCCGCTAGTAACCCACTGACGGGTCGCCGATAGCAACGCTAGCGGCTCTCTTGTGGCAGCCACCGACAGGCCACCAGTAGGCCTCTAGCGGCCCGCCAGTGGTAACATTACTGAGACGGTGTAAACGCTAGTGGCATGCCACCCAGTGGCAGATAGGTGGCTTGTGTGTATTGTTTATTCTTTATTTTATTTTATTTTATTTATTTATTTATTTTATAGAAACCGTAGGAAACCAACAAAGTTCTCAACGTCTCATGGATATATCTGTTTTCTTTTTCTGGTCCAGAAATACGTTCGGGTCAGTAAAAACAAGAATTAAAATGGTCGATCTCAAGTCAGCCTTGCGCTGGATTGGAACAACCAGAGAAAATGATGATTTGTTTCATATGTGGATGTTTTAGGAGACACGTATCGTAGCCCTTCGCGACTCCGCCGATGACGTATCCATTTTCGTGCAGATACATTAAAATAGTACAGAAGGCGCTTGAACAGTACAATAATGTGACGAGGACCAAGATTAACCATAACAAGTCTTCCGGCTTGCGGTTAGGTGTCTGGAAGAGGGGCGCGCTTCCGGGGCCATTTGGTTGGACTGATGGACCCGTCCCCAATCTTGGAGTGTGGTTCGGGCCCGAAATCCAACTGGAGAAGAATTGGTCAAAAGTACAGGCGGAGCGTCGGTCCAGACTTGGCTCCAAAGGGGGTTGTCTTTAAAGTGTAGGGCTGAAGCATGTGCCACTTACATCTTGCCCCTCATCCTTTACCGCCTCGCTGTACTTCCTCTTTGCAGGATTCTTATGGAGGCGATCGAGCGTTTGTTGATCACCCTCTTGTGGGGTGGTCGCAAACATTGGTTCCGTAAAGATACCTGTTACCAGCATCCGTCTCATTGGGGTGGGGTGGGGGCTCGGATTGCTACACCTGGAGAGTCATCACCATGCCTCAAGGTTGGCTTTCCTACGCCGCGTTTTGACGGAGGGCTCAGGGACGCCTTCCCTAGCCTTACCATCACTCCTCCCATTTCTTGGGATAACCGCCGTCACGGTTGTGGAAGGTTGTCGAGTTTCCGCAGCGAGTGTCGGTCGGCCTTGAAGGTCATTACTCGGTCCAGTGACCTTTCTCGTCCACGGAGAATATTGTATCGTGAATTAGTGGATGGCGTCGCGAAGGATCCTCTGTGTGACCGGCTCGGCTTGTCGGCATCAGAGTGGCGCTCTTTTTGGTCTTTTCGCCGGTGGCGGATTATCTCAGCAACCCTGAGTTTTCGCTTAGCTGGCGATTGATTCGGAACGTGCTACCTATCAATGACGTACTCTTCAGATGGGAGAAGTCAGATTTGCCAGACTGTCATCAGTGTGAACTTGGCTTAAAGAAAACGGCTTCGCACGCCTTCTACCACTGTCCTCAGGTGCGCACTTTTTGGGATTATGTCGACGAGTTGATGGCTCGTATCGCTCCCGATCGGATCGTGTCCATTGATCTAGCGTACGCGTGTGACAATGTGTCGCCCCCGTTCTCCGAGATAACACAGATAATGTTGTTTACGTTGCTAGCCGTGGCAAGAATGGTGGTGTGGACGTCGCGAAAGCGAAAGGTGGGAATCTTGCGGGATGAACATTATTCGCATCAGGATCTGGTTGTTTTCTTTAAGCATCAGCCTAGGGTAAAAATCAGATCGGATCGAAAGCGTTTGATTTCGACAGATGTCAGCAAAAGGTGGGTGAGTGAGGCGAGCCTGGTTCATGAGGACGTGGCTAACCTTGATTTTCTCTTTTAAGTTCCCTTAAGTCCACCGGGGCGGTTTCCTGTGAACCCCCCCCCTGGTTGAGTTAGACACTATTTTGTTTTCCTAGTTAATATGAATAAACATTGTCCCCGGCCTGTTCCCTGCTCTCTCTTTTGTTAGGACCCATGTCGAGATTCCCAATCTCCCCAGTTTATTTTTGTCCCCTGTTTTTCATCTCGGCTGGGTCAGCCTTTGACTTTTCCCATTCCGTCATTTATTGTTACCCTTCCTATTTGATTAGTGAATGTGTTGCTTGATTCAGTCTAGCGGCCTCTCATTATTTTGAGGGGTGGACGGGTCCTACTAACATTTGCTTGATTTTATTTTATTTTGAGTTACAATTTTAAGTTTGTTTTTCGGTTTCATCTACTCACCATCATTTCATTAATCATGAATTTTTTATATATTTTTGTGAAAAAAAAACCGAACAGATTTTTATTTCATGGTTTGTTTTTCACACTCAATAACCCTTTGCGGTTTACTGCGTTCATGGGGTGATTTGATTTAAAAAATACAAATTAATCGCAACTAAAATATATATCAAGATTCACTAATGGTGAAAAGGAATTCCAAAACGAGTTTAGCTATTAAGAGAATCTTTTAAATAGTCATAGACATAGATAATCTATTAAATAGTTTTTTTTTGTAGTTCCCCTGTGAATATGCGGTATTTTGGTGTATGCATTCTTTTGGTGAACGAGTTAATTGTAATGAATGAATGGGTCGTGAGTGGGTTTAACTAGGATAAAGATAGCTAATGAAGACCAGCCTCCTTCCTTTTCCTCCCCTATCGACCTTGTGCCACAATTTTGTAATTTTACAAAAGAAATATCCTCCCTGCCTCCGGGCGGAGAGGATTCCAGACTAGGCTATGCCGAAGGGCAGAGTCTCCTTTGGGGATAGAGACAAACCCGACCACGTATATACGGGGTCTACGGGTAATTTTCGCCCGAGCCTACGCCCCACGTTAAATACTGTCCTTGTGCCACATCTTGCCGTAAGGGGAAATAGAAAAGAGGAGGAGGAACGCAGGCCGGATTCTGTATTAAATTACAGACCATTTATTTTTTTCTGCCAACTGGATGCTAGTTGGAAACTTTCCTGTCTACTCTTACTTCCGGCGACCACAGTCTCTTATCTTCCGGTGTTTTATTTTACTTCCGCCGTTTCTGACCTGCGCATACACCAGCTACAACAGCTTTCGGTTCTCGTTCCTGCACTGACCAGCACTTGAAACGGCCAACAGACCCCCCCTCCCCTACTTCTGGCATTTCTGGATCTGCTCATACAATGGCTGCAACAGCCCCTTACCGCAGGCTTTTCGGGGCTTGCGCATTTAACGGCCACCACAGATCTTTACTTCCGGCTAAACATAGAGAGACCATTTTTGGTGTTCTGATTTCATCCACACTTGGTTCATTACAACGCCTGCACCGAACACTACAGCTATTTCGAGCTATCTTCAACTGCTCATTGCGAACGTACTACCGGTCCTTTACTTATCAACTTCCAGCGTTTCTTTTCAACCTCACTCACTTGATTCACTCAACGGATATTATCTACCTATCACCTGCGTTTCCTGTTAACCTAACTCACCTGGTTTAAGAAGGTTTCTGAGGCCCCACTCCAGAAAAGGAAAATGCTGAGACAAACTCGATCTTACAAGACAGTCTGTAAGATTGCCTGTCTGGTAGGGTTGTGATATGTTAAATATCATTTCTCTATTAAGGCCTCCGTTTGTGTTTTTCCCATCGAGAATATACCGAAGCCAATTGAACGGTTGCACGCGATCATTGAGTTGGGCTTCTTGGAAATTTTCCCTAATATTTTCGTTTCTCTCCGATTTTTCTGCGTAATTCCCGCAACAGTTGCATCTGCAGAGCCGCCCTTTTAATCACTTCAAACGAATAAATAACTATCAAGGCACAACAATGCTTCAAGACCACTTTAACAAGTTGGTAACTCTTGCGATTTGGCGCGACTTTGAGGAATTCATCGCGCATTTTGCTTCAATGGAAGTTCAAAAAGTGCACTTTTAAGCTGCTTTGGAACTGGTTTTAGTCTTCGTATTTTTATCAATATAATACCGAATTTCTGAATTTTGATCTCTACTTTTGTAAAGAAGCCCCTTCCCTAAACCTCTAAAGGTATTTTCTTGAGGCCCCTTAATCCAGCGTATCCGACTCCAAGAAAGAATACTTTGACTTTAGAATTTCAGTTTTTCTGTTTCTGACCAGTCCTGTATATATCGTCTCCTCATCAAACTTAAATCTAATATAAATATGTCTCCATTAACCATGTCCCGAAGAAGGTCTATTTGACCGAAACGTCTGACGTCGACAGAATAACAAAAACAAAATAAAAACAGTAAACTCACATATTCGGATTTTGCTTTGTCCTTTCCACATTTTCATCATACCGTCGGATCTACATCCACACATTTGCTTACATATATATATATATATATATATATATATATATATATATATATATATATATACATATATATATACATATATATATATACCTATATATACATATATATATATACCTATATATACATATATATATATACCTATATATACATATATATATATACCTATATATACATATATATATATATATATATATATATACATATATATATATATATATACATATATATACATACATATATATATATATACATACATATATATATATATACAGTGTAACCCGTATAAGAGAAACCCGGATATAAGAGAGATTTTCTCTGGTCCCAAATTAGAGCCTGTGTTAATTTATATATAATAAAGCAAACCCGGACATAAGAGACTTCGTCTCCGGTCCCGACAACTCTCTGATATCCGGGTTACACTGTATATATATATACATAGATATATATACATATACATATATATATACACACACACACACACACACATATATATATATGATGGACTCTCCCCGTCGAACTCGACGTATGAGGGTCAGGCAGATCAGTTCCCAGAAACTGAAAGCCCGACACCCGCACAGGATTTGATTATAGTGGTGAAGGCTTTGTGCAGGGCCATCCACACTTTTTGGAGGGACGAATACACGGATGCCACAAGGTCCTCAAACGACAGGTTTTGAAATCAGAGTTGTCCTTCTAAATCCCCTAGACCAGTTGCCATCCAAGGCTATAGAACCCAGTCTGTCCTGCTATTTACCCATAGTTGGAGGGAGAAGAAGAGGATTCACACCTTTCCCAAAGATATTAGCACGTAAGTGACTGAAATTCGAACTCGGCTCTCCGATTCCTCAATCCAAGCCGTTATCCATTACTCCACCGTGCCTCCTAATTAATAAATATATATATAAATATATATATATATATATATATATATATATATATATATATATATATATATATATATATATAGAGAGAGAGAGAGAGAGAGAGAGAGAGAGAGAGAGAAGTGAGCATTGAAGTCAACACACAAAGGCGACAGGTCGTTTCATGCTAGACGCAATCGTCAGGCCGCCTGACGATTACGTCTAGCATGAAACAGCCTGTCGCCTCTGAATGTTGACTTCAATGTTCACTTTTATATTTATATCTACATACGATCTATCACTGATATTGAGCACTTTATCCCATAAATATAGCACACCTTAAAACTGTATATATATATATATATATATATATATATATACAAATGTAAAAGAACGAATAGTCAGATTTCAACTTTCAAAACATTAATTTAAAATACAAATGTAGATCAATAAATATTTATTTATTATGCAGTGTTACATAACATGCACATACCCATGTTCATGTTCTAATGTAACACTGCAATATATATACAGTGTAACCCGGATATAAGAGTGTTGTCGGGACCGGAGAATAAGTCTCTTATATCCGGGTTTCTCTTATATCCGGGTTTTGTCTATTATATATAAATTAATACAGGCTCTAATTTGGGACCATATAAAATCTCTCTTATATCCGGGTTTCTCTTATATCCGGGTTACACTATATATATATATGTGTGTGTGTGTGTGTGTGTGTGTGTGTGTGTGTGTGACAGACACACAAAAATACTTTCATTTCAACTCATTTGTTACTTAACTTTTACCAGACCATATATCTGTACTCACGGCTTCTAGTCCATTAGTCTAACCATTGAATTGCTATTCATTGATCGCGTGCAGTTAGATTATCCAGTGTCCGGCTCGTTTTCTAGAAAATTCATACTTGCGCAGATGTTGTTTTGCAGTATATTCATGCAATAATTTCTCAAGAGTTTAACGAATATTTCAAGACGTTTTCAGGATCATAATTCCTTTATTTTTGTCGAAATTAAATTCAAAACCGCATTTTATTTTCGTTTATTTCGACGAACGATGCTAAATTCTCCCAAAGTCGTTCGCGCATGCGCAACCTTCTGGAATCTTCCTACGGTGAATTCATCGTAGCAGTCGGTTTCATCATCATAACTTTTTCTACCGATTGTCTTATCATTCTTCGCGCTTATTTCAGCTGCCCTGGTTTGAACAAAACAATTCATTTTCGGTGCTTGGCATTGGAAAAAGAAAATGGTGAGTTGGGATTTAGTTTTTTTTAAAAAAAAAAAAAGAACTTCGTTTACTTTAAGTAGATCGACAGTAAGTCGCGAATCCGTTTTGACCTCCACGTGAAGGGGGACCGGTTATTATATAACCGGGAAGACTAGCCTTTCTCTTTTTCAAGCATGTTTAAGCAATCATTATCTATACAGTAATCCAGAGATATCTCTGTAGGTCAAGGTGAAAAGTAATTAATGTTCTTTAAATTTTTTTTTTTGTTTTACAAAAATTAAAATTGTAACTAAAAACTAATTAAAAGGTCCATACTAATTGAGAAATTCATCACTAACGTGTGTTAATTTCATTCCATTCCAATTTTCGAAATAATGCAATAAAAAATAATAATCTTAAAACTTAAAAGTTTTTTTTTTTTTTTTTTTTTTTTGTTACGTTAATTGATAAATTTAAAATTTGGTCTTTATCTCGGGAATACAGGAAAAATTAAGTTAAATTTTCTGTGACTGATTTTTTTTCTATTGTTTTATTGACCGACGTATATATACATTTCCTTATGAGTTTAAGACTTTATGAATCGATTCGATGTTATACTCTTCTTAAACAACTTATTTTCGCATTTTTTTTCCAAAAATAAATTATCTAGAATCACATGGGGTTTGCTTTAAAATTTGGAATACATTTTTGTACCACCCCCACAAACCATTTTTTTTTTTTTTCTTGGTCTTTTGTCCGAAGTTCGTATTTCTCACTGTATTCTGGTTATTAGGCACAGTAAATACAGAAACAATAATTCGATTTAAAATTGAATTTATTCTTAAAAGAAAAGGTCACATTTTAAATTTCCTAGTGTCTGGTCAGGATCGAACTGCTCACTAAGGAATTGATCTCTACCGAGAATGTGCTAACGAACCATCGAGAGCACATTCTTTAAGCTTGGAATTAAAACGGAACCATTTAAAATTCTCGTGTAATTAATTATTACTTTACTTTTTACTGAGTTATTTATTTCCTTATGCCTTACTTATACGGGGGCACTTGTCTACGTAACTTGTGAAAGGAAAAAAATTAATTTTGGAGAGGTTTGCTTCGTACAACCGAAAGAAATTAATTTCCAAAGTTTATTTTCCTTTCTCATCTTCATTAGGATTTTTTTTTCTTTTATCTAAAATTCCTAGTTTACTCCCGTAGCAAATTATTGAACTGGTGACCCATTGCTACACATGACTTCAGCGCTTATACAATTTTGAATTCATTTTCTTACCGGTTTTTAGTGCACAGCCTGATTGTTTAGATTTGATGGAATTTTAGGCAAACAAACAAACTTGCCTTACACACAATGCAATTAACATTGAAATTCAACTTTATATACACAACTGTTTTTACTAGTTACAAAAAACAGAAATGTGTGACCCCCCCCCCTCGATTATAGATTGGTTGCAAGAACATTTTTCAAGGTCAAGGGAAAAAATGCTATGTTCCGCTAAAAGACAGTTAAATCGAGTCTTGATGTTGTTTGATAATGTAACTGACAAGGTAGCAATTTTACTAAAAAAAAAAGAAAAAGAAAAGTAAAGCCGTACTTTTGTATTGGGATCACCAAGATTCGCCCTTCCAAATCTGAAAAGAATTTGGACAACAACCTTCAGGAGCACCTGGGTATTCCCCCCACCCGCCTCAAAGGGTGCCAAGGAGGACATCAGCAATTTTTGTTTCCTCCATATACACGTGGGCAACCAAGCAACTTTGAAACTCGCGACCCTATGTCATATTCGACTCAAGTCCGGTTAAATACCTACAAACAGAATTTATTTGGTTTGAAAAGGCTTTGCCTTTGATATATAAATTTTATAATTTATAGAAGTAAGAATTGACTGTACTTGAAGCAATTCAATGTCTAAAAGGTGTACTCCTCTGATTTAGAGTAGTACTGTTATGATCTGCAAATGGATCTTTTAATTGAATTAAATTTTTTAATTTAAAAATGAACGTCTATTTAAGATAATGTTTAAATGAAACTGCTACCTTTCTTGTATTTATTTACTATGCCCCTCCTCCTTTGAATGTGTTGCTTGTATAGACAAAACAAAATCGTTTTTGGAAATTGGCGAAGTTCTGATAGGCTTTCTTGCCTTCCTCAGGTGTATAATACAGCGTGTCTTTTTTTTGTTTGTTTTGTTTTGTTTTTTAAACTTAAATACGTTAGATCCGAAGAAATCGCTAACCGTCACAGTGTGAAAGTAAGTAATTGAAACAAAGGATTTTTATTCAAATAAGTATTGTACTGAATGTGATTGTGAAACTTTATTCACTGAGCTCCCATTCCCATGGTACTAATTTACATTTGGTTTGTATTATTCAGTTTATCTAATAATAAATTATTAAATTCATGTTCTAATTTTATCCTTCATAAAAATATAAGAATTTTTTATTTAATTTAAGAAACTCAATTTTCTTTTCACTTACTATTTGTTGAAATGAGTCCAATAATTAATCATTTGTGCCCCACTTTCTCAGTTGTGAAGCGTGAAAAAAGTTTATGGATCAACATATGTCCTGACAGAAGAAAACCTTTTTGCATCACCAATTTTAACTTGCTTTCCCATGATAGAATCAATATTAATAAAAGTGGAGTAGTTTAAAACTACAAGTCTGTTCCACTTACACATGTCCCAGATTTTATCCTCTGCCATTTTTGTGGCTGTTCGCTCGAGACGGCGGCGGGGGTGGGGAGAAAAAGTTTGAATGACAAGGGCAGGGCTAGAAAGAAACGCCTGGAAGGTCTTATCAAAACCTCCACCACAGTTTCTTCTTCCTCACGCAACTAGAAAAGACACGTCCCTTTCTTATCCCTTCCCTCCACTGTAGCTATTATAACATTTATGGGTAACGGATTGGATGGATAAAGTGGAAGGGGTAAGCTTGCTTTCATGTTCCAGCCTAGTCTGTTGCATTCATGATAGGCTTTGGGCAAGGTATGAATCCATTATTTTTCTCCCCCGCCATGGGTTAAATATATTGGTTATTTACCCCCTGGGTAGCAGCTAGTCTTTAAAAACTACTATGAATTCAAATTACTATATTTCCAAAGATGGTCTTCTCAATTCAGATATTTAAGAAAAAGAAGTTGTGGAGAGCCTTGATTTCCTACATTATCAAGGGATTTTCTTGTTTTCACAATCCTAACTGATTTTTAAAATATATTTTTAAAAAAAATGAATTTTTCTTTGTTTTCCAATCTAATATCACATGACTAAAAAAAAAAAAATTCTATTCACTAATTTTTTTTTTCCCCATTCATACTTTTGCCTCTTCGAGATCAAACATTGTCATAAATAAAGCTATTACCATCATAGCCAACCTTGACAGAGTTTATTCATACTTGCAGGTAATTTAAATAAATGTATTTCATTCTCTTTCTAATAATGATTTTTCTTATCATTTTACCCTACCCAATCAAGACAATAATGCCACTAAGACACAAGGGTTATTTATTGCAGATGAAAGAGAATTAGACTTTAGTGAAGAGAAAAAGACAAAAGATGAACAGGTTTCAGGAAGACAGAAGATAGCAATTGATGTTGCATTTAAATATATAAAAATCTTGGGTGGCAGAAAGAAAAATTATTGGAATAGCCATTTCAGCAGTAAAATGAGCTAGTTGCCAATCTAATAATGCTTAAATTCATGAGGTCGGATTGCTAAAGAGGAAAGCTCATCAGAACAATTACCATTATAACTGTATCAATGACATATCTTATTCTAATGACCTTTTAAATGTCTTCAAAGGTAAAATGTTTGAGTAAGGAGGAAGAACTATTGTGCAAGTGACTTCATTTGAAGAGTTATGTACTCTGGTGTAAAAGAAATACCCATGCATGAAGTAAACTTGAGGAAAACTGTCATATCGGTCCCCATACAAAATGTAATTAAATGTGCTGTTGGATGGTTAAGAGGTGGTTTCCGATTTTCTCCCAGAAATTCATATTCAGGTTCTGGGAAAAACTGAATTTCAAAATGAGGTCCTCGAAACTTAGAAAATTGTAGTTACTTCTCATCTTTAACTTATTAAAATATTGTAACAAAAGCTAAGCTTATATAATGTGTCTGAAATGATTGTTTTTTTCTTTTTAACTTAATGTTATTTTTCTACTGCTTACACCTAAAGGTAATTTATTAATTGTATCAGGATTGCCAGATTGGCTTGCATTTGATGTGATATTAAATTTTGAATTAACTGACTTTTTATTTATAGCCCTCAATATTTACTAATTTCTCTATATAGTCTAACAACCTTGGATTGCATTGGTCAATGTAAAAGCAAGTTGTATTGTCTAAATTGGTTGTCAGTTACCAGTTGGGAATAAGCTTCCAAATCTTTTACTTAGTTTAAGACCCATCATCTAAACTATTTTTTCTCTTCCACTGCAGTCTGCCTTCAAGAGATTCCTACCCTTGTTTGACCGTGTTCTTGTAGAACGTCTTCTGCCTGAAATCAAAACCAAAGGAGGGATCATGATCCCAGAAAAATCACAGGGTAAAGTTGTTCAGGCTACGGTTGTTGCCTGTGGACCTGGAGCTCGAACTGAGGTAAACTTATGATTCTTTGCATTGGCAAAGACTTTTTCTTTAAAGAAAAACACAAACAATTCTGTTGTTACATTTTAATACTCATTTTCACTATTAAAACCTTTTACTATATATATAATTGTATAGTATGACCCTGAATTTTGGGCTTGAATTTTAACATCTCCAGAAAAAAATTTACTTGCAATTGGTCACCAAAAATGCACGATATTTAATCTCTTCAAACAAAAAAACACCCATGTATACCCCCCCCCCCCCCGCTTTTATGTGCAAAATGAACTGCTCATAAAAACTCATTATACTTGAGTATATATGGTAATCTGTTTTAAATAAAAACTGATGCTGGAAAATGGCAAACAGCAGTCCTTGTATCAAGAGTTTTTGCTAATAAAATATTAAAGATATAGAATTTTCTTTATATTATTTTTAAAAAAATAAATGCTTCCAATGGGCTTTCTTCAAAGTGATAAAATTATTCAAAATTAAACATTTTTTTTGTCAATTTATTCTGTTAAAAAATTTTAAAATTGAGGAATTTGCAAAGATTTGTGCAAGCATCTGCAGAATTTGGAAATTCCAAGTGTTTTTGAGTTTAAAATTATCCTTGTTCTGCATTAGAATAAAAGCATTTCCCAAAATCTCTGTAAATAAATCTAAAAATGTCTTCTAATAGATGACACTTTTAGATGACATTTGGAGGCTGATTTGTTCATTTCATGATAAGCATCTTTTTATCTCTCTCACCCCCCCCCTTTATTTGCCCCTGCTGTTTTTGGTCAACTGCAAGTTGTACTTTGAGTTCTCCTCTGGTAATGGAATGAAACCATTTGATAATGTTTCTAACCACATTTCATTATGGCTTCGTTTTTAAATTTGTTTTAATACCCTATTTTAAAAATAGCTGATGCTGTAATGTACACAAATATGTCTCTTTGTATACGTGTCACTTAATGTATATATACACATTTTGACTGAATTTGAAATAAGACCTTGGAATAATATATCCGTCTCGACAGTTCCTACTCTGGTCAGCATAATAAAATCATAAATTTGAAAACGATCTAAACAAATACAACACCCACACATCCGGAAGATTGTGTTCTCTTAATAAATAATTATTTTTTCAATGTTTAAAAAGGAAATTTTGTCAGAATATTTTAGGGCTCACTGAATTAAAACCTACATATGAATATACAAAAATATACATACAAATATACATGCACAATTTGAATGAAATTGATATGAACATTTAAGTGGCCTAAAGGCTAATTTGCCTTTGCCTATTTAAAACCAATTGGTAACAAGAAGAAAGTATAAGGTATCTCCTTTTTGAAGTTATGACTCCTGTATTTAAACTGAATATACTGTCTAATAAACATTTGTATCATAAATGAACAAATTTAGACTTGAAATTTGATTATCTTGCTATCAGCAAAGCAACAGGCAAAATTTTACCCACTTGGTCATGACGCTTTATCAATTATTTAAACTTTATTCGTTGTTCTCTTAACTGCAAAACTTCAAATTTGTTAATATATTTAATGAATCCACGCTTTTCAAATTTATTTTCCTTTTTCAGTCTGGTTCTGTGCTTCCTATTTCTGTGAAGGTGGGAGATATGGTCATGCTGCCAGAGTATGGTGGAACCAAGGTAGAGCTAGAAAAAAAGGTATGTATGTAAAAAAAATAAAATTGTTTCGCATTTGGGTATATTGATTCTTGAAAAAACTTTATTCAAAACCAGAGAGTGCATATTAATACAAAAAGATCATTTGACAAATTAAAATCAAACTACAATGTTTGAATAGGAAAGTTGCATGCATAGTTTTTATAAAGTAACTTATTGAACCTTTGATAAATTGAATCAAAACTTTTTAAAAAAGGCAACCTATCATTATTACCCTCCCCCCTCCCAAATCATTTTATTTATATAAAGCATCGACAGGGCACAATATCTACCTCCTTTTCCCTCTTCTCTCAATTTTAAATTAACTTTTTTTTTTTTTTTTTTTTTTTTCTTGTCTCTTTCAGGATTACTTTTTGTTCCGAGACTCGGATATCCTTGGAAAGTACGAATCTTGAACTTCATACAATTTAAGTTTGATATTTTGGGGGTGGGGATACATTCATTATTTTTGTATCCATGGCAACACATGTGGGACTTGAGACCTGACCAAGGGGGATAACTGATTTCTTGACGTAGGAAGAATTGCTTGCCCTCGATTCTCTGGGCACATCTTTCAGAGTTGACAAAATAAAAGTATTTATGCACAGTAATTACTCTTGATTATATAGTTTATAATTTGAAAAAGGAAGTTTGCTGCCCGAGTCTTATATGTTAGTAAATTTAGGGGACACAGATGAAATTCAACAATGCTTTAAGCAACATTACTTAGTTTTTTTCCAAAGAGTAAAAATGAAAAAAGTGCTTGGGTTTAAAAAAATCAATTCCTCTATAAATGCATTCCTGAGTTGATTTGTTTAGATCACTATTCACTTTTTTTTAACATAAAAAGGCAAATTCTACTTTTCCACCATTTTTGTTTTTTTGTGTAGCTTTTATTTTAAATAGAGGGTAAAATGTCATTGTTGATACTCACCCACTAAAATATAGTGGAACGTTGGAGTAGAAAAGCATGTGTTGCCATGTTTACCACTGCCCATTGCTGATGATGTGACCATTGTAGAATCAAGTTGACTGCTAGAGGAGAGGTTGACACCCTTGGCTGAATGACTACCAAAACAGCTGACTACAAAAGGTGAAAATGAAAATCAGGGAATAAAATAAAATTTTCAGTCCTTCCTTGACCTCTTCTCAAGATTGAGAAACTGTGATGTAGTTCTGAATGCCAGACATAAACAAATTATCTCTGTACATACAATCATTTAAAGAAATCATTAAAAAAATACTTTGAAACTTGTGTGATGTTCTTATTGTTGCATGCCAAGAAAAAATTTAATTATCAAAGAACTTCTGAAAATCTTTAATATTCAGCTTTCACATCTTTTGCTTTCTTTGAGACTGAGACAACAATGATGAAGATAATGGTCCGCATTATTGATGGTACAACAGTATTGATAACAAGACTACTCATATTGTCTGACAAAGTTGAAATTAATGTCAATATTTAATCACAGAAGTAGCTTTTACCAATGTTTGATCTAAAAACAAAGTAATCTAAAAGAATATTTTGCCTGTGCTATATATATATATATAATGTATGTATGTATATATATATATATATATATATATAATGTATGTATGTATGTATGTATGTATATATATATATATATATAATGTATGTATGTATGTATGTATGTATATATATATATATATATATATATATATATATATGTGTGTGTATAATCTTTTTATAAATAGGATTATGACTTTGTCAAATAATTGCTTTTCTGTATCATAATTGAACTTGTGTTAAAAAAAATAATGAAGGGTTTAAATCGGTTTATTTTTGAAACCTGTTACCCTCTTCCCTGCCCCAATGCAATTTCTAAAATACTATTAGTAGTACTACTGTGACTTTATAGAGCATTCTTAAACTTGTTTGTTTATTTGTAAGGTTGTATGTTATGCTATAGCTACAAACTATTACTTGTGTTAAATACACAAGCACTATCCAATTACATTGGCAAATTAAAAAGTAAAGCTTCCGGAAACTTCTTTTTTTCTCCTCCTATTATCAGTTGTGTCCCTGAATAAATTGAATTTCAGTTTTGGGGTTAGGGTTCAAAAATTAAAATAAATTCCTTCATTACTTTTGAACAAAAGTTAATTGATTTACAACTCGGGAACATGGGTTTTACAAAAGCAAGTCATAACCCAGATAAATATTTATATTTGTATTTGAACAGATGCTTTATTTATTTATTAAATAGTATATTTTTTTGTCTACTGGTGTGAATATTTGAGAAATCTTATGAAAGAAAAATGTGTGCCCTCTATGACAGGATTCAAATCCTACTGGAGAGAACATTCTTTCATAAGACATGGTTCAAAAAATAAATTGCTCTATGATCTGATCTCTTTTGTCCTTCTTCCTCTCTTACATTTCTTGTATAAAACAAACAAGAAAAGAAAAATATGCTGACTATGATTTTCAGAGGAGCTTTATAGCTTTCCTTCCTTCCCATAATTCTCTTTTTCTGTAATAAACATCCTATAAAAGAAATCACTTCTTTCTCTCCCCACCATGAGTTAAGCAACATTCCATTTTCTTTCATTCCTCTCTTCATTGAAACTACATAAGATTTCTCAAATATTCAGGCTGGTAGATGAACATGCCCAGTTTGTTTATTAAACAGTATCCGCCTTAAAAACAAGGTTTAAAGTTAAGAAATAAAAATGGCTTCCTTAGAAAATTGTATGTATGTACATACACATATATATATACACATACACTGGGTAGGAGGAAACATTTTTACACAGAAATTTTTAATTTATTGTATTTCTAACTAATGAATAAACATACTTGCAAAAAGAACGGATTGTTAAGATCTGGAAAGACTAAAAGTTACAGGAAAATCTCAGACAACCCAAATATTCTATTTGCTACCATTCATTCATTGCAAGGTATAAAAAAAAAAAACTTGTTGAAATGTAAAGAACAGGTGCTACACAAAAGATTTCTGCAAGATCTTTGATGAAATTAATGTGTTGAATTAAACGAAATCCAATTGTTACTCATCAAGAGTTGTGGGATGATTTACTTTCAACAAGAATCTGTGTCACTAAATGGATGATAAGTAATGAAATTCATAGGAACAATCTAAGGTCACACTCCCCTCAGAAAACTCCACTGCTACTGAAAAGACGGACGCCAGGTTGAAATTCATTTGTTAACATAGGTTGAGGAATTGGGAAAGAGTATTATGGACAGACAAAACAAAAATCGAGTTGTTTGGACATAATTCTAGAAATTGTCTGGAGGAAAGATGGCGATGCTGTCACACAAATGGACACGGTTCCAACAGTGAAATTTGGCAACGTCATGGTTTAGGGACCTTTTTCTGCAAACGGTACTGGCAACATATCTGTGATAGATTGTAGAATGAATGCCACAGCATATCAAAATATTTTGGAAGCAAATTTCATAATTTTGGTTGAAAATCATGAACTTCCTCCAGATTGGATCTTCCAACAACTTAATGATGCTAACCACACTGCAAAATTTACAAAGAAATGGTTTGCTAAAAATAATGTAAATATCTTGAAATGGCAAAGTCAGTCTCCAGATTTAAACCCAATCTAGAATCTGTGGCGTTATTTGAAAATTTAAATCCAATTGAGAGCTCCAACAAACATCCCGGATCTGAAGACCATATGCGTAGAAGAATGGAACAAAATACCAACTAAAATTTGCAAATCATTGAGAACTACAAGAAGAGGTTGGTTGTTGAAGTGAATAATGGCTATTCTACAAAGTATTAAATGAAGATGTATTTTTTGCATTGCACAAATACTTCTTTCATCCATTAAAATGGATAAATGGGATTTATTTATAATAAATCAAATTTATTTTCTGTTTTCTATGCATATTTATTTATTTATGCATCTGTGTACCATTAATTATATGAAAAGTATGTTTATTCATTAGTTGGAAATACAATAAATTAAAAATTTGTATGTGTACAAATATGAAGTGTTCATATTTTTGGGGTTGAATGCGATATCCTAGTTCCATGTTAGGTATAATCTTTTTGCATGCAATCATCCTGTCGTTATTTCCATTCTCTTATTCAGTAGCAAATCTCAATTTAGAAACATCAAGATTGACAAATTCTTTGCTCTCTGCATAGCTTTTTGCTTACTATGTTCCATCTTATCTTCATTTGGGTGTTCTGTTCGTCTTTTATTTTCCAAATATATCTAGACAGAGAAATGCCGTCGTGATACCCAGTCAATATAAACAATGTTTCCATGTCCTTTAAAATGTGCTCTCAACTGAACTAATTCATCATAGGGAGATCATCTACCTCCACCTTGACGCGGTATAGTCTCAATCAAACATTGCCCATTTAAAAGGGCTATTTTTATATTTTCTACAATAAGTCTCTGGTTATTCCCCTTAATTGTCTCCATATTGGGCATTGCATTGTAGGTAATTTTTACTGTATTAAGAATTTTATACAATACACTATTTCTTGGAAACTCTTCAGTATAGCAAAGAATTTTAGGTCAACTTTTGTTTTTACTTGTAAATTAAATTAGAGATTAAGCCAAATAATTATCTTGTTTCTGTAAAAATGAGGTTGACATTCTGATATTTTAATATCTTCTTATGGCTCTCCATTTGCAATGCTAACAGATAATCCTGTTTTATATTTTTAAAAATACACTCAGAAGAGGAGTTGCATGATAGCCTCTGCTCAACATCTCTCAGTACCCTCTCAATAATGTATCTGGGCATGTTTGATTTAACATTAACATCTTAATTTGTAATTTATTTTCCTATATGGTTCTACTATTCCGTCATTAAGGTTTCATTTTTTACATCAAGATATTCAACTTTTTTCAAACCTCTATTGACAATAATGTTAAATGCCAAGTTTTTAAAAAATTGAAAGCTTTTTTCCTGATTTTTTTCAATTTTTCTACTGGTGTTGTTTTCAATGAATCTGACGTTGTCTTCTCTATATAATCTGTTATCTTCATCATTTCATTTAGTTGTTGCAGTATGAACAATTCCACAAGCTCACATGTCTCAGCTCTATCAAATAAACCCATCGGAATGTCAAAGTTCACCTCTTTCTTTGGGTCCTTTTTCACCCACACATCATTATTATAATATATAGACTTGCAGCAGTGTTTAATATTCTGCACCTGATTATCCAAGATGCTCATATATGCCTTGGAGAAGTTAATGGTTTTATCTGTGTCACATGATATAGAAGGAACAAAGTCCTTAATATTGTATTTTAAGAATGTTCCTCTTTGTTTTTTTTTTGTTGAACCATTTCATATATTCAAGAATACATCACCACTGGTTTACCTTAGTAGCTATCCTAAGGACGTCACACATCAGGATAATTATTTTGCTAACTTTTCCCAGTTCTGTCTTTGAGTTTAGTTGGCTAAGTAACAGAGCTGACTGGTCCCTATAGCCTTGGTTGACAATTAGTCTAGGATATATATATATATATATATATATATATATATAGTTGAACCTTGGTTCACAAATTTAATTCATTCCTGGAACCTGTTTGTAAACTGAAATGTTCGTAAACCGAAACTATTTTTTCCAGTAGGAATCAATGTAAAATGGACTAATTCCTTCCCGGTCCCAAGATGATTGCTTATTTAAACTTTAACAACGGTACTTTATGCACAAGTTTATACACAAAACTGATGAAAATCATTAAATCTAAGAAAAAATAAATAAACCCAATACTAAACAGATAAAATTCACACTTCGATTTTACTGTACCTGTAATTAGGAGAGTTGATGGTGTAAATGGAAGGGGAAGGAAAGAGATGTTATTGTTTGGAAAGAGGAAGGAAAGACATGACCATCTCTTTATTTATAAGAATAGGATAGATCGTTGATTTTGCCATATGGAACTGAGTAGGAAGAGACAATATCATCATCATCATCATCATAGAGACAATATCATCAACAACAATTGTTCTCCTCTTAACTTTTCTTTTTCCTTTACCATTATTACTGCTAACTTTCTCTGGAGCCACGACTGAGGAATAATAAGGAGAAAAAAAAAAGGCACAATAAAATTGGAAATGAAAAGCACAGCACAACACACAAATGTATTCAACATGACAGTCTATCTATGGATGAGATATAGATATATATATATATGTGTGTGTGTGTCTTCAAGCAGCAATCCATCTTTTATACATGTTTAGTTAAAGATGACTGAGAAGGTACTGTGATTAAGCTTTTTATTTAATTTTTCTTGTATTTGTACAAGTGTTTTGCTGCTTAGACACTTTTTTTTTTGTTACTGACATTAGTGGTCCGTTTAAGTCAGGGATGGGGGACCCTTTTTGTGCATGAAGGCCACATTGAAATTCATTGTCCATCATAGTGGTCACATTCGCCAAGTGATTATTTTTTTTACAGTTACACATTTTAATATCTTAGGTAAATAATGCATAAAATAGAATTTAATAAATATATAAATTAATAAAAGCAGACATTATAAAACTGAGAAACAAGACATGTTCAAACAAATACTTTATTCACCTTTTAGACGAATTAATGACTTTCTTGACATTTCTTCTTTGAGGATAGCATTTTGATATCAGAGTCTAAAATGGTTTAATTGGTCTACCAAATGATCATCTGTCAACTGTGTCCTCAACGAATTCTAGATTTATGTCAACTACGAGAATGCGGATTCACAACTATGTTGAAGAAAAACATGAAATAAGTTGACGTGCATGTTCATGAAGATGAGGATATTCTACTGCCCTTTTCCAAATTTCAATAGGATCATTCTTGCTGTCAAACAGAGTTTTCAGAATATTATCTCCAGACAACTCAATAAGCTCTATTTTTAACTCCTCAGGAGCATCTGATATGTTAACTAATAGATATTTCAGAGTCTGTCTATATTTTCTGTCTTATCCACTGTGCCATGTGTCCTCAAGGACACATGGCACAGTGGATAAAGGTGTTGGTTAGATCCAGTGACAGACCCAAAGAGTGTGAGTTCAATACCCGGTTAAGGCAGTGGCTAACTTTCAGAGGGAAAATTAGCAGGAGATGGCTGATAACTGACATCCATCAAACATGGCAGGTGGAACTAGAACAGTCTGCCCCAGTGAGTGGGTTCAGTTCGAAATTCCAACCACCTGAAGGAGGCCGGAGCATACAACAGCCGAAACGTAACAAATATGGCGACAAAGGTGAGGACAATAGTCCGACTAATGTAAATACTATAATAGATATTTAATATAAAACAGAAAGAGAGTAGGCCCAAAGAGAGTCTTGGGGTATGCCAGTATTAAAGTAGGGGCCTTTATGGACATACAGATAGTAAGGACTTGATAATTGGGAAAAATCTTCCAGAGATGCTATAGTTGAATAGTTTGCGAAGCTACACCTTATCAAAAGCCTTTGAGATATAACAATCACTCTTGCAATGAGTTTATTATTAAGTGCTTCACTGATACTGTATGCAGAATCCATACAGTTTGTCATTCAGGAGGTTGTTTCTGTTGAGGTGATTGACAACCTTATTGATGATAACCTAAAAAATAACTGAGGAGGTTAATGGCGAGATATTGAAATGAGGATGAGCACTTACCTACATTCTTGTAAACTGGACGTATATCTTCCATAGGCCAGGGAAACATTTCTCCTTCAGACAGTGGTTAAACAAATTTCTTAAGTTTAGAAATAATTAGCAGCATGGCCCGGCGTTGCCTGTGCTTGATTAAAAAATCGTACGACTCATACAGCAATCGCTATCACTTGACTTAAAATAATTTTTGCCCTTCCTTGCCTTTAAAGGAGTGCCCTTTGCCGTGCTGATGTTGCTACTTCTTGCCTATCTCACACTGCCAATTTTTTCTAAGCTCTATACTAAACATTAAATCTGTTACGAAAAAAGAACTACACAAAATGAACAGGAACGATCAGCTTTAAAAAAGGACTCGTAACTGGAAAAACCGAATGAAAAAAGAAATTTTAACAACAAATATTTTTTCACACCCAACCCAGTTCTGCGGAATCAGAATCAACATTGAGTTTAAGCAAGCGCATGAGCCAATTGGAGTAAAGTGCCATGCAGATTTAAATTTTTCCCACTTGTGATGAATGCAGTTATCAATTTTTTTTTGCATGCTAGTTAACATTCGTGTCAGTCAGCTGTTGGCTCTCACGCTGGCCAATAGAATCTTCCTGCCTATTCGTGGCAGCCAGCTATAGGCTCACACTCTAGCCAGTAGAAAATGGCCGCAAACTACATGAAAACTACCATAGAAGCATGAAAAAATCGATTATTTCCACTATCGATGGAAGTTGGGAAATGCAAAGTCGGTCTTGGCCTTCCTGCTAACTTGGAGCATGTGCATGTAAATTTTGGTGCAAATCCGTCGAAAATTGTGGCCGTGCATTCGTTACACACACAAACACATCCTGCCATTTATAGATAGGGATTCATATTTGTATCCTACTTAATAGTGAGTCCCTCTTCTCAAAACACTCTGTTGACAGTCTTGTGTCCCCTATTCATCAATTTCATATAGATCTTGATCCTAATCAGCAGTCACATGACCAGGTGTGGTTGTGGGGTCGCTGTGCAGCTGATCACCTGACTAGCCTCCTTCTTATGTTTTGGTTGGTGTTTATTTATGCATAGTGTGTTGTGGGCAAGGTAGGCCTGGTGGAGTCTATCCATCTCAAGGTTGATCCTATAATTAAATAAGTTGATCCTATAATTAAATAAGTTGATCCTATAATTAAATAAGTTGGTTCTATAATTAAATTTATATCCTTCACATATTTCTTTACAATTCACAACATAATTTACTACGTGATTCAGACTGTTGTCCTGATCTTTATTGCCATATTCACAATGTTTCATATATCACCTGATGAAGGCTGAAGCATACAACGGCTGAAATGTCATGAATATGGCAATAAAGATGAGGATAACAGTCTGAATTATGTAAATAGTCATCAGGAAAAGTTTTAATTTTTTGAAGTTTTCCATGCTTGACTATATCATTCCGTTTCACATTATAGGACTTTGTCAAAGTTTTGTCTGAGGTTAACAACTTTTTACTGTTTATTGTCAAGGTAGAGAGTTGTTTGCCAATGTGCTGCCAACTCTTCACTGTTAATCATCATGTTCATGTTTTTTAATTACTCCACTCCCCACTTCAAATTCTACGATGCACAGGCAAATACTTTGGAACCACCAATCTACTGATATTGCTTTTATTCCACAAAGGCTTCTAGATTTGTATGTATTATGAGCTTCTGAAAAAGCTACAGTCTATTTGAAAAAAAAACCCAAAAAACTCTGCCTCATGCAATCAATATTGATTGAGTGATTGATTTTCTATGGCTTGTTGAACTTTTGCAGGTTATTTAAAGCCAGAAAATATTTTTAGATTGTAAGAGTTTTTTTTAGATAATAATGATTTGTGGATAAAAGTCCTACTAATTAACCCATAGCTGAGGGGGAGAAGAGATAGATTCATACCTTTCCAAAGGGGTCAACTCAAATTGGTGTAATGATCAGCAAACCTGTTTGATTTGGTTTATTTTGTTTTACTTCATATCAACCTCAATGGGTTATTTAATGTCGACAACATTTTTAGGATAGATTTTTATGAACAGAATATGTATTCTTTGGTTTAGATTGATTTGGTTTATTTTGTTTTACTTCATATCAACCTCAATGGGTTATTTAATGTCGACAACATTTTTAGGATAGATTTGTATGAACAGAATATGTATTCTTTGGTTTAGATTGATTTGGTTTATTTTGTTTTACTTCATATCAACCTCAATGGGTTATTTAATGTCGACAAAAATTTTAAATTGCTGTAATATTTGGTTTCGTCAAAAATCTGTTTCTGGTAATATTTTTCCTTCAAAATTGTATTGCTGTTAATAGTTAATTATTTGCCTACAGCTGGGACCCCAACAGGTACCACCACCCCGAGTCAGAGTGGACCTGGGAACACCAGCAATCAAGAGGTGGTCCCACACTCTTGAAAACCTCCTGATCAGAGGCCCCGCCGCCAGACACAGTTCGCTGTCCTGCCCAGGATGCGGATTCAGTCTATCGTCTCACCCAGGACGCGGATGCAGTTTAACGTCCCACCCAGGATGTGGACGTAGTTTATCGTCTTACCCAGGACGAGCAAACTTGTCTTGCTAGAACAATTATGAATGATTAGTGAGTTTTTTCTCACTGAGTACTCCATACTTTCAGCCTTGTGCCATATCTGAGCTATGCTTAGAAAATCACCATACCATTCCAAAGGGTATTTGCGTGTAACTGAATATAATAAACCAGACTGGAATTGGGACTCGGCTCTCCTGTTAACAATTCCAATCCATTGTCCATGATACCACCCACAAATCCAAGTTTACGGCACATGATATTCCCAAGCGGTCACCCATCTAGGCACGGAGCAGGCTCAGCATTGCTAGGCAAGCCTTGCAGAACGTTTCTTTAAACATAGAGAAAGTGAAAGAGAGATGGAAATAGCTGATACCCTCTTCCACATACACACACATACAAAACTGACACTTGTTATGCTAACGGCATATTATTACTTTTGTTTGCCTCGTCGGTGAAGAATTATAGAAACAACGACAGGGACAGGAGTTGAAGGCCATGAAAGTTGTCATGTAGGAGAGGGTGAAATAAGTAGATACTCAAGAACATACCACAAAAAAGAAAGGAAAATGTCCCCAACTCCCCAGAAGATTTTGAAATGTTAAAAACTGTCATGAGTCTTGCCATGAATCAATACATTTGGAATTGTTGCAGTAATTTCATTTTTTATCATTTGTGTCTGTTTTGTTAAAAAAATGAATGTTCTTTTCTCAGCAAGAAGGAAGGATACATTCAAATGCTGACTTTTGTTTCCAAGAATTAATGCAAATCTCATTTTCTTAATGTCTGCATTCTTTAAAAGCTTGTAAATGAGGCACTGCTGTTGACTGATTGCAGAAACAATAAAGATCTTTGTAAACTTTCAAGCCTCTTCTAAAATTTCCCTGGCACTGAGCAAAGGCTTAGATGGTTAGATTATTTTGGTTCATTTAACCACATATTTATTGGTTTAGTTAATTTTGGATATACAGTGTGTAATGGATAAATTACACAAAAATAAAAATAACACTGACATCACATTTTAAGAGATATTTTTACTAAAATTACAAAAAATATCTTGACATACTAAAGAGTAAATTTATTCAATAAAATCACCATTGTCTTCAGCCACAGCCTCCAGATGATTTCGGATTCTCCTGCAACTCTTCTGGACAGTCTCTTTGCTTTGGTGAATGCTGCCATGATCCTTGTCTTCAGTTCATCATTGGTATTACAAGGGGTTTTGTTGGTCGTTCACTCAACTGCACCACACACATAATAATCAAGAGGGTCGTAATCTAGACAGTTAGGTAGCCAGGACAGCATTACCTCCTCAAGGCACTTGATGTAGGCCTCTGTGTTGAGCTTGTGGACCTGTGGTAAGATGAATGGTGGCATAACATCCCCATCACTAGTGATCACTCCAAACACCTTCGCAATCACAATTGAACTCATACAACTTTCCAAATCCTCTGCACTGTAATCAGATTGACAATCAAACACTCTGAAATGTTTGTATTGGAGCTTCCAGCATGTATGTCAAGGAGTACAGCATGCTATTTCCAAATTTCTGGTGGAGTGAATTGCGTCATGGTGCTTTTTTTCTCACAGATGGTACTCAACTGACCTTAAAATACTGGGCAGTTGACAAATTCCAAAACAAATAACGCTCATGCATGAAATAAAAATATAAAATGGCGATAATTTACCCATCGCACCCTGTATATATTAGTCTTTACACTATTTGCATTGTCCAGGCATTTTTTTATCATATTCACGACGTTTCGGTCGTTATACTCTCCGGCCTTCTTCAATGGAATTTCGATTTATTTAGTTCACGGCGGTAGATTGTTCTAAATCTACGCACCATGCCTTTTCTGGATATCTCAGTTTCAAAAAGGAATTGCATGACTAAATAAAGGGTTCGAATCGAAATTCCAACGTTTATCACCTGAAGAAGGCAGGAGCGTACAACGGCCGAGTATGACAATAAAGACGTCCGAACAATGTAAATGATGTAAATAGTAACTATACAAAAAAAAAAAAATAAAAAAAATATCGTTGAAGTTTTGAGAATATTTTTTATTTCTCCACGAATTATACAGATTGTAGGCACACAAAATATTAGCAGCTTATACTTTCATGCTAAAAAAGCTATCACGTGAGTTTGTTGCGGGCCGGTTGTACGCGTTGTGAGATAAACACGTGTGTCTCCTGAAATGGCCCACAACAAAGATGTCAGACTCGGGATACGAGTCCCCCTAAAGAAATATAAAGAAACATCAAGAACCGATATATATTTTCAAACAAATGATAATGTATTAACAACAAAGGGTTACAAGTGACAAAGAAGGCAATGACGTGTGTAACAAATGAATGTAGAAACTTTTTGGTCCATAGTATGTGAAGTGAGTGAATGTGCGTACGCATGTGTGTGTATGTATATCGTTTATGTGTTTCCCATGATCCGTAAAACGCGATCTTCCGCGAAAGATTTACATTCGGCGGAAAAGTAAGAAGAGGGTGAGAAAAGATATCGCCGAATATTTATAGTACCGGAAAGCGTCCTCTAGTAACGGTTTCGAAAATTAGGAGGAAATAACCCGACAAGTTCAGAACACAAAAAAAGTTAGTTGGAAACCTGACAACATTCAAGTAACGTGTGCGTAAGATCTTGGGAGACTTTACCAACTGAATTATAATATGTAGTTAGATACATATTTAGCCTCCATTACTGGGGCTATGTGGATTGCCGTAGTGGTATCTGGCGTGGGTATCAAAACATTATAAATGAAAAAAATGACGGAGAAGTTGGAAGAACATAAATTAAGGTTTTATTTTAGAGAAAGACAACACGATAACGAACTGGAGAAATCTCTTACATGCCTTCTCTCCGACTCTGAAAAGGAAAGCTAGCGAAAAGTCTTTACTTACAAATCTAACACACCATGTTGTAAGAAGCGTGCTTTAACCACGGATCACGTAAGAATCTCCTCACTCTGCCTATTTTAGTACTGTGTCCTGTATAGACTAGAACTTCACTGACTGACCGTTAAGGATCACACGACCAGCAAATGGCGATGCATACTAATTAAGAAGTAAAGTTGACCCAACACCACAGTTACATGAGAGGAGCAAGGAATAAAATGAATATAGCAGTGTCATGATTATAAGTACATTGATCTTGTATTGCTTTGTAAATATTCTTTACTTTTAATGCTTTAAATATTTATATGTGGAAACGTATTCACTCTATTCTCAGTTTCTTGTTGAGGACATTCGCTAGGATATCGAGTGAAGCCTAACCCAACAGGCCTATTATTCACCTCTTTGCTGTTTTCCCAGTGAAATAGAGTTATTAACCACCCTTGAAAGAGCAGAATTGAAGAACACCTAAATCCGTATTCTCGAAGTGTAAATGCCAAACTCGACATGCCAGAACATGCCCGAAGGATTGGTATTGAAGTAAGCTGAAGTAAGAGGCGTATATGTTTGAAAATGTCTACATAATCAATTGAATGTAGACCTCTTTCTAGAAAGAAGAACTCGCGAAAATTATATTTGACGGCTAAGGTGTTAGGACTTACATCTAAAGAATACTTACTGTTTACATATATGAACAACTAAACAGAACACATGCACACACATACATTTGTGTATTTAGGCAACAAATTCTATTTTAGGCATGTCTGATTAAATATATTATAAATGACAAACATTATGTCCGCTTATTTTTAGCATAATCCGTTCATATTCACTGTACAGTGTATTTCTTGCATCATTTGATTGTAATACACTGAAAAATATCTGTGAACATGAACGGATTATGCTAAAAATAAGTAGACATAATGTTTGTAATTTATTTACTCATATATATATGTTGTGGATTCCGGGATGAATCCGATATCAATGAATAACAAACGCCAAGAATAGATAAGGAAAATAAATGTATTAACGTAATAATACAAACTGATAATACGGGTTAGTAGATCCAGGAATGCGGGTTAGTAGCAATAATATATATATATATATATATAGTCTTGGTATTGAAGTATCGCGGTATGACTCCTTACTGAGTCTAGGTGCTCGTGACGGTGACTCTTGTGCTACCCTCCTCTAATACTACTACGGGTATTCACTGGTAGTAGTATATGTATACCTCGGTTGAGTCCATTTGAGGGTCGTTTGGGGACCTTGTGGCATCCGTTGCACCAGGTCCCTGTATTCGTCCCTCCAAAAAGTGTGGATAGCCCTGCACAAAGCCTTCACCACTATATGTCTGGCTTTCAGTTTCTGGGACCTGATCTGTCTGACCCTCATCCATCGAGTTCGACGGGAGAGTCCATCATATATATATATATACACACATATGTGTGTATGTGTGTATGTATGTATATATATATATATATATATATACATACATACATACATACATACATACATACACACAAACACCACAAACAAATAAAGAGAAAGAACAAACAGATTAAGAATACACAGTTCTTTAGCATTTACTTTTTTTTTTAAAAACTGCTCAATACAACGTAGAGCAAAATATTTTTAATAATATTTTTATTTAAATTATTTAGAAATATTTTAAATTGCGACACGGAAATTTTTATGTTTCGGGACTTAAAATTTAAAAGTTACCGAACATTGCCTGATAACGGGATAAAATTTTAAGTCTCGAAACATAGAAATGTGCCACGTGTCCTTAAGGACACATGGCACAGTGGATAAAGGCGTTGGTTAGATCCAGTGACTGACCCAAAGAGTGTGAGTTCAGTGGAGAACTTTCAGAGGGAAAATTAGCAGGAGATAACTGATAACTGACATCCATCAAACATGGCACGTAGAACTAGAACAGTCTACCCCAGTGATCGAAATAAAGGGTTCAGTTCGAAATTCCAACCACCTGAAGAAGGCCGGAGCGTACAACGGCCGAAACCTTGTGACAAATATGGCACAAAGATGAGGACAATAGTCCGAATAATGTAAATACTATAGAAATTTCCGTGTCGCAATTTCAAATATTCCTAAATAATTTAAATAAAATATCATTATATATATATATATATATATATATATATATATATATATATATATATATATATATATATATATATATATATATATTACATCATTGAAAATTTCTCTGACTAAAGAAGATATTCCAAAAAGAAATAAAAAGCACCTGGTGTTTGGTCTGATTTCGTTAAGTGAATCGGATTGAGTACATAGATAGATAGATAGATAGATAGATAGATAGATAGATAGATAGATAGATAGATATGAACAGACTGATAGGCTGAAACGATTGAGGCAGATAGAAATAGAGAAAGACAGGTAGACAGACACAGAGATACATATCAACATATTGAGAAAATTACATCCTTATATAAGTACACACGTTCACATCCACGGTCAATGCCGTGAAAATACACACTTGAATACGCACACATAGATAAATAGATATAAAAATACTGATAGATATGAACAGACTGAGATAAATATGTTGCGGGTGTTAGTAACATAGGTGTTTGAGTTGAGAAATGACACGCGGTCTGCTGAATTACCCTCAACAAAATTTCGGATTCGGCATGTGAGTCCACCTAAAGAAATGAAAAGAAACGACAAGAATCGATATATATGTACAAACAAATGATAATGTATTAACAATAAAGGTATACAAGCGACGAAGACGATGATGTGTGTAACAAAAGAATGTGAAAACCGTTTGGGTTCAAAGTATGTGAAGTGGGTCGATGTGCGTACGTATGTGTGTTGTGTATGTGTGGTTTGTTCATGCCTATCCCAAACGGAAGCGTGTTCTCCCGCGAGAGAGTTACATACTGACAAATAAGTGGATAAGTTAAGAAGAAGCCGTGAAAAATTATCGTAGAGTATTTAAAGTCCGGAGAGCGTCCCCTAGGAGCGGTTTAAAAACATTAGGAGGAGGAAACCTGACAAATAGATAGATAGATAGATATAAACAAACTGGGATAGAAAGATAGATAGGTATAAACAGACTACGATCGATAGAAAGATATAAACAGATTAAAAAAAGATAGATAGATAGATAGATAGATATGTATGAAGACACTGGGATAGATAGATAGATAGATAGATAGATAGATAGATAGATAATGAACAGGCTGAGATAGATAGATAGATAGATAGATAGATGAAGTCTTGGTTCGAAGATTGCATTGAAGCGTGAAACTGACAGTCAATGTTTATTCTTACGTTCACACTGTCTATATCTATCTATAAACGCTCTGTCTACTATAGTAAGTATTCTCCCCTTCAACTTTTAAACAATCAATCAACACACACACACACACACACACACACACACACACACACACATACATACATATACATATATATATATATATCATGAAAAATATGGAAAAGGCAAAACAAAATCCGAATATGCAAGTTAACTGTTTTGATGATGTTTTACTGTCGACGTCAGACGTTTCAGTTTAGTAGACCATCTTCAGGACATGGTTATTAGAAACATACTTAGGATTAGACGATATTTAAGTAAATCAACATTAAAACAGTAAACTTGCATATTCGGATTTTGTTTTGTCTTTTCTATATTTTTCATCATACCGTCGGATCTACATTCACATATTTGCTTATATATATATATATATATATATATATATATATATATATATATATATATATATATATATATAAAAGGACATGCAGGGCAAGTAAATATATCAAAGGAGCGAAAAAAAACAGCTTATGTAACCGTACATAATCTTGGTTTCGACCGTCAGGTCTCTTCAGGTGGCTGGCAATAAATTTATTACAATTATACAGCTATGACACCGGAAGTCGGGAAGTAGAGGAGGTGTAGAAAAACATTTCTTCATACGGGGTCGCAGAGACCGTGAATATTTTTGCTTATATGTCTACATCTGGACATTATTTCAGTTCTGCTATTTAACAACTTACTGCAGTTCTTATAAGTTATTATAGCCAGCTTCTTTTCCTGGCACAGCCTGCAACTTCTACCACTTGTTCTGCTCGGTTTAATTTTTTTTTTTTACGATACTCCACTTTATTCTTGGGCATTTGTCATGTTCGTCCTTTAATCTCCAAACGTGATCTGCCAATATTGCATTGTACCTACGTTCGTCCGCCCTCAAAGTGGAAGTGTGATTATACTAACGTTTCTTGAATGGACATTTGTTACAACTTATATAGATCTTCTGGCTACTGACATCGCTACCTCCAGCCTGGTAGTCCACCCCTAAACGGGATGTGCTGTACAGAAGGGGTGGTCCACCAGGATAACGTTGTAGAGGACCGGGGGATATTTACGTGTTGTTTTATTAGAAACACGTGTGTAACTCCTGTTAGAATATTAAAAGGTTCAACTACTATAAAATTGCCGGACTCAAGTCCAACTAAAGAAACAGAAGACAAACAAACAAGACCGATATATATATATATATATATATATATATATATATATATATATATATATATATATATATATATATATATATATATATAACAAATATACGTATTAAACAAAACAATTTTACAATGGACATAGTTAACATTATGTGTGAATATTTGTGTTTGTTCTTTGCTGAATGTTCGTATTTTGGTGAATGTCCGTACGTACGTGTATGTTTGTAATGTTCATAGCGTCTTCCCAGAAATGGGAAACGCTGTCTTTTGTGAGAGCTCACATAGTAGCGGTGTTCGCTGAAATGAAGACAGAAGAGAAAGAGGCAAGAAGTTTCCCAGTATTTATAGTATAGGGAAAATAGACCCCTGGTGAAGAATTTGGGAATTAAGGAGGAGCTAAACTCCGACAAAGTTAGAGATGACAGAAAAGGCGATGTAATTATGAAAAAAATTGCATTGGTTATTCGATAAGTTTGGATTCAAGTTAGATATCCAAACTAATTTTAAAATTACAAATTATTTGGATATTACGCTTAACTTGTACAACGTCATTGTGTCCCCATTTAGGAAAAATAACCCAAACCCATGTTATATCAACGTAGGTTCTAACCACCCTAGACAAATTTCTAAACATATTCCTAATGGCATTATGTTTAGATTATCTAGTTCTTCTAATATCCGCATCTTTACTCAAATCAAGCACGATTATGAGCTGGCGCTAAAAATAAATAAAACCAAGATCGTTTATAAAACCAGGGATGAAACATTCGATGCCCGTAAAAGGGGGAAAAATAAGGCAAGGAAAATTCACGCTGCCATACAATATTGACGTAGCTAATAAATCAGGGAAGGAATTCTTTAGATCATTAAAGAAGAATTTTCCCCCATCGAACAACTTATAAAATATATTTAACAAAAATACCGTTAAATTAAGTTATACTTGTATACCTAACGTTGAAAATTTGATCAATAAAAGCAACACTAAAAAGATTAAAAATAAATAACATATCAATTCCCCAAAAATGCAACTGCATTAATAAGATCACTTTTCCCTTTAAGTGCAGATGCCAATATGAATGCATAGTGTATAAGGCGGAGGTGTATAGTAACAGACCCAATAATAGTAGTAATAATAATAGTAGCAATGATAAAAAAGTATACGTGGGTTCTACCCAAGGAGCTTTCAAAAATATTAGTCATAGAAGTAGTTTCGCACATGAAATATACAGGCATAGGACTAGTTTAGTTAACTATATGTGAGAAATTAAAAATAATCAAGGTATAGATCCTATATTAAAATGGGAGATAGTAAAAAATGTCGTAAATATAAGGCTGATGATAGATATTGCCTCCTATGTATGGAGGAAAAATTAGCTATAGATTCTTACAATAACCCTAATATATTATTCAACCAGAGATCGGAAATACTTAATGGTTGTAGGCATAAAAAAGCCTGGTTACTTGCCAAATAAAATGTGGGTTTTTCTTTATGTTAATTTTTCATTTTTCTGGTGGCCGCTTTATCAATAAAATGTCGTTTCGGTCACCCCTCTTTAGTCAGAATGATCCTGATGAACCGGTAGGTGGTACCTAGGTATGTTCTGGCTCTTTAGGTATTATATATATATATATATATATATATATATATATATATATATATATACATTATATATATATATATATATATATATATATATATACATTATATATATATATATATATATATATATATACATTATATATATATATATATATATATATATATATATATATATATATATACATTATATATATATATACATTATATATATATATACATTATATATATATATATATATATATATATATACATTATATATATATATATATATATATATATATATATACATTATATATATATATATATATATATATATATATACATTATATATATATATATATATATATATATATATATACATTATATATATATATATACATTATATATATATATATATATATATATATATATACATTATATATATATATATATAATTGTTTATTTAAAAATTATAACATAAATATGTTATAAAATCACTACAAAAATAGCCATTTTGTTTCAACACCTCCGGTGTCTTATCAAGTGATGATGTTGAGTGTGTGTGTGTGTGTGTGTGTGTGTGTGTGTGTGTGTAAAGTCAGTAGATAGTGATTATAACGTCATCTGAAATGAGGTCACCTCGGCTTGAACACATATAGTCTACATTTGAAAACATTGCTTCTGTAAGTCATCGCCTGCTGGAGGAAATGTGACGTCGAATGTGAGAGACAAGATCTGCAAAATCTAGCTGAATCACAAAATAGGCTGGCACCCCACACGAAGGAGTGTGTGTGGAGAGAGAGAGAGAGAGAGAGAGAGAGA
This sequence comes from Acanthosepion esculentum, assembly GCA_964036315.1. Taxonomy (NCBI): domain Eukaryota; kingdom Metazoa; phylum Mollusca; class Cephalopoda; order Sepiida; family Sepiidae; genus Acanthosepion; species Acanthosepion esculentum. Next base: position 114,959,818 of record OZ038490.1, on the reverse strand, counting down.
GAGAGAGAGAGAGAGAGAGAGAGAGAGAGAGTTCTAAAATAATTATCTATGTTATCTATTTTCCCCTCTCTCCTCATACATAATGGAAGTTTTACAACAACTGACAGGTTGTATTTTCTATTATCAAAGTACAGCAGTAATTAAAAATAGTCTTTCACCCCCACCCATATATATATATATATATATATATATATATATATATATATATATATATAATAGTAATTAAAAATAGTCTTTCACCCCCACCCATATATATATATATATATATATATATATATATATATATATATAGGTGGGGGTGAAAGACTACTTTTAACTACTTCAAGTGTGTGTGTGTGTGTGTGTGTGTGTGTGTGTGTGTGTGTGTGTGTACAGAGACGATGCTTTATATGTGCGCAGTAAGTTTTGTAAGCCTATAAAGCGATATGTACGTTCACATATATATATATACGCGAACAGAGCATATAAAATCGTAACATTCGTTGACACACAAAGAGATCTTGTATTTAATCACTCGTTTTCGTTACAATTACATACAGAATTTTGCACTCAGATGCCCAAAAGATACATGCATCCCTAGCGGGAAACACGCAGACACACATACCCTGAACTATGCAACTATTTGCGAGTGTTCCGCAGTATCAGTTTTCAGTTTGCCTTCACTGTCGTGTAATAAAAACAAGACCGAAATGAACATCCAGTTCTGGGTGATGCGCATGTGTGTGTGTGTGTGGTGAGGGAAGGAGGGTGATAAGCCTTTGTGATGAGCTCAACAGTGCATTTGACAAAGAAACATTTTCCTGAAGGAAGATTATTGTAGCTGAGTTCATGCCTCTCAAAAGATTTCAATGTGAAAGTGACGTAAAAAGTGTTGAATGGATTTTGAAATCTCATCACAGATTCCGTTTTTCTCTTTTTTCTTTTGCTATATGACGTAAAAACGTTGGCTTAAACTATGCAAGAACTTGTAGAAGACCGATGGGTGAAGATGAAAAGAAAACACGTGCAATTTATGTTTCCTGCTAGAAGAAAGGTCCAGCTACATGAAAATGTTGAGAAGGTGTAGTTAAGTATATTTGTTGTTGTAGGAAAATTAAACAGTTGTTTTTTGTATTAAATAGAAAAAAAGTATTGTTCGTGTCTCACTGATTTATACATTGTTGTTGCTCTTTTACCGGAGGTGCTTGTTGTGGAATAGAATATTTTGTGGGAATGAGCGTTCTTTCGCAAGCTGGATTTATGTTAATTTTAGTAATTAACGTTAAGCCTGGAATTGGTTGACAAGGTTCGTGTTGAAGAATTTGGTTCGTCCTCTTTGCTGCGTTGATTTCCAATGAAGTCAAGTGAATGAGTTGAATATTTTAAGGGCCCACTGACCAAGTCGCGTCGAAGTTTCGTTTTTATTAGTTCTCTTGGTCACGTGGAGGATCGTGAACATGTTTACATTTTGTGGCGTCAAATAGAGGTCAAAATTTGGGTCGGTACCTTTGGACGTAGTTGACGATACTTAATTAATATTTTTCAACCAATCAGAATGCATCAGTTGTTATACTTGGTTGGGAGCCTCTATGTGTTGAACTTGCACAAAATTTGAGATTTTTAAAAAATGTAGGAATCTGATTCTACAATATTCTAACAAACACCTGAGGAGGGTTAGAAAATATATCGGCTGAAATATTGGAACAAAGATGATGATACTCTTCTGAATAATTTACTTCTTCATTCTATGGAGAAGGTAAAAATTCAACAAATATATCAGCCAAAACATTGCGATAAAAACAACAAAGATTGGGATACTAATTCGAATAATTTATGCATTGTTCCCCGTGAAAAGAAATCAGTATGCAAAATTATGTTTTTATATCTATCCCCGAATCAATGTATTCTTAATGAAACCCTTTCTCTTTCCTTTGTCTTTGCATAGAGTTACAGATCCTAACGGGGAAACGCCCCTCTCCAGCCGGTCTGTAAAATTATTGATAAAATACAGACATACCTGATAGAATACGAAGAAGAATCTGCAATGTTATAGGTTATAACCTAACACCTCGGTTTAAGTCACTTTCTTACCGCCCGTAACGTAGGTCTCCTCTGCCTTTTCTATAAATATTTTGGTGTTACTATAGTATACGGTCTATCTTATTTACTACTATAGTATGCAGTCTACCGCGTTATGAATTATACCGTGCCCTTACCTCACCTCACGTGTCGTCCACTTGCGGTCTACCACGATGGATTTTACCATCCCCTCACTTCACTTCTTGTGTGTCCTGTCCATACAAAAGAAAGGAAATGGAGCTCCCACATTAGAATCCCCTAGGTTTGAAACCGTTATCATCAGCTGGATATCATCCTTCAGATTAAAATGTTGCTGAAAGATTCTTATAGACGTGTTATATTGACGGAGGAGTCGCATTTTTATGAGAGAACAATCTGTTAGATACGCTATAGTGTTAGATAGTACGGTAGATCACATACTGTAGTAGTAAATGAAGTTGACCGCATTCTATAGTGTTAGGTACCAGGTCAGACTGCATACTATAATAGCACTAATATTTTTAAAGTAATTGTCTTGATGAGTTTTCCTCTTTCAAACGTAGATTTTATGAGCTTAAGCACAATACTAGATTGATGAAAAGGTTTCATCATTCTACTGCTGAAATACCAAAATGTAACCGTAAGTTCTATGCTAACAGTTTCTTCTATGGCACTTTTCGCTTGTGGAATTCTCTTGCAGCTTTTTGCTTTCCAGTCAACTTTGATCTTAAAACTATAAATGCAATGTCAATTGTTATCTTCTGTCTTCTTAATTCTTCTTCTTTTATTGTTCTCTCTTAATAAAGTTTCATTTTTCTCATATTCTCTCGCACTCAGTAACCTCTTGAGTCATACTGACTTTATTCCCTTGCTTGGGGTGAAGGTGAACAAAAAGAAAAGTAGGACTTTATTTTATTCTATAAATTTAGATATTTAGAATCAAACTGTTCTGTTAACAAAAGGCATACCTATTCCCAAACCGGGATTTTATTTCTTAATTTGATTTTATGGAATAAGTATTTCAATAAATGTTAACCAATAGTGTCATTTTATTGAAAACATTTTGATAGATGGTACGGATACCTCCGCAATGGATATCAAATACCACTTCAAATGAGTATATCCGTTCCATCTTGTTTCAAACTCTGACAGGAATTACCGATGCTGCACTGATTACTGGGCTCTGAATAAAATCGCAAAAAGTGATCGATATCCTAGACTGAATACCGATTAATTTACCTCTAACTTGCGAATTTGAGGAAAAAGCATATAAAATAGATTTGGAGTCAGTGTTTAAATTTTTAGAAGAAAACAATTTGAAAATTGTCAAAAATGTTGCTTTAATCTTTCGAATAAACATTTTTGGGTTATAATCAAAGTTCTTCATCATCGCCATCATCACGCCCATGACCGCGTTTGGTTGTAGGGTCTCTGCGCAGTTGATCATCTCCCTCCATATGCCTTAGTTGCATGACAATGTCTGATTCTCCGTGAATTATCCTCTGGTCCATTCAGTGATGTTGTCAGCCCATCTTTTTTGTCTTCCTCCTCTTCTTTTGACAAAGTGATGCATTGAAAGATTCTTTAGCCTTCTGAAGTATTCATACTATTTCAAATTTCTCTTCTTGACGGTGTCTATAAGGTCCTCCAATGTTTCTGTTTCTTGTCTGATTGTGTCTCGCACTGTATCATTTGTGATTTTATCTACGGACAACATGCCTGGAATTGTTCTGTAGCATCTCATATATAATGCTTGGATTCATCGCGAAAATTATGTCTTCAATGTCCAAGATTCGCAGTCAACACAGAAATATTACGAAAGCCAATGTCCTCAATACTCTGATTTTGATTTCAGGCGGATGTCCCTGTCTTTCAATACGGTTGTCAGTTTAGCAACTGTTGTCACCAAGTGTTCTGCTCTTGAAATTATTTCTCTTCTGGAGCCCCATCGCCCTTCAAACCAAGACGTAGAGCAATCGTAAACAGTAAAATAAGTAAAATTCTTTTAATAGTCAGGATTAACAAAATATGCTGCTATATTTTTGACAGGATGGATAAACTGATATTTTATTGATTGGGGGAGATAGTAATGGTTTAGTGATACAAATCTTACTAATTAACCCATAGCTGGGGAGAGAAGAGATGGATTCATACTATCCCAAAGGGTATTTGCGCGTAAATGAATATAACGAACCCAAATGGAATTGAAACTCGGCTCTCCCATTAACAATTCCAAACCATTATTCATTACACCACCCGCAGACCCAAGATTACCGCACCCGATATTCCCAAGCAGTCACCTATCTAGTTACTGACCAGGTTCGACGTTGCTGAACTTTGACGATCGTAGGCTAACCGGTGTTTCAACGTGAAGTGGTCGTAAGCTTTGGTAATTGACCTTTTAATAATTGACCTTTGAATAATTGACCTTTTAAAATTTTAAATGATTGAAAAAAAGGAGGAAGAGCAAGAATAAGAACAAAAGAATAACTCATTGTGGTGAATCGAAAAATATAATAACTAAAACGAAAAAACAAAAAGAGATAATAGGTTATCGTTACTCGTTCGTCAGAACCAACCGAGGACAAAAACATACAGGCTGCGAATATTTGGTTTCGTTTGGTTATTGTTTTAAGTCATATCAACCTCAATGGGTTATTTAATGCCGACAACATTTTTAGGATAGATTCGTATGAATAGAATATATATTCTTTGGTTTAGATTGGTTTGGTTTATTTTGTTTTACGGCATATCAACCTCAATGGGTTACTTAATGACGACAACATTTTTTGGGGAGATTCGTATGAATAGAATATGTATTCTTTCGTTTCGGTTGGTTTGATTTGGTTTTCGTTTTACGTCATATCAAAATCAATGGGTTATTTAATGCCGACAACATTTTTAAGATAGATTCGTATGAATAGAATATGTATTCTTTAGTTTAGATTGGTTTGGTTTATTTTGTTTTACGGCATATCAACCTCAATGGGTTATTTAATGACGACAACATTTTTAGGATAGATTCTTATGAATAGAATATGTATTTTTTGGTTTAGATTGGTTTGGTTTATTTTGTTTTACGGCATATCAACCTCAATGGTTATTTAATGACGACAACATTTTTAGGATAGATTCGTATGAATAGAATATATATTCTTTGGTTTAGATTGGTTTGATTTATTTTGTTTTACGTCATATCAACCTCAATGGGTTATTTAATGCCGGCAACATATTTAGGATAGATTCGCATGAATAGAATATGTATTTTTTGTTTTAGATTGGTTTGGTTTATTTTGTTTTACGGCATATCAACCTGAATGGTTATTTAATGCCGACAACATTTTTAGGACAGATTCGTATGAATAGAATATTCTTTGGTTTAGATTGGTTTGGTTCGGTTTATGTTTTACGGCATATCAACCTCAATGAGTTATTTAATGCCGACAACATTTTTAGGATAGATTCGTATGAATAGAATATATAATCTTTGGTGTAGATTGGATTGGTTTATTTTGTTTTACGGCATATCAACGTCAATGGTTATTTAATGCCGACAACATTTTTAGGATAGATTCGTATGAATAGAATATGTATTCTTTGGTTTAGATTGGATTGGTTTAATTTGGTTTACTGCATATCAACATCAATGGTTATTTAATGCCGACAACTTTTTTAGGATATATTCGTATGAATAGAATATGTATTCTTTGGTTTAGATTGTTTTGGTTTATTTTGTTTAACGGCATATCAACCTGAATAGTTATTTAATGACAACAACAATTTTAGGATAGATTCGTATGAATGGAATATGTGTTCTTTGATTTAGACTGGTTTGGTTTATTTTGTTTACGTCATGTCAACCTCAATGGATTATTTAATCCCGACAACATATTTAGCATAGATTCGCATGAATAGAATATGTTTTTTTTTGTTTAGATTGGTTTAGTTTATTTTGTTTTACTGTATATCAACCTTAATGATGACAACATTTTTTGGGTAGATTCGTATGAATAGAATATGTATTCTTTCGTTTAGGTTGGTTTGATTTGGTTTTCGTTTTACATCATATCAAATTCAATGGGTTATTTAATGCCGACAACATTTTTAGGATAGATTCGTATGAAAAGAATATGTATTCTTTCGTTTAGATTGGTTTGGTTTATTTTGTTTTACGTCATATCAACCTCAATGTGTTATTTAATGCCGACAAATATTTTATTCCTAGTGATATGTTTTTCTTCAAAAATCTATTCTCGGAATATTTTTCCTTGATGAAATCTATAGTTGGTCATATTTTTTTCAAAAAATGTAAAACTGTTTTATTGCTGGTATTTGTTTATACATATATATCATCTTGTGTGTGTTAGCAGGAGTTGAAATCACGTTGGGAAGTCACCATTTGTAGCGGACCGTGGAGGTGAAATGTGAAGAGATATCTCTGGGTTAAGATTTCCTGCTAGCCGGTCCAGTTACATAGGAATGTTAGACTATAATTAAGTCCAAAGAAAACAAAAGAAAACAAACAAGACCGATACATATATGCAAACAAATATATATTATGGGTAAACAAATATATTAATATATGAAAAGTTACATAGTGTTTGTATGGAGAAGTTATATGTGTGTGTTGAGTGTCGGTACGTACGTGTATTGTCCTTAGCGTGTTCCCGGAATATGGGAAACGCTGTATCTGTGAGATGTCACATATTGGCCTAAGTGAAAAAGAGAAAGTTTTTCCTCGCCTCAGCGCGAGATTGCGTCCCAAGGCCTGGGTCGATAAAGAGAGATGATAGAAGGGTCAGCCAGTATTTATAGTCAGGGGAGAGAGACCCCTGTTGAAGGATTAAGGAAACTGAGGAGGAGCTAACTGCGACAATCGCATGTATAATTCTTGATATGTTATCCTGCTTTATGTTTTAAATAAGGCGTACAAAAGGATTTTTTTGTGTTAGCTCATATTGTAAAATATTGTTTTATTGTTTTAACGTGTTTTGTAATAAATGTTTATTCTTTTAAATTTCACGTAGTAGTTGAGAGTTTTGTTTGCGCCATTTTTATCATTCGAGACGTTTTCGCTTCTTCCATTCATTCGCAAGAAAAATAAATTCTTTTACTTCAGACCAAAAATAATTCATTTAAAAATACAATGGGCATACTACTAAACATCACAGGTATGCATTTGTTGCAGAATGCCAGTATGATTGGGAAAATATTAGACACCATTATGTTGAGGGAAACATCACTTTGCATATTTACGGGCCCATGAAAAATTTATCACATAAACAATAATGGCGGACTCAATGCGAATAACACAAAACAATAAAGATAAAACAGACGTCAATGCATGTATCGGAGTTAGCTCCTCCTTAATTCCCTAATTGTTCACTAGGGGCGCTCTCCCTACACTATAAATACTGGGAAACTTCTTGCCACGTTTTCTTTTTACTTTGCATTTCAGCGGACACATTTAAAAATGTAATCTCTCGTAGAAATCAGCGTTTTCGCCCACTTATGGCCATTAAACACACATACAGGCACGTACGAATTTTCACCAACATAGAAACTCTTTACGTCCACATACAAACACAAATGTTAATGTCTTTGTCACTTGTAAATTTGTTGTTTAATATATATATTTGTTGATTATATATATATATATATATATATATATATATATATATATATATATATATATATATATATATATATATATCTTGTTTGCCTTCTTTACATCTTCGGTTGGACTCCAACTTGAGTCCGGCATTGTTCTTGTAGTTGGACCTTCTTCTAGCAGGAATTAACAGCACATGCTCCTAACCAACGACACTGAAACACCCTCGGTCCTCTACACATGTATTAACAAAAGGAAAAATATATCATGAAACGAGCTACAATATGAATGTGTTTGTGTCTGTAACAAGCGTGTGTGAGAGTACAAAAGTCAAGAAAGAAAACCATGAAAATGAACGATCCCCAGTAGGGGACACTTTATACACGTGCAGCTACACCTGAAAGGCAGAGCTAAAAAGCTGTAACGGAGGCTAGGGAGAGAAATGTACGCCTTCTTATAGACTTAAGGAGCACTTCCTAGCGAGAGTTTTTTGGGCAAAGTCAACTGACACATTAACAATTTTCATTAGAATTTTTAGATATATAAAGATGCACAACCTCATGGTTAGATCCGTGTCAAGACAAATTAATAATATGCGTATTCAGTTTATCAAATATCATAAAGTTGTAATTGGGTAGATATAGGTTTTTAATTGTATCGCTCTCACTGCTATACAGGAGGACACATATCACGTAGCAGTTTAGTACTCTTTTCTTTATTTTTAGCGAGGTACTCTACTTAACTTTTGGAATACTTGCTTTGCTATCTCAATACACCTTCGGATTTCAGTGTCACACTTCTCCGTCCTTTGTTAGAACACTTCCCAGATATTTAAGACTTCTACCTATGTATTAATGAACATACATTGAATGATATATTACATTTAGCGAAACAATACATGACTATCCCCAATGAGGACGAATTAAATACTGCCGAAAATCAATATTATGTCACAATTAAATAATATGAACAGAAAAGACAATAATAATAATAACTTTAACGTAGGAATGGGTAGCTATGATAGTCCGTAGGTATGCGAACTAATAGGTATATGCACAATCAATAAATTAACAAATATTCTTAAGAAAAACGATATAGATATATACAGGGACGACGGTCTATTAATTCTAAGAAACGGCAACGGCAGAACTACAGAAAAATAATGACAAGAAATAATAAAAACCTTCAAAACCCCAGGATTTACAATAGATATAAAATCCAATCAAAAAATAGTAAATTTCTTAGATATAACTGTTGTGCTGTCAACGAACACTCGTTGCTACTTTTGTAATGTCAATACTCGTTGTCATTTTCGTAATGCTCATTGTAGTAGAGACTTTGTAATCGCAGAGATAACTATAGTAACGCCGTTAAACAATACTGGTGTCAGACGTCTTAGAATATCACTAGCACTAATAGTACTTGCTCGATAATACTCGCTCGAAAAGTAACCACCGAATAGTGATACGAATAGTAATCCGTATAGTGATTACTTAGACGCCACGCTAATTCCCATATATACACTTCCTTTACCATCATGTGATCTACTTATTCGGCACAGCCTTGTCTTGGTCCCTCTTTGCCTGGAGGCAGAGAGTTCGACAAGCACACTTCCGAAGTAATTACTTAGACGCCACGCTAATTCCCATATATACATTTCCTTTATCATCATGTGATCTACTTATTCAAAATGGGGTCGCCTGTGTTTGCTCTCTGGTGATCTGTGTTCAAACACGAGTGTCAGTGACACTTTATTCCTATATAACAATAACATTCAACCTACAAACCATTCTTAAAACCAAACAACAACCCAATATGCATTAACAAAAATTCTACCCCCACCTAACGGATTCAAACAAATACCTATATATATATATATATATATATATAAATAAAAGAATTCCAACAAATTCCAGTAGCTTCAAAATATTCAATGAAAATTAAAAACATATGAATCAGTCCTAAGAAACAGTGGATATTCAAACAAACTAGAATACAGAGACGAAAAACAATTAAAACGAAAACAACAGATAAAAAATATAATTTGGTTAAAAAAAAACTAAAAACAAAAATAGGGAAAATATTATTCAGGTATTAATGGAAGAATGGTTGAAAATTCATCTGGATTAAGTTAGGATGGTGTATGATTCAATTCCTAGACGTATTAAAACTGTATGTGAGGCTAAAGGAGGACCAACTTCATATAATATAAACTTTCTTTGAATTTAACAAGTGTTTCAATTATTTTGTCCAACCCCTGTAGGTTCTAATCATCCTAAACATATTTTAAAACAAATATCCAAAGGAATTAACCATAAATTGTCCACTAACTCTTCGGATAATAATATTTTTAATAAAAATAAACAAATTTATGAAAAAGCCTTAAAAAGTAGTGGACATAGAAGTACATTAACATACATCTAAACGAATAATTCCCCTGAAAGGTAAAGTAAACATAAGAATAGAACCAGAAAAGTATTATGGTTTAACCCCCCACATAATTTACCTGTCAAGACAAAAATAGGTTAAATATTTTTCGAATTACTTGAAGAAAACTTCCCACGGACAAATATACCACATAAAATTTTCAATAAAAATTACGTTAAGCTATGGCGATCATCATCACACACACAAACACCTATACAAATTCAAATTTTCAATAGCAATCATTCATTGAACAGGAATCAACGCTGCTATCTTATGCGACAATGTTGAAATCGCTATATTTTCATATAGTAGATTTTGTGCCCTTTTGGGAGAATCGTCTCCCAGAAGTCTCCCCAAAGCTCATGCACTGATTGGTTAGTATCGACCAATCAGATACTCTGCTCGTGGAGAATGATTCTTCCCGCGCAGTACTTCCCGATTCAATGATCACCTATAAAAACAAAAGAAAAGAGGAGACGCACTAGTGAGACTTTAGCTGCCACAGAAATCCACGACAGTTGAAACTATGCGACCATCTTCTCACAAACTGCATATTCTTTTACACTTACATAAATTTTCCTCTTGCACAGCAGAACTGTTAAAAAAACATTTATAACAAACTAATAACTCTTTTCTTTCAGAGAACTTTAATAGACTTTGATAGTCAAAGGGAGACAACTCTCGTCTTACTCATTGCATGCTTTGTCGTACACATTCTTTATTGTATGCATTGTTGATTACAATTTTTATATATATTGATACTTTTGCCTTGTCCTTTCTTCACATCAGTTTGGTTTCCTAATCAAAATTAAATAAATGTGGTGGAAGTTTGCCACAAAGCTAAGTTATAGTTGTATGTCTAATATGAATAATCTAATTAGGAGGTATAATAGGAAAAAAAAACAAGGATAAACCACACACCGGCCCCACGAAGTGTAACTGTAGAAAAAAAGACGAATGCCCTCTTCAGGCCAAGTGCCAACAAGAGTGCGTGGTCTACCAGGTAAAGATATATAGAAATAAATATAATAGTACTGATAAGAACGCTAAAGTTTATATAGGTTCTGCTCAGAGTAGTTTAAAAAAACGTTATTATAACCACCTCAGTAGTTTCAAACACGAAACCTATAAACATAATACCACCCTGTCCATTTATATATGGAAGATTAAACAAGAAAACAATAATGATCCCTTCTTAAAATGGGAAATAATGTAAAAGTAGATGAAGAGAGATAGTTTGAAATATTTTGCTTTCTTGGATTGTTGAGAGAAAATCCCTTGAAGTGCCGCATGCTGATTTGAGACTGATAATATAATAAAGATAAACGAGTAATTTTTCACTGGCGAGAACTTCAACGCTGGTCGCAAGGAAATGAAACGAAACCTTTAATATAACTTCAGACATTCCTCTCTGATTAATTTTTCTCATTTTTATATCAAAACGAATTCCGTGTAGGCTCGCTACTTTCTTTCATTCTCGGCTGACCGGCTACTTTCTGCGAAGGTAAGGGTTTCATTGGTCCAAAGGAAATTCCCCATAGGCTCACGAATTCCTTTCCCTCTTCCTCCTCAGTCTTTGATTTTGTAAGGAGTTATTATTATTTCACACTCACTACAGTGGATAGGGGTCTATAACCTATCTTATCTTTTTTGTTCACGCAAGTGGCAGAGAGAGAGAGAGAGAGAGGGAAGAGAGAGAGAGAGAGAGAGAGAGAGAGAGAGAGAGAGAGAGAGAGAGAGAGAGAGAGAGAGAGAGAATGGGACAATTGTTTTTTCCACCTCCGTTTTCCATACTTTAAAATTATGAACGTTACCATTTGGTGTGTGTGTGTGTGGGGGGTGCTAACGAAAACTATCCCACAAAAATATCAGGAACCATTTATTTCTGTTCCTTAGAACTTCCCAGATCGTCATTCTACGTTAAAGAATGCAGTTATCGATTTTAACACGACTTCTTTTTAAGAGTTCATATCTCGTCGGAGGTTTAAATATCTTGAAGAATTACGACCTGGGAATTGTGTTTAAAAATAAAATAAAATACGAGATAATTTATTTTACAATGCACAAAATTCAATACCGACTAAGTACTTGCCTGAAATCGCCAGAGTTAACTCGAGTCATCTCCCTTGTTTTTCAGTTGTTCTCTCGCTAGATGTCGTTCTCAGCACTTTTTTTTTCAATTTCCCGCAGTTGTTCGTCCGTCGCAATGGCTGTCGTTGTTGTCGGAATATGTGACCAGTTAACAACGTAAACAAAACAACTTTCCTTCTCAATTTTCAACGTGTTGATATATTATTTTAAATAACCGCTGTCCTCATGGTGGATAATTCGATGGTAGAGTCCATTGCCGCTTCTCTGATCAGGGAATACCTGAGCAGAAAGGTTTGTTTATTCTTTTTTTTTTCTCTTAAAAAAAACTTTTACAAACTTTTTTTTTAAATCACGTTTTTTTTTATATCATTTCACCTTTTTCTTCCTTAAAAAAATTAAGTTTATTAAAAAAATATTTTTTGTAAGTTAACTTATAGAATTATAACCTTTTTTTAAGGCTAGCTCTTTTTTTTCGAGTGTAATGTGATTGTGAGAGTAAAAAAACATTTTTCCTTTTTCTTGTTTCTAAAACAAATATTTATTATTATTATTTTTAATTTTACCGCTTTTAAAATAACTTCTTCCCGCAATCATTTTTAAAGATTCTAGACAACAAAACAAACTAATTTAAAATTTTCCTTAAATACTCGAATGCACATTTTTCCCATTATTGTCGATAATAATTAATATCGATTAATTATCGATTAATTGAGAAATCGATTTATAATTAATTGATTTTTTCCTCAAAATCTTCGATCTGTCTTTGTTGTTGTATTTCTTGAAGTTGATTCAAAAGAAATCAGTTGATCTCTCAAAAAGAAAGAAATACTTCTTACCTTTATTTTTCTAAAGAAAAGAAAATGTGTTATTTTTTTTGTAACCAGGCACACAATTCCACATTCATTAATTTTTTTTTTTTTTAATTTTTTCATAAAAATAATAAACTTCATTTGTAAAATTATATTTCCAACTTTAGTTCGAATTAGTAGTGTGACCGTTTCATTAGTTCGAAGGCATGAGTTAATTATCCCTGTTCATCATCTTTACGTAATACACGTGTTGAAAAAATTGAAAAATTCATGTATTTTTTTGTTCTTTCACTCATTATTTTTCTTGTATATGTGACTTTGAAAAATGTCATTGCAGAATTAAAAAAAGTGGGGGACTGTACAGTGTAACACTACAAAAATACATTTTTTAAACTAAAAAAAGTCAATAAAATGCCAAACTTTTTTTTATCCCATTGTTTCTATTTGGCTTCCTTCAGATTAAATAGCAGAGATAATAAAAACACAAGAAGACAAAACCTCATGATTCCTAACATTAAAAAACCTTTTGCTGTCGTCGATAAACTTTGTAAATTAATTCCACAACCAAACCTAAGATTTCTTTCTCGATTCCTGAGTTTTTTTTTATCAACAAGTGCTTTTTTCCGCCCTTTCCAATTCAGTCAACGAATACTTTTTCCTTTAAATACTTTTTATATAAAAATAAAAAAAAACAGTTTGATTTAAATTCAATTCAGTAATCTTTTTTTTTTTACTTTTAGTTGTAATAAATAACCCTTTTTGTACATTGTAACAAAAGTCTTTCAAACAACCCATTAGTTTTTTTCGTGCTATCTATCGTTCTCTTATGTCTGTAATAAGCATTTTAATGCGAAAATATTGATTTAAATTAAAACTAAAAAATCATAATCAAAATAACAGATACAAGGCTAACAAGTTCTTAAAGTGATCACCTGACCAAAATTTTACCTATTTCCAAATTTTGACGAAGCTAAAGTTGAGGTGACATATTCTTTTTTTTTTCTGGAAGCTGACAAAACTGGTAAAGTAGCACTTGCAATATGAGACCTGAATAGCGATAACAAAAAAAAAAAAAAAGAAAAAAAGTGTTATTTCTGTAATTGTTCTTACCTGGGTTCTTTCCTATATTTGTCACCTGGCCAAGCTTCTCGCTCGCTCATCTGCAGAGCACACAAGAAAGGAATTACCTGGAAAAATTCTGTACGCATTCTTTTAGTTTTTAGTACGGTACCTGTTATTAGGAAGAAACGTGACATGCATTATTTTTTTTCTTGGGGAAAAATCGGGTTAATTTTTCCATTTTAAACTGAAAATGTAGAAATATTGCGACATAAAAACCGTAACTTGGTTGTTAACAAGTTTTTTATTATTCTTTTTAAAAACCCTCACCATCAACCAAAAAACAAAATATTTTTGAAGTTAAACTTAAAACTGAAAAGCTGGCCCTTCGGTTGCTTTCTAAGTACAGAATCATACTTATTTTAAAATTAAATCAAGTAATTTAATAAAAGATTTATGAAACCCCTTTTTTCCTTTTCCAATTGTTTTTTATTTTATTTTTAATAATTTTTTTAACCATCTCAATTAGATACATAGATGCTGTGTAGTGTCAATAGATCTCTCAAAGTCTAAAAAGAAAGATGTTTTTTGTTGACAATTAAGAAAAAATACCAGTACTCCTGAACAAAACTGGACTCTTGCACGTCCTCTGGCCAGAATAATGAGAATCTGAATAAAATACATATGAATAGTGTTTTAAAAACATTTTTTTCTTCATTTTAAAAAATCATTAAAAAAGGTGGAGAAAAATTAAAGTTCTTTTCATTTTATTCCATATTATTTTGATGATCCCAAAAAGTAAAAAAAAAAAAAAAAAAAAAAAAATATGAAGGTTTATTATCACGCGGGTCCATTTCTTTAAAAAACCAACCTTAAGCAAAGACTTCATGTGTTTTTAGTCCGATTAAACCCCTTTCCAAACTCATTTTGCAGTCTAAAAATATTAAAATGGATGTCAGTCTTGTTTGCCAATATAAAATGAAAATTTAAATGTCGTTCATAATAAGACGCATTTTCGATAAATAAAAAGATCGTGTTTACTGTTTGTTTAGTCTTTCAAAAGTTGTGAAAGTTACACAGGGAATCTATTTTTTTATCCTCCATTATTTGATAACAATTTTTTTTTTTTTGCGTGGGCATTTGCAGGAAGTGTCGGACTCGGATGGATGGAATTGCCTACCTCAGGTCGTAAGACTTATTCGGAAACGGAGTTTCTTAAGTTAAAATTTAAAATGAGGTCTTCATGAAATCATCATCTATTCTTGTCTATCATTTCACCTTCTTTTTGTACCTCATCTGTCTCCTGTAAAAGCAGCAGAAAAAGAAAAAAAATCAATTATTTATCAATCAACGTTCAATTCTAACAAAACTAACACGTACGGACATGTGTGAATAGTGACCTACATTTAAAGCAGAAAGCACAACATTCTACATGAAAGTTATAATAAATTCAGATCGCAAAGGAATCCAAGTCTGGCACAACGCTATTTTGGTGAGGGATGGGTACTCGGATTAAAGTTAGTCTACTAATTTCATATTGATACAAACTACTGTCTAGTGCAATGTTATCATCATACATTAATAATGAAAGCCTGAAAATCTTTCATAGTGTTTTGTGTTTATTCAACTCTGAGCGTCACCAATTACAGTCATTGTGTGTGTGTGTGGCTCCGTACACGCACCTCACATTCTTGAGTAGATGTAAAAGACTCCCTCCCTCTTGGGTGGGTGTTTATATATCTACTTCACATGTTGTTTTTTTTCCGCCACAGGTGCACATCCTAGGTGCCTTGGGGTTGACCACCTGTTTACATCTCAAGGACAGACATTGATATTACGTGAAACATAGATCTCTACTTATGAATAGGCTGTTATTTCTGAGATGAGGTATTATGTACACTATTTACATTATTTGGACTATTGTCCTCATCTTTGTCGCCATATTTATTACAACGTTTCGTCCGTTGTACGCTCCGGCTTTCTTCAGGTGGTTGCAATATCAAACTGAACCCTTTATTTCGCTCATTGGGGTAGACTGTTCTTGTTCCATGTGCTATGTTTAATGGGTGTCAGTTATCAGTTATCTCCTGTTAATTCTTCTCTCCAAGTTCTCCACCACCTTAACCAGGTATTGAACTCACACTCTTTGGGTTCTGTCACTGGATCTAACTAACGCCTTTATCCACTGTGCCATGTGTCCTTTTTTTTTTTTTTATTATCTCTCTGTTCTAATTAGGATATGAATCCGTCCCATTTGTTAGATGGCCAAAGAACGACAAGATGGCACTTGAGAATGTATGCAGTGTTTGTTGTGTTGTAGTGTATAAAACATGTTTAGGTGTGTTTGATAGAAGTGCGGCTGTTGAGAAATTGGAAGGAAGGTAAAATAATTGAAATTCTTCATTTCAATAAAGGGAAATTCATTTGCATGTTTGAGGAAAAGTGATAATTGCAAGGCTTGTGATTCATTCAACTTTTTACTGTTGTGTAATTTAATAACTTGTCTCTACAGTAAAGCTTTCTTACAGCACCAGCTGAATCTCTTCATGATGAATCAGAGACTTCAAGGAAAATGTTAGATAAATCAATTCTCTACTTGGCATTCAGAGAGATACACAGATTGTTTATTCAGCTGGAAATGGGTCTTGTTATTTCAGAATTGGTCAAATGTATCCCATCAATATAGGTATCTCCAAAGAATCACTAAAGAATGAGCATATATGATGAAAAAAATGTCCAAAATGTAATAAAAACAAAGTTTTATCTTCAATTGCATTGTTATTGAGAGAAAAGACTAAAATTTTCTTGAGTGCTACTATTGGAAGGCCTGTAGAAGTCTGAGTCGTACTCAACAGATCCCAGCTAGTAATATTTACCAACCTCCCCACGGAGTAGGATGTGGTACAAGGCCGAATTTAATGTGGAGCAATCCGAGCCTGTAGGCTTGGCCAAAAATTCCCCGTAAATCCCACATAAATGGATTCGAGTCTGTCTACCTCCCCGAATGAGACTCTGCCCTTCAGCATAGCCTTGTCTGGGCTTCTCTCTGCCCGAAGGCAGAGAATTCAACAACAGCTAAGATCTGAGTAACAGATTCCAGCTAGTTGGTATTTACTAGACCCCCCCCCCCCCACGAGGGTAGATGTGGCGCAAGGCCGAGTTTAATGTGGGACACGTATAAACGGGTTCAGGGTCAGTCTACCTCTCCAAACAAGACTCTACCCTTCGGCGGAGCCTCGTCCGGGTTCCTCTCTGCCCGAAGGCAGAGAGTTCGACTGTGTAGCCGAAAAAGATTTTGTCTAGTCTCTGTAGTCCGTTGACTTACAGCTACTTATAGGTAGTTGCTATCTATAGTGTAGACACTCATGGGGGTGACAGGTTATTCCATTACATCACTTTCATACTAACATGGGTATCCCCCCAGGGCTCCATCTTTGGTCCTACACTGTTTTTAATCTTCATTAATGACCTTCCCAATAAAATCAACTCTCAACCTGGTATCAACACTAATGACTCTAATATTTACTCCTGCCTCTATAGCAAGGTTGATCAGACAAGGTCAAAATGGCAGCTGATGTACTAAATGACCTCAAGACCGCCATTAAATAAGGCAAAAGCTGGCTTGTCAATTTTAACGCCTCCAAAGCTAAACCCCTCTCCATTAATCATCTGCGAGACCCCCCATCTCTGCCTTCCATCAGCATGAGAAGTGACTCCTTGCAACTTCTTTGACTCACGTTCTCAGCTGACATGAGGTATAAAGACTACATTGAATCCATTGCTAGATCACCTACTAAGAAAGTCGGTTCACTGACTCGGGCAAGACAATTTTTCTATCTTGCATAAGTCTACCATTCATCCATGCTTAGAATATTGCTTCCATATATGGTCTGGTTCTCCTTCTATTTTTCTGGATGTCTTTGATAAGATCTAAAGAAAAATCAGCAATATTATTGGTCCTGATCTGACAGATCGGCTTTAGTCACTTGCCCGCCACCGTAAGGTTGCCTCTCTGTGCATTTTTTATAAATACTCTCATGGCAATTGTTCAGATGAGCTCTTTGCTATGGTACTTAGACTGTGAATTTAATCGCAATATTAGACTGGCAGTGAGATTTCATTAATTTACAGTTGAGCTGGCTAGATGTAGCTCGAACTTTTATGCTAACAGTTTCTTATCTCGCACTTCTTGCTTGTGGAACTCCCTCCCAGCTCCATGATTTCCAACCAACTTTAATCTGCAAAAATGTAAATGCAATGTCAATTGCTATTTACTGTCCACTTGGTTTGCTCTTTTCTCTTTCTCCTCGTTACTAATGTTTCTGTTTCTAATTCCACCACATCCTGGAACCCCTTGCATGTTAGTGGCTCTACTGCTTCGCTTGGGGTGATATGTTTAAAAAAAAAAAAATTTAAATGTTTCTCAAAGTTTGATAATTGATTCCATTTTAAAAAATTTTTTTTTTTTAATGACTCTAAGAGCTCTTTTTCATTTTTTCCCCTCTTCTGTCTAGTTCATCCTATGCTAATTCTGGAGGTGGCTTTAAAGTTTTGAACTGTAGTGTACTTCAGCACTTTTATATATTATGTTTTTGTGTAGGTAGCTTTTGGGTCATGTCGGGATTTAGGGAACTAAAGATGAAAGCCCCTTGTATATTCATTATATTATTGAAAGCATTTTTTATCTGACATTACTTATTACTATAAATATTATTTTCAGTGGGTACATGTATTTGAGTTGCTATTCCAGTTTTTTTTTTATTTTTTTTTATTTCCCTAAACATTGAAATTAATAACAGCCAAAATTGAGAAGTCTTACTAAAGAAAAATTCTGTCTCTAACAGGAATTGAACCTGCATCTCTTTCTTACCCCAGGGAAACTGCTTCTTAAGGCAAAGTGCTTATAAGTGCAATCTGGATGTTTTCAAAAATAAGAGTTGGTTTGGTCCCCACAAATCGCTGCTCCATTTAATTGCTTTCATTTCATTTGGCAAATTAAAATTTCTTGATGACAGCAATTTATTCATCTTTTTTTTTTTGTTCATATATTCATACAGCTCTATGTCAGTCACGTTTAAGAAGTTTTGTGTACTTTTGGAAGATTTCAATGCAGAACCCACCTAGTTAAGCATGTTTATTTCAAACCAATGGCATTTTCCACCGAGATATGTTGGATTCTGAGACAGATGAATGCTGCTTCATTTCAGCCAAAAATATTCTGGAAAACCCGATTCTCTATGTATTCGTTATTGGTTCCTAATAGTTTCCTTTTTCTGTCAAGTGAATTCTTCCATCATTTTATTGAAAGAGACAAAAAAACAAAAACAATATCTTATATACTGTTATTTATTTGTCTAACCTCTTTGGAGAGCATTAGGAGGACCGTACTGGGGTATGAGCCTGATTCCAAAACAGTCTTTTCTTCCAATGGCTCCAACTACTGTATACCCATTCTTTGGGGGAGAAATTGATTCATGCCTTTCTTATGGATACTAATGAAAAGTGAATGCAAATTGTTGCAGCCAGCATTTGAACTTTATTTGCTGATTCTATTTTCTCTTCCGTTAAATGTCATGGATCTTACACCTCACATATTAACTATTATATTTCCTGTACTTGAAATATAGTCAAATACAGTTTATAGAATTTCTTTTGAGTTTAATTATGATTCATGTCTTCAGACAGCTTTCCAATAGCAATCATTTTTTATTATAGGCTCATAATCCTTTTGCCTGCACAAAATATGGATGCAATAAAACTGGATTTTTATGGCTTCAAACCAGGTGGACATGTTATAAACATGCCACTTATTTACACTGCATGCCAAATTATTATCGAGATAACTTTTTTTCTAATATTTCAAAAACTGTCCAATCAATTCACACAAAACTTTCACACAATGTTGGCAACACTGACCTGCACAATCACTGAAATTTTCGTACTGATCTGCGCAATGTAAACAAACTGGTGCCATATTTGTTATCAGCACGGTGATTTGAGCATGCCAACTTATTAGAAAACAGTGATAAGGACTCTGATGCCTTGGCAGTCAAATTGGTATGGACATTTGTAGCAATATCAGTCAACTGAAGTATTGTTAAAGTGATTGCATTCAGAACATTTACTTTTGACTGATGATTATTAGTAAGTGTCCTTTGTGCATACATGAGAAACTATGTATTACTAATTTTATAAAAAATAAAAATTTACTGAATCAGAGAAATGAAATTGCCGAAAAAATTTTTGCCGTTAATAAAAAAAATCCAGATGACATGCATTTAACAGATGTCAGAATTCGTTGAAAAATACACCCCTACCCTCCCTAAACTTAACCTCTTTTTCGAACGTAACTCATAATTGATACAACAATAGTTAATAAAAATGAACACGCTACTGCCCCTGTCTGAATGATTGGATTTCTCTGTATCCTTGGAAACAAGGAATTATGAATTTATATGTGTGTTTAAAACTCAGTAAATTTAAAAATAAGTTATTCCAAAATTCGCTTGAAGATGAAACAGAATTAATGCTTTTAATTTAATTATATAATTAAATTTGAAGTTTTTAGCTTCAGTTTTTGAAACATGGTTATTACTGTGTAGCAAAAAATATTTTAAATCAGTTAATTTATATATATATATATATATATATATATATATAATAAATAAAATAATGTTGAGCCAGCTTAACTCTTGATGAATGTGCAAATAGTATAAAACCTCTTGGCATGGTAGGTGGAATCTGCAGGCTGAGTTCAAATTCAGACTGAGTTTGCATTAATGCTCTTGGTAAAGACACGAGTCCCTCTTCCTCCATTCTTTGGAATAAATAGAACAGTCTGAGCTTTCTTGTTTATGGTGAAAGCGAGTCTAGGAAAAGAAAAAGACTGAAATCTCTGTAAATAGTAGGGCAACTAGTTTAGGTCACCCTACCACATGCATATAACTGATCTGCAGTAGCATTTTTAATAGAATCTTTATCAAATGAATGGTTTTAGTATTAAAACATCAACATTAACCAAGTATATCTGAGCAGTGCCATAGAACTAAGTGCAAAGACTTTGATGGTTGAAAGTCTCAGGTGTTGCAAAATTATAAAGTTTTGTATTATATTTATTTGAACCTTTATTTGAACCAATTTCTATGAAAGTCTATGGAGACTTTGTGGAGTAATGGATAACGGCTCAGATTGAGGAATCCAAGTTGGAATTCCAGTCGAATTTGTTACATTCAGTTATGAGCAAATGCCCTTGGGAAAAGTATGAATCTCTCTCTTCTCCCCGTAGATATGGATTAAATAGTAGGACAGACTGGGTCTTATAACCTTGGCTGACAACAGGTCTCGGAATAAATTACCCCGGGTCTGGTGAGGAGGCTTAGTGGAACTCCAGTAGCACAAAAAACAAGAGCTGTTAAAGTGCAAAGGAAATCCTCGGAGTCATTGGCCATCCATCCCAACAATGGATTAAATAACCTCACCAAATTGACTAAGCGTGACTAACCACCCCTGAAGATATTGTCAATCATGGAAGGGTTTCTCCAACAGAAGCGAGTAGGTTTTGAATTTGGATTTATAATCTCAGATATTTGAAATGAAATTATGTCCCGACTGGAAATCTGTTGCGTCTATTTACCTGTTGACTTCAGTGTACACTAGCTTTGAAGAAGTGCATGAAATAATTTCTTTTTTTTAATCATTTCACTCCAAGCAAGGCAATAAAGCCACTAAAATGCAATCAGTTACTGAGTGTTATATATACAAAAAAAATACTATTGAGGGAGAACAATGAAAGAACAATAATTACAAAGACGGAAAATAATGATTGAGATTGCATTTAAATTTTTGAAGATCAAAGTTGACAAGAAAGTAATAAGCCAGAAGAGAGTTCCACAAGCGAGAAGTGTGAGAGAAGAAACTGTTAGCATAGAACTTACAGTTACATCAAGCCATTTCAAATGTCAAATGATGAGACCTTGCCATCAATTATCTTTCTTAAGTTTAAAAAAAAATTCAACCTTAGCGCTGTGACTGCATGCTCCAAAAGTTTGCATCCGTTAACAATAACACATTTAAAAAAAAAAAACATTTTGATTCGCATTTAATTTTTTCGTCTGGGATGCTACCTGAATTTTACCAAAAACAAAATAATTTCCATGCCTGAAGATGACTGAATGTACAGTTGAAAGTACTTGCGTATTAAAGAATGACCTTATACAGTTTATAATTTTTAAAAACTAGGATCATAACATTCATCGAGTGATTTGTAGGTTAATGCACCTTTAAAATTTTGTTTGTAAAGGGATTTTACCATATTATATCATTAACTTTCTATATTTTAGAAGTTCAATGATAATTCTTCTGCTGCCACTTAATTTAAAGATAATTTAATGTAGGTCCTTACTTTTCATACAAACAGTTATATTTTATTTCATGGGTGAATTTCACTGGATTTTGCAATTAATTTTGATTATTCCCAAATTTATTTCCAAGTTATAAAAATTGTTATCGTACAAAAATATTTATTGAAAACAATTGCAGTAATGAAAACTTGGGCATACAAAATTTCAGGATTGCAGGTCTGGATCCATTTTGAAATGTTTTTAATTTGCTCACAGAATCAGCTTGATTCGAAAATGGTATGATCTGTTGCACTATGGCCTCTAGGAATAAAGTTGAAAACATGGCCAATTTTATTTTGAAACACAAATTTGAGAAATTTTTTTCATTTGAAAGTTACACAGTTGTGTTCCTTTTAATTGTTTTTTATCAGTAGAAGCCAAGATGGCAGAATCCAAAAACAATCACAGTAATGAAAACTTGGGAATCCAAAATTTAAGGATTGTGGGTTCGTATCCAGCTTGGAATGATTTTAATTTGCTCACAGAGTTGGCCTGATTCCAAAATGGTATATGTTTGGCTACAGCCTCTAGGAGTAAAGTTGAAAAGCTGTGACAAGGTGACATTCACATTTATTATATAGATATATACACACACATAGAAATAAATTCAACCACAATTTTGATCTAAAGAATGCTATACTGCAAAAGAGAAAGTTACTTACTTAGAAGGAAAATTCTTGAGAGTGAGAATCCTATCAAAACATAAATCTGTACCTTGGATTTTTTCTGATATCCCCATTCTTGAAAGAATTACTACTTTCTCGGGCCAAGATACATGATTAAAAAATAAAAATATACCAGTTGAACGTATGACCTCATGTTATATATAATACATAAATTAATCCCAAACCAAATTCATTTAAACACTAGTTTGCACAAAAAAAAAAAAAAAAAATTCTAAGATATTACTTACTTACTTTTGTTTATTAGGCATTGAATTGTATCACTTCATGCTTCCTATTTGGGTGAAGTTTCAGCTAACCTGATAAATAATTATGAGCATTCTTAAACTCAAAGATTTTGAAAAATCAATAACATGTTTGTTTTTGTATATAAATACTTATTACAAAATAAAATCCTTGCATTGATAAAGTCCATCAGAGCACTAAAATGTGTCAGCTAAGTTTTTTTTTTTGTCTTTATTCATATATATATATATATTGATTCTAGTGAATGGGCTTGATGTGTATATCTTTATTCATATCTAAGGGAAGACTAAGATTTCAAAAAGACAAGTTGAAGCTTGTCTTTACTCTATAAAGAATAGTCTTTTCTTGTTATTTAATCCTTCCAAGTCAAATTCAACAAGAAATGTTGATTCTTATTTTATTACCCCTACAATGTCGGCAAGGAACATTACTCTACCAGACATTTAACTATTTTGAGGAAAACCTTGAAGTGGCTTGTTGCATAAAATTATTTACTGAGAAGGCTTTCAGACGTATCACGAAACACCGGTTTCCATATGATCATCATAGTTAAGCAACATAGAGCCTAGTGATTGACTGCTTGGGAACACCAGGTGCTGTAAGCTTGGATGTGTGGGTGGTGTAATGAATAAGGGTTCAGAATTGGAACTCAGACAACTGAGTTCCAATCCCAGTTGAGTTTGATATATTCACTTTTTTTTTTTTTCTTTAATTAAGTTCTCCTCAAGCAAGGTATTAAAGCCACTAAGACACAAAAGATTACTGGGTGTGGAAGAATTAGAAACAAAAAATATTGCTAAGGATTGAGAACAAAAGAAAAGTAATTAGGTAGACAGTAGATAGTGATTGACATTGCATTTAAATTTTTTTTTTTAAAGTTGGCTGGAAAGCACAGAGCCGGAAGAGTTCCACAAGCGAGAAGTGCAAGAAAAGAAACTGTTAGCATAGAACTTAGGGTTACGTCTAGCCAATTCAACTGTAAATTGGTAAGATCTCGTTGCCAGTCTAGTATTGAGCTTAAATTCAATGTGTCTGGCCACCATAGTGAAGAGTTCATCTGAACAATTACCATGAAAGTATTTATTGTAAAATGAATGGCAGACAACATTATGGCAGTGGGAAAAGAGATGCCAGATCAGGGCCAATAATATTGCTGATTCTTCTTTGGATTTCAACAAGGAGCACTTGAACATATATGGCAGCAGTATTCTAAGCATGGGTGAATAGTAGACTTGGAAAGGTATGAATCCACCTCTTCTCTCCCCAGCTATGGATTAATTAGTAAGACTTGTATCACTAAACCATTATTATCCCGCTCCAAATTTTTATAATCTGAAAATATTTTCTGGCTTTAAATAACCTACCAAGGGTTGGTAAGCCATAGAAAATGAACCTATCATTTTACTGAGAAATTAAAACGTTTTGGGGTGGGGAAATCTGAAAGACACAAATGAACAACTAAAAGAATTATTTTACATTTGCCTCGATGTTAACAAAAATATAAATTAATTTAAATGAAAGGAAATATAATACAAAAGCCTTCACACTTGGTTCCAGGGTAATGTTGGGACATCTTGGGTTAGTACTGATAATTTTAATTCAAAAACTATTCATTTGATGAAGATTTACTAAAAATGATGTTGCCAATGAATTTCAGTTGCTTTCGTGTGTGTGATAGGGTAACTAAGTAAATGTTATTTTGTTTGGTTGAGCTAAGCTCAGACTATTGTGCCAACCATCACAGTCTTGCGTCAAGGTCAGAAGGTCATTAGTGTAACATTCTGTGTCATAACATAGCTGTTCAATGTAGGTGATTTCTTGGTGACCAGCATGTCTTGTGCCATAGCTAGGTGTCCAGAGCAGTAGATTGCTCTCAAGTTCTTGTTTTACTCACCAGCAGTGTCCTGCAAAGTGCATTCTGTGTTCGTGTAAGATTGTATGAATATCGGGGATGGGTGCATAGAGCTGTGATTTAGTTGGATGTTGTCTCCGAGAAATGTTAAGTGTAGATCTCAGCATCTTAGTGTAGGTTCCATCAAACTTAGATTCTAAGGTTTTAGTTAATGTCCAAGCTGTGGCACCATGAATTAAAACGCCCTCTATCTACTGTGATGCAGAAAAATCACTGCTTGAGGTTGTCTGGTAGATCAGATTCCCAGATTGCACCCATTTTATTCAAGGTGGCCACGGCTTTAGCTATGCGAATTTTCACACCCTTTTCAGAAGAATTCATAAACTTCAACCAGCAACTGTCTCAGGTGAATTAATAAAATCTGTCGAATCTTTTAAAAATACATGTAAACTTGTTTATTTTTCATAATTCCTAACATTTAATCGAGTAAAGATGTCCTATTTTAAGGTCTGTTAGGATCAATACTTCATTTTAAGGATACGAAATGTGAAATACTATTGGAGAAAATTATTTCTTATTTCTTTCCTCACATTGCCAGTGGGTCAGAAGTTTACATGCACAAAGAGAAGGATGTCATTGTTATAGAATCTTCTTTAACCCTAGAACACTAACCAGGGGTATATAGTACCCAGCGCAAATCTTCCAATTTTTAATTATGATTTTCAGTACCTGATTTTCTTACCTAAATAATGTTTTTAAGTTCCTATTAATGTTAAATCAAAGTACAAAGTTTGAAGTACCTGAGTGCAAAATATTTCAAATAAAGATATATATATATATATATATATTTGATATTTTCAAAATCGGGTATGATATATGCATGGTTAGTAGTGGTATAACTTTAATTGATGGTTAGTGTTCTAGGGTTAATAATTACATGATAGATTGCGAACTAATATTTACCGTCATGTCTTACATTATTTCTTTTTTAATCGGTATCTCCCGATGCACGGCAAGGCAATAAAACAACTAACACACACAGGGTTATTGAAAAATTAATAATGAGCGGGAATTGGAGCGAGTATTCAGAAGGACAGTTACTAGCGATTGACATTGCATTTAAATTTTGGCAGATTAAAGTTGGCTGGAATGTATAGAGCAAGCGAGAATAGCAAGAAAAGAAACTGTTAGCATAGGATTTATTTTATTTATTTTCTGCCTTTATGAAGAAATTTACTAATGTGATTAATATTATATACAAGAGACACTAAACAAGAACACTTCCACATGCAATTTCAGTTAACCCTAGAACACTGACCATGGGTATATAGTACCCAGCGCAAATTTTCCAATTTTTAATTACAATTTTCAGTACCTGATTTTCTTACCTAAATAATGTTTTTCAATTCCTATTAGTGTTAAATCAAAGTACAAAGTTTGAAGTGCCTGCATGTAAAATATTTCAAATAAAGATTTATATTTAATATTTTTTTTTGATATTTTCAAAATCGGGTATGATATACCCGTGGTTAGTAGTGGAGTAACTTTAATTGATGGTTAGTGTTCTAGATTTAAGGCTAATTGATATCATGTTTCTCAAATGGAAGTGTACTGCCAATGCATTTTGTGATCTACATTCAAACTCATCGTCTCTTTCCTTGATATCTTAGGAAAATCGAAAGGAATAAACTAGAATTTCAGAAAAGCAATTATGCACCTCCAAAGTCTGATCCATCTTTGGAAGCAACTGAAGTACCACATTTATCTGTACAAAAGAGTAAAAATTATCAGACTGTGCAGCTGTCATGCCACTCAGGAGGCAGGCACATACTGTTTCCATGATATGAATGTGCTTTCATTTACATTATTTGGACTTTTGTACACTCTGACCTTCTCCAGGTGGTTGGAATGTTGAACTGAACCCTTTATTTCGCTCACTGTCATGTTATCAGTTATCTCCTGTTAATTTCCCTCTGAAAGTTCTCCTCTGGGTATTGAACTCGCGCACTCTTTATTTCTCCTATTACTCCTGTCACTGGATCTAACCAGCGCCTTTATCCACTGTGCCATGTGTCCTTGAGGACATCTGTGTATGAATTTCTGGGTATTATAAACCTAATGTCTTCAGCAACCATTTTTTATCAGTGCTCATATTGCAAGTTATCATTACATGTTATTACCAGAGCACATATTGCAACTTTTGTTGTACAATGACCGAAATGTTGTAATAAATATGGCAACAAAGATGAGGACAATAGTCCGAATAATGTAAATAGTGTACATAATACCTCATCTCAGAAATATAGACAGATACTGAAAGGCCGAGACGTTGTAATAAATATGGAGACAAAGGTGAGGACAATAGTCCGAATAATGTAAATAGTGTACATAATACCTCATCTCAGAAATATAGGCAGATACTGAAAGGCTGAAATGTTGTAATAAATATGGCGACAAAGATGAGGACAATAGTCCGAATAATGTAAATAAAGATATTTAAATATAAAAATAATTAATAACTTACTCTTCTGTTAACTTGGGGTACACCTACTACCTTTCTGGGTGCATTAGTGCACCTGGGTGCATTGATTGAGAAACGCTGTATTAAAGTATCAGCCACATAGTTAAAGCTTGCTCTCAAATTGGGCGTCCAAACGGATAATTATCCCAAGCAATACTCTAGAGTTGTAACTAATGTTACAGACAACAAATGTGGGCAGAAAGGAAACCCAAATCAGTTACAATAACTCTGTAATGAGAAATGGAAAATAAATTACTGCAACTTACTGTGAGAAGTTTTTGGGAGGCTACCTAAAATGTCTGACAAAGGTTAAAGAATTTAAAAGACCATCTTGGGTATGACGATAAACTATATCCGACAGCAAGGCCATTGATCAAGAGGTTTTGAGGAGGGTGGAACCCTCTTTTAATTGTTGGTGTTCCCAGGTCCACACCGACCCGGGGTAGTAGCACTTGTCAGGGTCCCAGCTATGGGCAAATAGTTAAACAAAAGGAGGTCAAAACAGAATGAAAGTATAAAAATTATTACCAGCAGAACATTTTTGAAAAAGAAAAATATTACCAGCAATACATTTTTGAAAAAAATATTACCAGCAATACATTTTTGAAAAAAATATTGGAAGCAATAAAAATCTTGTCGGCATTAAATAACCCATTGAGGTTGATATGCCGTAAAACAAAACAATCCAAACCAAACTATACATTTTTGAAGGAAAAAATATTACCAGCAATAAAAATCTTGTCGGCATTAATTAACCCATTGAGGTTGATATGTTGCAAACCAAACTGAATTTAAAAGCAATACTACATTTAACGTAACTGATCTAATTGCACAAGCATGTAGGGCCGTTATAGTACAGACGATTGTTTTATTGAGGAATTGTAAATATTTAAATGTTTCCTGCAGGGGCTGAAGGCTACCCTTCGTGCAATGGATGAGGAGATGCCTCGTACAGAACAAAGCATCAGCAACAGAGTTGCACTAATGAAACAGCTTCATATTGAGAAACTGATGAAGCGCAACAAGGTGAGTTGAAACTTCATTTTTAAAAGTTTGTAAAATATTGCACTTTAGTGCAAGACCACGTTCATTAAACTCTCAATAAGGTGCAAATGCATTGTTAGGAATATTAATATTGGCACTGGCAAGATTTATATTATTTTGCTTGTCTTGTCTGCAAATGTCGACAGTTGTTGACAGCTGCATGTTAATGAAGGAATGGGTTTTCCATTAATTACTCTCATGGATGGATTTGGTTTAACTAGATTTTCATTGTTTTGATTATACCTTAATCTATTTAAACTAATATCCTCATCTTGGTGATATGTCACAATATTCCAACTGTTGTACCCACTGACCTTTTTCAGTTGTACTTGGTAACTTTTGGGGAATTTAGAATCAAACACTTTATTCACTCTACAGGATTTTATTGTATTCATTCTGCTGTCCATTCTAGGGGAGATAACTTGTATCTGCTAATTCATTATCATGATGCTGCTTTTGTTTTTTTCTCTCTTATACCACAATGCATGACTTACTGTCTTAGCCAGGAATTGAACTCTCAACCATCAGATAATGAGATGTAATTACTCCCACCTTTTTTTTTATTTTTATTTTTTGCAATATATATGAAGTAATGGCTTAGTATGTAAAAATGTTGGTCAAGTCGATGTTGTTACTTGGTTGGTTGGAAGTTCACTCCTTCAGTTAGGCAGTGAATGTCATTTATTGTGAGTTCAGTAGGAAAAAAAAAAAAAATTCATCACTGTGATGTCATTTTAATTAATACAAGATATTGTCTGGGCTGAATTTTTGCGGGTGATTGGTTTGGCAATATTATCTGCTCATCGTTGTGACATACCAACTACAAGATTTTTATACTTAAAATATCAGGTGATGGGACAGAGATTAGGGAGAAGTGGTTTCATGTTTTTCCCAAGAGTATTAATATGAAATGAAAATGAGTAACCTCATGTGAAATTCGAACTTTGTATTCAATTTTCTGTTTTTTCATGCTGACAACCATTTTGGCTTCCTGTAGCTCTTACTATTATTACCAAATGAATGAAGCAACAGGTGACCAATTTTTGACTTGTTTTTCTTTTACTCTTTATGCATGCACAATGGATGAAGGAATTTCCAAAGATTGTCTGTTGTGGCAGACACTTGAGGAAGCAGGGACAACAATAATGCTAAAATCAACAAACACAAAGAAAATTGTTACAGAAATTTCTATGGAATATTGAAAATACTTCATCTTAAATCTTTAGACAATGTTTGTAAGGTTGAAGGACATATTGTCTGAAACATGAAAAACCACAAAGATGAATGCACTCATCCAAGATATTTTATGGAATAATGTAATTTTTATATTCTTTTTTTTTTTTTTCTTTCATTTTTTTGTATAATTTCAAAACATTTTTCTGTATTCAGCAAGTTGAAAATCCCCTGCGGAGTATGGTTGAAGTGCTTACCAAGTTTATTCTTGAAGAATGGGGTCTGTGCAGTGCCATTATTGCCAAATCCAATTCCTTATCAAAATCTCCACAGAAACCATCAGATAAAAATGGTAATTGTTTTCTTTAATCTTGAACTATTTTGATTATTACTGTTTTTTCTTTGCCTTTTGTCATACAAGCTACCCTCATGTTTCAACTAAAGACTTCAAGAGTCGACAAGTTTTATTTTTTATTAGAAGATGCAAACAGGTGCCATACAATTCAGAGAGACAAATAAAATGTAATTACGATCGCTGCATAGAGAGAAATCTACACAAGATGTGAAACGTACCCATGATTATTTTTGCAATTCATATATTTTGAGGCTACCAGGAATTTGTTACACATATTTGTTTGCTCTTCTTGATAGCATTCCCAAAGCTCGGATAACATTAAGTAATCTTGTCATCTTCAGATGCTGTATTCTACTGATTTCTCTATCTCAAGGTCCTTATATTTATTTAGTTTCCCAAACATTTACAAAAATGTGTTTTAGTCAGCTGGGGCTGCAGTGGCTATCAAAATAGAGGTGTTTTCAACATGATTTTTACAATCATGTCTGGACAGTTGGCCAGGATTTCTTTATTAACCTGAATGCTGAACAAGAGTAAATTTTGTATTCTATATAAATTCTTGTAGAGTCTGTTTCTATTGTTACTTCCTTATGGAAAGGTTATTCTTATAACACACATTTATACTTGGTATAACGTAATTCGTTAGTATTCTCTATACGTAATGTTTAGGCTATTGTCATAATGCCTGTGTAGTTAGTATGAAGACCGACTCCAATACAACTACTACTCACAACATGGAACTTATAGCACTGGACGAATTCATAGACTCACTTGGAGGTGTACTCTTTACTCCACAACATTCACCCCCCCCCCTTTTGAGATTATTACTTTATTAAATAATATTTTTTATTTAGTATTAGTATCTCCCATTCCTCTCTCCAGAGAGTTTACCAGTGTACTTTGTAGCTTTTTCTTTTCTTTCAACTTGTTCCCCACAATTTGTTTTGGTGCTGGCACATTAAAAATGTTGTACCTCATTTTTATTCGTTCTTAAGGTCTTTCATCAGTGAATTTTTTCTTCAGTTGATTTTGGTGTCTTTTATGTTGAACGTTTTTTCTACTGTTCAACTTTGAAAGAATTTCTTCTGGACTTGGTAATGAGTAGTTCTGTTTTTCAAGATAACTATTTAATCCAGTTGAGAAATCTGCACAAACATGAATTGTTATATTTTTTTGTCTTTACGTCCACCACTGGTGGAAATACCAAAATCAAGCAAGTACAAAAATTTAAATATCTATGGGTTGTTTTAACTGATGATGGAAAATGTGATACCAACTGTTGAGACCTGTTGTAATTGTCATTCGCTTATTCCGTGATGTTTGATCTACATCGGAAACATTGGCTTTGATAGGCTATTTGTTGTGCAGAGGTATTTTTTTTTCTCCCATTTCTCTTGTGTTTTTAAAGCTGATTTGTTTTGCTTTTTAAGTTAGAGACACATTTCATTTGTACACTATTTACATTATTTGGACTATTGTCATCATCTTTGTCGCCATATTTATTACGTTTCAAGGACACATGGCACAGTGGATAAAGGCGTTGGTTAGATCCAGTGACAGGACCCAAAAAGTGTGAATTCAATACCTGGTTAAGACAGTGGAGAACTTGGAGAGGGGAATTAACAGGAGATAACTGACAACTAACATCCATTAAAACATGGCATGTGGAACTAGAACAGTTTACCCCAGTGAGCGAAATAAAGGGTTCAGTTCGACATTCCAACCACCTGAAGAAGGCCGGAGCATACAATGGCTGAAATGTTGTAATAAAAATGGCAACAAAGATGAGGACAATAGTCTGAATAATGTAAATAGTGTACATAATACCTCATCTCAGAAATATAGACAGATACTGAAAGGTCGAAACGTTGTAATAAATATGGCGAAAAAGATGAGGACAATAGTCCAAATAATGTATATAGTGTACATAATACCTCATCTTAGAAATATAGACAGATACTGAAAGGTCGAAACGTTGTAATAAATATGGTGAAAAAGATGAGGACAATAGTCCAAATAATGTAAATAGTGTACATAATACCTCATCTCAGAAATATAGACAGATACATTTCATTTGGTTCTTTTATTATTTTTGTGCTGATTCCACTTCAAAAAAAGCTTTTCTTTTCCAGGTTAATTATTATAACTTTTCAAATTATACTTTGAATTTTCATATTATTAAACTGTTTTAATGTTGAAACATTCAGCTGGATATTTGTAACATACTTTTCTTATCAGGTGTCTTTTGTGATTTTGATTTATACTTACAAATACATCCTCCCTTCTCAAACCTCCTACCTCACTACAATACCTGGCATTGTGCAAATTAAATGCCTTTCCTTTGCTCTCCTATGCTACTCAGTTGCTTTGCTTCTTTCAAAGATTTTGATATGCAATGTAGGTACCTCCACAGATTCACTAAAGAAATTAGTGTACCATGATGAAAAAATGTCCCAAATTTAATAAAAACAAAGTTTTATCATCAAAATCTTTGTTTTTATTAAAAGTAAAGAGCAAAGCATTTTTTGATTATTTAATTATATTTTTTGATCCTTTTTAGAACATTCAAAATTTTGGTTAAAAATTTTGCTTTAACGGTGGGGGTGCAAAGATTAGTATAGGAAATTTTATCTTTTTTTGCAGTGAAAAATATTGGTTTGGAAATTCTTGTAAAAATCAAATAGTTGTTGGATTTTAATGAAACTTCCAGGAATTATTCACAAATGAATTAAATTATTTTAGAAATGTTTCTTTTTTTTTTTTAGAAAATCTTGGTAAAACTTTTTTTTTTTTTTTTTTACATCTGTTACCGCCCCCCCTCCACCTATTTAATTTTATAAAATTTTGAAAAAATTCAATTTTGTACACTTAAAGTTTATATTAGTTACATGCAGAATGTCTTGGTGAATTTGAACTCATCAACTCTCTTTTATAAAACAGGACCCCCAGTTACCAAAAATCTGCTCTGAATCTTAAAATAAAAAATGCAATAAAACTAAGACATTATTCAATTAGAATTATTATCAATTTTAATTATTTTTATGAATGATATATTATGGACACTATTGTCCTAAGAAATCTTTTTTTTTCTTTTTTCAATGAATAATGAATTTTTGCAAGAATTGTTTTCATTTTAAAAAAAAAAAATTAATTAGAATAATTTAGGAAGTTTAAAATCTTAAAATTCACTAATTTGTACTGATTAGGTGATATTGCTATTATGTAAAAAATATATATACTAATCATAAATGAAAAAGCTTACTACAATTCAGTGACCCCCCCCAATATTTTAAAAATAATTTTCAATTTTTTTTATGTATGTCTATAAATGTGCTAACTTTTGTAAATATGGATGCTCATACATAACATCAGAAATTAAGAACAATAACTATTGTAAATTTAAAGCCAAAGTACCTAAAATACAATTAAACATTTGATTGTGGAGAATATCTTCCTAAATGTTTAAGATTACTGGGTAATTAAAAATTATATAAAAAAGGCACTCGCATTACATTCCTCAAGTAATTTTACAGTTATATATCCCCTGTAGAAAAAAATTAGATAATCTTTGAACCGTTAACCTGTCAATCTGTAAATACCTTAAATAAACAGCTACCTGCATGCTAAAAAAATCTATTTCTGCAATATTTTAAACTAAAAGTAATATTTGTTTCAAATCAGATTACTTAAACTTTAAATCAGCTAATATTGTTCAAATAAAGTTTTAGAAAAGTATATTTTATTTTTGAACAATTTTTCAATAAAGAGAATTAACATTGTGTTGACAGATGGCAAAAACTGGTGCTAAAATCAGTGATTTTTAGCGGTTTCAAAACAAAAACTCCTTCCAGTCAATTTAAATTAGTTTTGAAATACATCAAAGTATTTTGCTTATTAGAAATATCAAATTTAATTTATTAGCTTAAAATTAAAATAAAATCTTCAAGAAAGGTATCATGTTCCTTTGCGGGTACCTACATAAAGGCTTATTAGCAACATTGTTATAATTAAAGCAGTTTCATTGGTTTAAACATTTTACTAGTTGTTTATTTCCAATACAACATAATAATAATAAAAAAAATTATTTGTTTAAAAAAAATGTCAAGGCTGATTACTTCCCTTTACTCCCAAGCTGTGATATAGTTACAACTTTCAGAACAGAAAAATGATTTTATTTGAAGAAGAAATTTAATTATAGAAGCCATTAAGAAAACAATTTCTGATTTTTTAATACAGAATGAAAAAACTAAATGTTTAGTTTACTGGAAACGTATAAGATCCTTCAGGCAGTGAAGGACCTTGAATTTCATTACCAAATATGGTGGTAGTGGGGAGTCACAACAAATTCCTTTTAATAAAAGGGGATCATGATTCAGAATGTTAGGGATGTGTCTCTCTTTTTGATTGGTCTCTCTCTCTTTTTGATTGGCCCCTCTCTCTTTTTGATTGGTCTCTCTCTCTCTTTTTGATTGGTCTCTCTCTCTCTTTTTGATTGGCCTCTCTCTCTTTTTGATTGGTCTCTCTCTCTCTTTTTGATTGGTCTCTCTCTCTCTCTCTCTCTTTTTGATTGGTCTCTCTCTCTCTCCTTTTGATTGGTCTCTCTCTCTCTCTTTTTGATTGGTCTCTTTTGTTTCCTGTGACTCTGCTGTTTCAGAATTAACAGGCAGGAGTGCAAGGTGGTCATTCACCATGCACTACTGCCTGTTAATTCTGAAACAGTTTTTTTTCATTCATCTTCTATTTCTGAATTTGGAAGAAGGCTGTAGAATGGAGTAGTTGAAAGATTGTGGTCAGAAGCAATAAAAGGAATGAATTCAATCATCCAAAGAATTCTTTGAATAATTCTGAAATTTTTCTTAAAATCTCACATTTGGGAAGTTAGAGATTATTTTATTTGTTTTTTGTCAATTAATTTTTTTTTAAAATAATTTGATTTTTCAAGATTAGCCTACAGTCATATAGATGTACCTATAAATTCAGGTTAAATAATACCCAGGTATTCTTGTTAGTTTCATAATGATGAAGACTGATCATTAAATAAAATTGTATCAGGTGAGGTGAATGTTAATTAAGCACCAAACCATTTTTATCAGAAAAACCTTTTCTTTTCTTTTTTTTTTTTTTTTTCCCTAAAAATTATATGCTAGTTTGGTTAGAGACTTTTTACATGTGATAGCTGTAAAAAATGCTTACCTGTTTCAAAGTCTGTTTAACCAAATAGATGTATGTAAAGTAGCAAATTTCTGTTATTATCTAACAAGTCAGATCTTACTGACCAATTGTGAATGTTCAAGTGGAAATGGTTATTGTATAATGGAGCTTCCATACTTGATAAATTCTCGACATCTTTTTACCAAATTAAAAAATAATATATTCAATTTAAAGTGATAAAAAAATAAATAAAAATAAACAAATAACATAGAGACCAAAATTTCACTATCCTTAAAAATAGATGTATATATGCAATCACTAGGCCATGAAGTTGTATTTCTACCAACCAAATGGAAACCATCCTGACCAGGATATGAACATAACAGTGTAGTGAGTGAATCAGAAACAAGATTGGTTTGCAACCAGGATATGAGGAGCCAATCAGATGTGAAGCAGCAATTTCAAAATGGATCTTTAGATATATCTATATAACAAGATGAAAAGTGTACCTAAATCTGAATTGAAGAACTAATTTTTGTCCATTCTCTGATGATGCGATCATCATAACATGTGCAGAGTCAAAATCCAAAACATGTGCAACTCACACAGTCTCTCATACTCATACACTACCAGCTTTCTCCTACCACCCACTGGTGACCTTTGACATCTACACATTCCTTCAGTCATATTTCTAAACAGTACAACTTCTACATTTGAATGCATATATATATATATATATATATATATATATATATATATATATATATATAAAGACATTTTTATGTTTAACATTCCTTTTATAGATACAAATATTTAAGTAAATGCTCTGTTTATAATAAACAGTATTAAACAACATTTACTGGCCTGAATGTCCAAAAAAATTTCATAGAAAATATTCGTCCTCTGACAGGATTCGAACCTGTATCCTATATGGAACCGTCATATAGCCTGACGTGCCTTTTAACCGATTCGGCCACAGAGGATCGTTCGGTTGGCAAGGTCGAATTTACTGCTTATAAACTTCGATCTTCCATGAATCTTTCACGTACATTCATATCTGCTCAAAGTCTGGCAATTATTTTCAGACATTTTTATGTTTAACATTCTTTTTTTATAGATACAAATATTTAATGTCTTAAAATAATTGTCAGACTTTGTCCATTTCATAATGTGTGATGTCATTTGTTTACATTTGATACGCCATGAGCAGTTATGAATGTACGTGAAAGATTCATAGAAGATTGAAGTTTATAAGCAGTAAATTCGACCTTGCCGACCAGACGATCCTCTGTGGCCGAATCAGTTAAAAGGCACGTCAGGCTATATGACAGTTCTATATAGAATACAGGTTCGAATCCTGTTGGAGGACGAATATTTTCTATGAAAATTTCCCGGACATTCAGGCCGGGAAATGTTGTTCAATACTGTTTATTATAAACAGAGCATTTACTTAAATATTTGTATCTATAAAAGGAATGTTAAGCATAAAAATGTCTTAAAATAATTGTCGGACTTTGTCCATTTCATAATATATTGTCTCCTGGATTCTCTCTCTCTCTTACCCATTTGTACCAGGACATTTACATTTGAACTCTTTAAATTCTAACCAAAAACTCCATCCTTCTGTATATATATTGTGTTATATAAACATTTATTTTGTATATATTAAAACTTTGTACATTGTTTTTTAATCTTTACACAAGACCAAAAACAGAATGCATGTTCAGAATGGACGTTGTCAGAAGATAACATCCACCACCCACCATAGATGTTTATTCATGAATTTCTTTATTTCTTCATTATTAAAATTTTATTATTGTAAGTTGTATTGTATATATATATATATATGTATATATATATATATATATATATATATATATATATTTATGTATATATATTTGTTTCAAATGTGATCAATGACAGAATAAAATAAGAATTTTTGAAATATTTTGTCACTTTTAAAAATTTAAATAGAATTTTCAAAAGGTTTATGGAAAAAAGTGTTAGCATAAATAATCTTTTTTTTTTTTTTTTAACTATCTTAAATATGCAATTCAATGAAAAAAAATTTCCAATAAAACTGTTTTTTAATTTCTTATTTTGTCGTTTAAATTTTCCAATTTAGAATATAGCTTTAATTTCTGGCAGGTGTTTTTTTGTCGGCAGTGTACATGCTAAGTTTAATTTTCAAAGAAATTATCCTTTAAAATATGTAAAACTTATGATGAAATTGCATTTTACTGATAATTTGTAAGGTATATGTGTATGTTGGAGTATTTATATTAAAGGGAAATATTTCTTTAATTTAAAAAAAATGTTTATAATTTAACTTAAATCTTAATGATTTTTTTAAAGAAAATGTTCAGTTAATGATACAAATTTGGGTAATTTAGATAATTTTAGATAATTAAATAATTTTAGATAATTTAGATAATTTTTCAGATGAAAATGTTCAGTCAATGATACAAATTTGGATAATTTAGAGAATTTTAATAATTTTAGATAATTTAAATAATTTAGAAAATTTTTCAGATGAAAATGTTCAGTCAATGATACAAATTTGGATAATTTAGAGAATTTTAATAATTTTAGATAATTTAAATAATTTAGATAATTTTTCAGATGAAAATGTTCAGTCAATGATACAAATTTGGATAATTTAGAGAATTTTAATAATTTTAGATAATTTAAATAATTTAGATAATTTTTCAGATGAAAATGTTCAGTCAATGATACAAATTTGGATAATTTAGAGAATTTTAATAATTTTAATAATTTAAGATAATTTAGAAAATATTTCGGATGAAAATGTTCAATCAATGATACAATTAAGGCAGTTTTAATAAAGGAAAATTTAAAATTAATTTTAAATTAAGACAGAAAGTTTTAGTAAAGTTCAATTCCTTAAATTTCTTAGATTTATCAAATGCAGATGTTCAAATTCTGTTTCTGTAAATTCTTTGAAATTTTTTCCCCTAATAATTAAATTTTTTTTTTTTTTTTTTTTTTTTTTTTTAAATACAAATCTTTCTATTTCTTTATACTGGAGAAAATCATTTTATCTCCAGAATATTCTTCAGTTCTTTTGAATGATGTAAAAATTATGAAAATTAACATTTAAATTCAATTGAATTTTTGGTCACTGGCATCAATTTTGCATTATTCTTTGATTATAAAATCTCAAATCAGAGATTTTTCTCTCTTGATTCATTAAATTTGCTTATGTTTATGAAATTGACTAGTGGACCTTGTGATTTCCAGTTTACTGCTGTAACCACTGATCTATCATTTGTTTACTTTTTTTTTTCCCCGTTAACGTTTTACAATATTTCAGGATCTGCTCTAAAGCCCTCAACTCCCACGGAGGATCAAATGGTTCTTGAAGATACAAATGAAGGTGAAACAGTTGCCGGAAGGGGCAATTCCACTATTCATTTCTCTTCATGTCTTGACCAAGAAGAAATTCAAACCAAAAGGAACCATCATCCTTCCAAACATCGTGGACAAACTTGCCATATAATTGGCACGGTACGTACTAAAAACTTGTTTCACCATACTGACATAGAGCTTATTTAAAAGCCTTATATATTTTTAGATTTTATATGTTATCATCTACATTATACTCAAATGAAGTTAGATTTTTTGTCACACACAGTATAAGGCAAATTGATGACAGTCTATTGAGGTTCAAAAGCGTTTGAGCATTTCCTAGTACAAGTAAAACTGCTGTGACATGATGGAAAACTAACAACTGCACTCAATGAATAATGCAAACCAATTCAAAGACCTTTTCAGAATCCTTTGGGATCACAAATATAATCATAATAATAATTGGTTTATAATTGATAATGAGAAACTTGCTACACTGTAGTTCTGGTTAAAAAAGAAAAGTCAGTGCCACAAGCTCAAAACTACTATATCAGCAAAACTGACTCACCAAGTGGGAAACTGACACTTACACTTTTATTATATTCTTTTATGTCTTATTGTGTTATTACTGATATATATATATATATATATATTCACCAATCTCTTCTGTATTGTACGCATGAGTTTCCTTGAAGCTCTTACTTTCCTTAGGACTTCCTTGTTGTTCTCATGATCAGTCCATGGTATTCTTACTCTTCGTCGATAGAATGACATCTGCGCCGGTTTCTCTCTTCATTTCGAAAGGGATTGTTCAACAGTCACTGCTATATGAGGTTTTGTAAGCAAATATGTGGATGTAGATCCGACGGTATGATGAAAATATGGAAAAGAAAAAACAAAATCCGAATATGCAAGTTTACTGTTTTAATGTTGTTTTACTGTCGACGTCAGACGTTTCAGTCTAGTAGACCATCTTCAGGACATAGTTATTAGAAACATACTTAGGATTAGACGATATTTAAGTCAACATGAAAAGACGATAGACACAAGACTAATCAGAAACAGAACAACTGAAATTCTAAAGTCAGCGTTCCTTTATTTTGGGATTCGGTCACTGCGTCACGTTGGGGTCAAGCGGGCGAAGGTGTGAAAAACGCACTCCCAAGATAGAGACTTTATCTTTATATATATATATATATATATATATGAAAAATAAAAATATAAAATTTGTCACTTAACTGATTGATGTTATATTCAGAACCTCTACTCTGGAATTTCGTAGCTGAATCTTTGTGTTATCGTTTGGTCCACTCGTCAGGAGATATCAGCAAATGTCTGCCAATTTTGTCATTGTTGTTATTTTTATATTAAGTTAGAAAAATAATTTATGCGCTTTTTTTATTGATGTTATGTAATTTTTCTTTGTATGCGTGTGAGTGTGCACACACCTAGTCATATACATGTGTGCGTATGTGTAGGATGTCTACTTGTCTCCTCATACTCTCTCCTTATTCCTTTTCTTTCTTTTCTTTCTCTTTTGGCGCTGAGTGTCAAAAGATAATGTACCAAATTATTTCCGGGGTCAGATGAGGTTTAAAATGAGGTTAATATTCCAGAATATTCTGAGGTTTTCTAATGTTTTTCAAAATATAAGGGTATTCTGTGTTTTTTTAAAATTTATTTCTTGTTTAAATAATTAATTTTTATTTTTTAGTTAATGCTTAAATGGCAAAGGAAATACACACACACACACACACACACACACACACACACATATATATATATATGTCTGATGAAAAATAACTGACAAGGTCTGTTTAATTTTTTTATTGTATTTTTCTAATTTTGAAAAGGTTGTTGAGTATTGTGCTCCAGATTGTGTATAAACTGTCTAAAGTTTACATTGGGTTATTGTTTTGTTTAAGTACTGAATCAATATGGTTTCTTTGTGGTAGTTAGAATTCTTTTGTCTATATCCAGGTATATTTTGGGAAGCTGGAGCTTTGAAATAGTCTAAAATCATGTCATATGTAATGGTTATTGGGAATGATATATTTTTTAATATATATATATATATATATATATATATATATATATAATATATGCACATTTCATTAAAAAAGACTGACAAGGTGCTTTTATTTAGTTTTTTATACAATTTCTCATGCGATCTAATAATGTTTTTCTTTTCGGATGA
The DNA here is from genome assembly GCA_964036315.1 of Acanthosepion esculentum. Classification (NCBI taxonomy): domain Eukaryota; kingdom Metazoa; phylum Mollusca; class Cephalopoda; order Sepiida; family Sepiidae; genus Acanthosepion; species Acanthosepion esculentum. The sequence continues at coordinate 114,918,794 of OZ038490.1, read as the reverse complement.
TAAATTATATAAAAACATACATATAACAAACTATTTCTAATTCTAACAGTTAAAATATAATCCTTGAAAATGGCTAAATGTATAGCCGAAAGCGCTCGGGTAAAAAGAACATTCGGACAGTTTTTATATAATTTATCATCCAAAAAGAAAAACTTTATTAGATCGCATGAGAAATTGTATAAAAAACTAAATAAAAGCACCTTGTCAGTCGTTTTTAATGAAATGTGCATGAAAGAAGGATTGCTGCCTAAATACACACGCATATATATATATATATATATGTATGTATGTGCGTGTGTGTACATTAACTATATCATATGCAGTCAAGATACCATCTCCAGTGGTCAATGATATTTAAAAATTTAATGTGTCCTATTTATTTTGTATCCTAATAGCTTCTATTGTTTTGAGTCTTTCTTTGCATTGGTATTAGCCACTAATATTTGTCTTATGTTGATAGTTGTATTTTGGTGGTTTGTGATGTGCTGAACAATATGTGTATGGATAGTACTGAGTTCCGATAGGCGACTGGCCACTCTGTGAGCGCGTGGTGCATGTGTCCCAATGTAAGAATTAAATGATGATTTTGTTTATTAATGTTTATTTATATATAATAAAGGTAATAAATCCATTGTTATATAATCTAAGTGGATCCTAGTAATATAAAATATTAAAACTGATCCACAAAAAGAGCTCATTGTGTTTATTGTTGCAGAGCACATAATTCGTACACAATAAAATCCAAAATCCTCTCATATGCGGAATAGGCTTATTTCGTCAGTTGAAATAAATAAATAAATAAATATATATATATATATATATATATATATATATATATATATATATATATAATTGAATATTGCACTACCTACCTACCTACCATGTAAGTAGAATAAGTCTCTTAATATAAGTAACTTTGGACTAACCATTTCACAAATCTTGCAAAATCCAAAACAGCTTTAATTTTTAACACATATTTCATTTTAATTTAGAAAAATGGCTTCAAGTGATTGAATCCTGCAGGTTTTAAAAATAAAAGGCATTCCATCATCAGATCTTATAGATGGGCACAACAGAATAAGAAACGAAGAGTTTTCTCAAGTAACAAAACCACATCACTTGAATACTTGTAACAACAACAATAAAAATATAACTTATGTAACTAGAGGGGAAAATAATGATATAATCAAGATGTTAATTTTCCACACTACCATAAAGAAAAGTTTTGGGAGGAAACTCCCATCACTGGACTTGAGAGGACGAATTTCCTATATTTTTGAGATGAGGTATTGTAACTATTTACACTATTTACATTGTTCGGACCATTGTCCTCATCTTTATTATTGCCATATTCACAAAGTTTCGTCTGTTGTATCCTCTGGCCTTCTTCAACCCTATATTTGTTGGAATTTCAAACTGATCCCTTTATTTAGTTGACAGGGATAGATTGTTCTAATTCCATGTGCCATGCCTTATTTGGGTATCTTAGTTTCAGTTAATTCCACTCGGTAAGTTTTTCTTCCCTCTGCAGTGGTCAGGTACTGAACTCATAACTCTTTGGGTGAAGTCACTTTTGGATCAACCAAACAATGATTTTATCCACTGGGCCATGTGAGTAAATTTTTTTGAACTTGTAAACCTAATGTCTCAGCATTTATTTTTTTACCAGGTCTCATATTACAATTTTTTGTTATTGTTGTTTTTCTCGAGCTCCTTGTATTACTGGTTCCCATATTGTATTCATGTCTATGCATGGCTTAGGCGATTTTTGTGGTCTAGCATATGTGCTGATTCCTTAAGTTTTTGTATTTTCCAGTGATGTTCTCTGTCTAATATTTTAACTTCATCCCGCAGAAGAGGGTGATTTCCATTTTCTCTCCACATATGGTCAGCCATGTCTGATTTTTCTATTTTCTCCTTTGTTTATGGCAAAACGGTGATCCTGCAGTTTTATCTTAAGTAGGCGGCCTGTTTTTTTATGTTTCCTGCTTCAGCTGTACACAGTCCTTAATCATGTTTTTCTCTCTGAGTGGTCTTACTCTGAAGAGATGTCTGTGTAGTGTTGAGCCACTCCTGAAGGTTGTACAGATGTAATGTGGACCACAGATCTTTTCTGATAAGCCCTTCACATAAGGTCGGCAGACTGAGTCTGTTTTCTGAGTGTTGCTATTGTTTTGTACCAAAAGTGACTTGACCCAAAGAGTTGTGAGTTCAATACATGGCCACAGCAGAAGGAACAAAATCTTTCAGAGTTGACTTATCAAGAGGAATTAACTGAAACTGAGATATCCAAAGGTATGGCACATGGAATTAGAACAATCTATACCCGCAGAATAAATAAAGGGTTTGTTTTGAAATTCCAACAGATATCACCTGAAGAAGGCTGCAGCATACAACAGATGAAATGTTGTGAATATGGCAAGAATAAAGATGAGGACAACAGCCCCAATGATGTAAATAGTGTAAATAGTTGCTGAAAAACTGTTTAAGAAAAAATCTTTTAAATTTAAGTTGACAACAATGCTAACTGTTCAGTCAATGAATGTCTAATGTTTCCTGTATGGAAACGGCTAATTTCACCATTATCATTTAGTTTGCCTCTAAAATAATGCATAAATATTTCTCACATCTTATATGTGAAACTGAACTATTTGGGGGGGGGGGGGTCAGTGTTTGCTCAGATTAACTCCACCTAATCTCACTCCTTAATACTGAAACCTAAACCGCAGACTGTCTTGTATACTATCGTATTACCTCTTCTTAGCTGATCTGTTTGGAGTTATTGAATCAAATTTTAAGAACATAGAACACTTTTATAGAAAAATTATCAACAATACATTTTATGATCTACAAAGTATATATCTAAAAAACGTACATTTACTCTGAAATCATAAAATTATGCAAAAAATATCTGTAGTTGAAAGCATAAAATTAAGTACAAAATATTTAGATTTCGGCATTAAATAATATTTGATATACCAGCAAACAAAATCAACCAACCAAACTAACATGTAAAAACCCTTTCATAACATTAATCCATCTAATATCTTATAATTTTTAAAATCAAACTGTATTTCAAAATATAACTTCAACAAAACTACATCATAAAACACACATATCACCGCCTCTAGTAATTGTTTATATAAATATGTATATGCACAAAAGCTGAGTATCTATCTACCATGTATTCAATTGTGAAAGTAGAACAATGTATATATTTTTATTACTTTAAAGCACCAAAGAAAATTAAATTTTCGCATTAAACGACCCATAAGGAGTTGATATGCCGTTAAACAACCAAAAAAACACGTAAGAGCTTTTTTCTTTTTTTTTCTGCAGCATTCTTTAAGCAAAAATATTTCTCGAACAAATGGAACTAAGCCGAAAGCATCAATAGAATCTTACCTCGACTCAAGCAATCCTCTTGGTGACTTGTCTGTTGAACAGAGTGCTGTCCCAATTGCATCGGAATCTCCACTATCGACTTTTCTTTTTGATGAATATTCTGACGGTCAAGGCAAGAAATCCGACTTTATCATGGACTACTTCCATCCGCGAAATGGTAAAAGTGATGATCCTTTGTCACCACCAGAGTCAGCTTCTTCATCCAGGTCATCTTCAGCTGTTGTAAACACAGAGCTGGACAGAGCAATGCCATCCAGTAGCCGGCGGTCATTGACGTCTAAAGTTAAGGATCAGATTAAGGATTTGTTTACACCGGAATCTTATTGCATTGATGAGTCCAGCATGTTTAATGACCAACCTCTTCGGCCGATAATGAAACGGTAAGAATTTTGAAACTTTAATTAAATATCATCGTAAGCTATCAATGCCACTCCACTTGCATAAATGAAAATTAATTAAGGACAAAACGATTGACTTAAGCTTGATTAAAAGGATTGATTTAGAATTAGGGTTTAGCTGTAGAGGACCGGCGGGTGAATAGGAGGATGAAATCTCTGGACTAAGATTTCCTGCTGGCCGGTCCAACTACATAGTAATGTTGGACTTTGATGGAGTCCAAAGAAGATAAAGAAACAAACAAGACCGATATACATGTATGCAAACAAATATATATTAATAACAAATAGATTAATACACGAATTACAAATACATTGAAGACATGAATAAAATGTTACCAGTGTCTGTATGGAAAGTTGTGTGTGCATGTTGTTTTTAGCGTGTTCCCAGAATATGGGAAACGCTGGTTGTGTATAAGAGTTCACATATTGGAAATTTTAAGAGAAAGTTTTATACCTCGCCTCACGTGCGAGGTTTCGGCCCGCGGCCTAAGTCGAGATAGTTGCTTGCACGTGCGCGTAAGCATAGAAAAAAGAGAAAGAGAGAAGGGTGAACAAGTATTTATACACGTGGGAGAGAGACCCCTGTTGAAGGGTTAGGAAATGAGGAGGAGATAACCCGATATTGCAATTAAAAAAACAAAAAAACAAACAATTTATTTGACCTTCTGACCATTTTTGCAGACCGAATTAGGCCATTTTTTAATGAATAATAATTTTTTTATTCTCGGTTCCAAAACAATACCAAAATAATCATGACTAGAAAAAAATTTTTCCTATACTCTCCATCTGCTTATTTTGAATCGCCTGCAGAGATGATCTTTAGGACGTAGGTGACCCTCCACATCTTCCTCTCCCTTGCAGTTATAAATAATTTTTGTCTTTTTGTTATTTCTCCCAAACCCTGTTCTCCTATCCATTTACTCAAGCTCATCATGCATGTCATGTTCTGCTTTCCTCTGTCCCTTTTCCCCTCAATATATCCTGTGAATATCAGATTTTCCAAGCCCTCCTTCCTCATTACATGTCCCAGAAATTTCAACTGCCTCTTCCTGATGTTAAATAGGAGTTTCATTTTGTTTCCATTTTCTACAAAACCTTGTTGTTACTCACATATTTGGTCCATGGTATCCTCAGCATCTTTCTGTAGAACCACATTTCTGCTGCTTAAAGTCTCTTCTTCCTCTTTGAGGAGATTGTCCAGCACTCGCTATCATGCAGGAGGACAGATATCACATAACAATTCAGTATTCTTTTCTTTGTTTCTAACAGAATTTTTCTGTTTCTTAATACTCTGCTTAGCTTTTGGAATGCATCTTTGTCCATCCAGATATGTCTTCGGATCTCTCAGTATTTCTCTTTCCATCCTCAGTTAGAACACTTTCCAGGTATTTAAATTTCTGTACTTGTTTGATTTTAGTGTCCCTGATTTGTAATTTGTGTTTTTTTTTCAGGGGGGGGGCATCCTTTTGCTGATAACCATGCATTCAGTATTCTTGTAGTTTATACTTAGTCTTTTCTTCTTGCTTTCCTTTGCTACCTTCTATAGTAGTTTTTGTAGTTTCCTTTCTGTGTCCTCTGCATAGCTTATATCCTGGTAGGACTCCTAATTCACTCGGAATTGCCTCGCTGTATAGGTCTGGCGAGAAGACACATCCTTGTCTTACACTCCTCTCTATTTTTGTATATCTGCTGAATTCATTTTCTGTCTGTCTGCAGGCAGTTTGCTGCCAGTATAGATTCTTGATTATTCTGTCTTTCCCGAATATGTCAAGGTTGCTAAGCAGCTATAACAGTTCTTAGTGACGTACTTTATTGAACTATAGTAGTTCCAGTTATCACTGGAGGTGGTTTTAATATACACTCCTTTTATCCTGTAGACATCATTGATGAATTAGTATCAGTTGCTAATGATTTTTTAAAGTATGACTTAAATAAGGCTTGAACTCTCCTTCCATGCCATGGTCATGGTCATTCTGTCGTGCCAATGCAATATTTGACATTGAACATTGAAAGTGCCTCAGGACCTGTAGAAAATCCCATCTCCATAATCTGCAGATCAGGGTTGATTTTATTTCTATTCTAAGCACCATTTTTGTCGTCGTCCCACTCAGTCAGTCTTGTACTTATTTGAGTCTATATTCAGAACTATGTTCAACCCAAGATTAATTTCTCAGCCTGTGTATTCAATGAGCAGCGATCAATAGTTTGTTTCATGCTTGAATGCAATCTTAAAGATGACCTGAAATTTGCTTTCAAGCATGAAGCAGACTGTCGTCACTCGGTGTTGACCTCAGTGTCCACTTTTATATTTTTATATCTACATCTGGTCTATCTGATATTGAACACTTTTACCAATAAATATAGCATAATTTAAAACTATATTTTTATCATATATATATATATATATGAATGACATGTTTTGTTGTACAGTTCAGACATATTCTGTCTACTCATTTTCATTAAGATCCTTTCATACTCTTGGATAAGTTTTTTGATGTCATTACAGAAAGATGAGAAAAAATCGCCGTGTTTATACATATTTGTTTTATTTTCAAGTACTTTTGATATATCCATGTCATCATCATAGTATTGTTTATAATAAAATAAATATTATAGTAACCATTCTTGTCAGAGACAAATTGTTGTGTTATCAGAAAGTTAAATTTCTTACCAATGGAGTGAGGAACGCTACGTCTGTGCATGACTGCTGAAACCGTTTAAAGGGAGGTAACTAAGTATGGTTTGGGGAATTTTTTATGACATGAGTAGTTAAAAGAAACTTGTTGTAAACCTTGGCATTTCAACCTATCTATTATGCACATTTTAAAATATTTGTGGAGTATTCAGAATTAATTTTATTAAGGTTTACTTTCAATATATATATATATATATATATATATATATATATATAAATAAAAAGAAAGAACAGTAAGATATAAAATCCGGTGTTCTTATAGATATTTTTATTTTTACACAATAGTGCTCAATGTAAATTTACAGAGCATTAATATTATAAATTGATTTAAAATATGGTTTTTTCGCTACACAGTGATAACAATGTTTTCAAAAATGGAAGCTAAAGACTTTGAATTTAATTTTGTTATTAAATCAAAGACATTAGTTCCATTTCCTCGTCAAGCGAATTTTGTAGTCTCCAAAATTCGCTTGACGAGGAAATGGAACTAATGTCTTTAACAAAATTAAATTCAAAGGCTTTAGCTTCCATTTTTGAAACATGGTTATCACTGTGTAGCAAAAAAAACATTTTAAATCAATTAATTTATAATATATATGCACAATTTATTTTTCTTTTTAAGCTGCAAGTTTAAACAAAATCTGAAATAATTGCTTGGGAAATTTTGTTAGTTTTTATTGTATTATTAAGACAAAAATTATTCAAAAATGTTTTCTATCAAATATGGTGTCGAATTTTAAATTTGCTAACCCTCTTTTTATAGGAGTAGATTAGGTTTATCTATTGTCTGGTTCAAAAACCTTCCCAGTCTTTGGAACAGAAGTAGAGATTTATCCCTTGTTTCCTTGTGGATTGAGTTTCCGGTTCCTTATCGATCCTTCTCATTCTTCTCCACTCCCAGTAGTCCCTTGTGTCTAAGTGGCATTATCGTCTTGCCTGGGGTTCGTTAATTGATTAAAAAAAAAAAAAATGAGGAAAATAAAACAAATTTCTGTTTAAAAAAATAATTCTGCTTTATTACATTTTGGCTTTTAATACTTGGGTTTCAGAAATAATAATTTAAAAATTTCCTAAAAACACCACTCAGGATATCATTTCTAATATTCTAGGGATCTTTGGAATATTATTGTCTCATAGATCTTTACTCCTTATTGTTTCATGTATAAAATGAATACTACTTACTCTACATATTAATTTTATTTAATTAAATTTTGGTTTAAAATTTTTTTTTAATCTTTCAAAAGCTGAGGTTGTATAATGACATTTTTTTTGCTGATGGAGTCACTTGATTCAGTTTTTCATTTGATTTAATCATTGTCTTAATGCTACTGAATTTTCATTTGAAATATTGAAATACCAAATTTTATCTCAGAAGTTCTTCAGTAGAAGCTCAGAAGATTGGGGAATTAGAAGACGTTGATGATTTAGAAGCTGCACCACTGGATATGTCTGCATTAAAATCAACCATCCCTTCTGCCATGTCTGCAGTAACAACGCCTATCAACTTGAAGACTGCTATGGTAAGCTTTATATATATATATATATATATATATATATATATATATATAGATTAGTAGATTTGATTTTAACAATTTCTCTCTCTTTTCTCATGTTTGCAGTAATAACTAAAGAATTCAATGGTAAGTCTTATAGAACTATGAGATTCAGTTCCATAAGACACATATTGGTAGAACTGTGGTTTTACACCTGAAGGCATTTTTTTTCCTGTCTCCATTTGATTATATTTGAGTGACTGTGTTATAAGTTGTGGAGATCAGTGACTTTTAATTTAAAACTGTGTATTCAATCTTAATGACTGAATACAGAGTTTTAAATGAAATATCACTTAAGTAAATCAGCGTATAATAATAAATTCGTAGCTTAAAACATTTGCACAAAATTATTCACAAGAAATAAACAAAATCCATCTAATAATTACAATATTGAATGACACGTGAAAGATTTTCTTCAAAAATCTAACTAAAAAAAAACATATCATTGAGGTCTTGAAGTATTGAGGGTACTGTTTATCTATATACCATAGACAAGTATTTATACATAGTCTGAATCCATGATATATATTAAATGTTAGAAGTTTAAAACATAAACAATATAATTTTTAAAAAATGATTTTTTATTTCAGAAATTGAAAATTTTAATTCTTGGATCTGCTAACTCTCAATTTAATCCAGAATGGTTCCGACAAAACCTGGAATTCTCTAATGTTCCTCAGTTACAATATGGCATTGTGCAGAAAAAGGTTAGTATTATTTTTTTTTTTATTTAGGTTTTAATTATGCCAAACATGCTTAAGATTTCATTTATTTAGAAAAAAGTCTTTTAGATCGAAAATGAATTTAGTAATAGTCATTGATTTTATTTTTAGATAAAGCATTGTCAATTCTCATTAATTTTTGACTCGTATTTCTTTCATCTTATTTCTCTTGCTTATTTACACCAAGTAGTAAGTAATAAGATGTAATAGTCTTAAGAATGTTTGAATTTCTTCAATGTCGCATTGCCAATTATTCATTTTTGATGAGTATTTCCTAGGATAAGTGGTATCGCATTGGAAATAAAGTGTAGCTTCCAGTGGGATTTGAACTTGCATCCCATCCCCTAAAAACTCTGCTTTTATGGCGAGTGTCTTTATAGTTTCAGCCATGGAGAGTGTTGCTGTTGATTCAGTGGCAAACAAAGCTTTTGTCATTCTGTCTTACCTTCTGCTCCAGAAAATCTTTGCCAATTCTTTTTATTTTATACATTTTTTTTTCATGTTTGGAAATATTCAGTTTAAAATGTTTTCGACAAAATATACTTAAAAACTTTTTATTTAAAAAAATAATTAGCATAAATTGAAATAAAAAAACTTTTTTTTTTTTTTTTTTAGGGTGGTCCATGTGGGGTGCTTGCTGCAATCCAAGCCTATGTTTTGTTGGAGATGCTCTTTGGTGAAAATAAACTGACTTCAAGTAAAAAGTAAGAATTTAATTCATTTTGGATGAAAAATTTTCTCTATATTTTGTATACAAATTTTATATTTATTCTGTTTCAGTTGTATTCACTAATCCTATTTTTATTGATAGTTTACTGGTCAGATTGAACAAAAAAAACCAGATGCTTATAAAATCCATTCTGCACATTTCCCATAATTATGTAAATTTATAGAAAAAGAAATTTACATTTTTGCTTCTGACTTCAGATTTGATAAATCACAAATCTCAACAGAATTTTTTGTTAATGTTTAAAAAAATGATTAGATGTTGCGTCATTGGAAATGTATCTAATAGCAGATGTGTGTGGAAACATTTCTATTCTTGTTTTTATTTCTTTGGACTTCTTTCTTTGTGTGAATAATATCAAAGATTCTATTGAGAAACGAGAATTTGGGTTGAAGCAAAAACCATACGCGATATAAAATCCATACTGCAATTATTGATTACATTTATAAAGAAAATGTCAATAGGAAAAGAGAAGATAGGATTCTATGAATAAAAGAAACGATGAGGAAAACCATTTATGCCATCATGTTTCTTTCCTTAAAGAACTTTATCAAAATGGAAATTTTTAGTAACCTGTGAATAAATTTAACATCAAGAAAAAATTATCATGGACCTATGGCCCAGTGAATAAAGACGTTGGTTAGATCCAGTGACTAGACCCAAAGAGTTGTGAGTTCAATACCAGGCCACAGCAGTGGTGAACCAAAACTTGAAGAGCTGAGTTAAAGGGAAATAACTTAGACATCCAGGAGAGACATGGCATGGAGAACTAGAGCAATCTACCCCGGTGGACGAAATAAAGGGTTTGGTTTCAAATTCCAATCACCTGAAGAAAGGCTGGAGCAAACAACGGCCGAAACGTTGTGAATATGGCAATGAGGATAACAGTCCGAGTAATGTAAATAATGCAAGTAACCGTAATACCTCATCTCACAGATATAGGCAGAAAAATTATCACGTTTTCAGATTTTGAAATAGAGAAGACTAAAATATTTTAAAAAATATATAAATATATTTTATTTATATCTAAATTTTTACACACATGATTTATTGTAAGAAAATAATTTTGGGATTTTTCTGTTTTCAAATTAATTGTATGTTATTTTTGAGTGGTAGAAAGATGTGTTTGTTAATTAGGGAATTGTCTTTGCAACTGTTTGCAAGCATGAAGAAACAGGAACAGCCTGGAGAAAAGACTCTAGTGACTGTAGTTACCATGACTGAAGAAAAACAGTTAAGGTGTGTCCCCCTTTATTGGAGAAAAGGTAAATTTGAAAGATAAGGTTTGCAAATCAACCAACCAAAATCGACACTAATAAAAGGTTTTTCAAAATAATCTCTTTGGTTCAGATATGAACAATTAGATATTAGTGTCAATTTTTGTTTGGTTGCTTTGATTAGTGGCATATCAACACCCCTGTGGGTTATTTAATACTGAAATCTCAATAATTTGAACACAATTTTATGGCTTAAACTACTGATAAAATGTATTGCTGGTCATGTATTGTCATTTTTTTTTATATAAAAATGTATTGCAGGTATTTTTACTATTAAAATGTACTTTATAGTATTTTTGTTTGGTTGGGGTCGTGGGGGAGGCATTACTCTTTGCCCTTAGCTGGGACCCTAACAGGTACTACTACCCTGGGTAAGGGTGGACCTGGGAATGACAGCAATTAACAGGTGGTTCCATAATTCTAACCTCCCCCCCCGATTAGAGGCCTTGCTGCTGGAGCCAATTTTATGGGTATTGTTAAAGAAATGCCATTTTGATCTTGTAAAAATGACAGAATTACCTTTGTTATTCATATTCCAAACTTCACAATGTGACAATATTCGTTATATTTATATTTTAATATAGATGGTGATAAGGATAGGAGTTGGGGGATAATGTTCTCACCATCTTGCAAATATTTTACCATATTCCATATATTTTTTCCCGTCATCTTTGTTCATCTTAAAACGGATTTGATTAAAGTAAATTCAATAGACTGGATATAATTTACATTTAAAGGACAATGAAGATGTTATGATTAAAAAGTGGGGGGGGGGATTTAGACTAATGCACTCACATCCTCAGTCATGTTGGCTTACGATTCTGTGCTAGCAATACCATTGACGATTTCTGATACAATTTTGCTCACATGGTTTGGGTCAATGTGGCCTTGTTTTCAGGCACTTCTCAACAATGACAAATACAAGGATCATCTCTAGAAGTCACCCTTCCTGACAAATCAATCATGGTATAGCCAGAACATTAACGTTCTAAGCACTTGACCAATTTATAATAATACTCTTATGACGTCCATCCCGTAGGTCTGTTCAATGTTTGATCTCCATGACAGACCGTCGAGTGGATCACTTTGATCAAAGCCTTGCCTCACATTTTGTTTGATTCAAATCACAAGCCTGGTGAGGATCAAATTATTGACAGGAATCGTTGAATTGGTTTGGTCCTGACATAGTGAAGTCACAAGTACAAAACTAAATTATATAAAAGAAAATGTTTTATATAATGTTTCTTGTACAGAGTTGGTTGTATAATTATCAGTTTTTCAGACAGGAATATATATTCTTCATGTGGGAATATATTCTTCATGCAGAGTTATCAACCTTTCCCTCTTTGAATATTTTGTGACACTTTATTTGCCGTGTCTAAGTATAGACAAGGCTTCTGGAACAACTTAAGTTGGAGGTTTCTTCAGGGAGGAAGTCACATGAGATTAAGAGAAGCGATCGTCTCTCATCCAGAATCTGGAACAACTGTCGTGGTTGCTTTGATCTTCTGCTTATATGGACTCTTGTCTAAAACCAGCACGGAGTCTGACAGGGCTGGGGGTTTTGGTAAATCTCCTAACCGCCTACAAAGAGTTCTTTGTTGTCTGACTCCAGAAAATTAATTGCATGCCCAATTTTGGAGAGATCCCTCATCCTAATAGTAGCGGTAGCAGAATATTGATCCACCTTAACTCCTTCCTTCTCATATTGGTACCTCATACCAATACTACCAACGGGGCGCAGGCAATTCCGCCATCCATTTGATATTTCACCTGATCCCTTCACTTTGGTTGTCATTTTGACAAACTTGATTTTTAAATCAATTCTCTTAACTTCACCTTCGTTCTTCAAAACCCTAAAAATATTATCTCTCCATCGATTCCCTTCTATGCCTATGGCTATCGGGAGACTTTCCATAACCTGCACCTTAAATAACGATTATCAATATGTGTTTCCATTTCAACCATGTCTTCGTAAAAACCTCTGCCGACTTGAAGGTTCTTACATCACCTCTTACCATCCCTCGTGGGTTTAAATTATCCAGATGGCTTTTTTTGGCTAGATTCCTCAAAATAATGAAGCCAATTTACTTCAAGTCACCCCTATTCTCCTTTTTTTATGGTTTATTCACGGAAGAAAACAAACTTTCTGAATGTTAATAAAATCCTACCTCACATAAATGTTTATCGGGCTATCTCTTAACTCTTCCAGTGTCTCATAGTGTCACACTCTTGAAAAAGGCATGTGTCTACATTTCCCTGAACTCTGCCTTTATCACCAGCTATCTTGACTAAATATTTTGTCACTAGCATGGTACACATTTTTATTTATTGGTCATTGCATTTTTGATGAAGAGAGTAAATGAGCACTTGATTAGACCACTTCCCCATAACTACCTAACCTTCTGTTGTGGAGTAAATAGTACACACCTGGTAACTAAATGAACTAGTGCATAACTATAAATAAAGAGACCCAAGTCAATAGTAAGGAAAAAAGAAAATTATGGACTCAGTTTTCAGACTACAGGTGTCATGGCAAGTCGCCGAAGCATTACTTAGAAGCACTATGAAGTGCATTATAAAACCGTCTTAGGCAGTAACATCTAAAATCTGATAACCTTATAGTCAACCTTGACAAGGACTAATAGTAACTCGTCTCTTGGTCTACTTAAACTATTTTATTTCTTTAACTTTTTTTTTTTTTTTTGAGAAAATCCATTTTGTACTGATTTATTGCAAATACAAGGTCTGATGAAAAACGTATCTAAACTGTTGCTATGTTGACAGAGCTATAGTATGCAGAGTGAAACCACACACTAAGTTATACTATTCTTGTTCACTTTTGTTGTTTATAGCAGGAAAGTGTGTAAAGTTTGGTTGTCTCACCACACCACAGAGGTTTCATTAATGACTATGGCTTGTACAGTAGGTTTTGGACAAGCACAACATTCCCCAGGTCCAATAACCACGATGCTTCCCATGATCTCACCCCCTTTGCAACTTTTTCCTCTTCAAATCGCACTTGAATGGAACAAGATTTGAAGACATTGAGGAAATCCAAGAGAATGTGATGAGGAAGCTGCTTGCTTATCCCAAAAAACGGTTCCAGGAATGTATCCATCATTGGAAATGATGTTGGATAAAAGTGTGTGTACTTTCAAAAGGGTTTTACTTCAAAAGGAGATTAAACGTTGAATTGGTATGTGTTGTAATTTTCTTTTTCAGCACCAGTCCCGATGCTTTTTCATCAGAGCTCATATAGGGGCTAATATTCGGGTAACTATAAAATCAATTTCAAAAAATATATTTTTTGATTGCTTAGTGTGTGTAAGCAATCACTTGGCAGAACATTCTCACAAAATTACATTAGCTGTGGAGGCAGTAAACAGCTAACAGCTTTTACACCCATTGTCAACCTTGACAGGATGAAATCACTCTTACATTCTTTTTGAAAAAAGCAGTTCATTTGCTAATGTATCTGTAAAGCATGATTCCTGGTTCTCTTGGAGAAAGTGTTTGTGTCTTTTTAGAGTTCTTTGTCCAATGTATCAGCCATGTTTGTCATTGTTGAAGGCATCACCACCCAAAGAAACAAAGAATTCAAATTCTTTGTTAGCACTGAAGACTCTATGAAATAAAGCTCTGATAAGGATCAAAGAAGAATTGAATTCCCAATTTCTGGATGTTAAGTAGGTTAAATCAGATCAACCTATAACACGGCCGAATCTCTCTGAGCCATGTTCGTTATGGCTCTCAGTACAAATACAACATTTTTTGTTTTAAATTTATTAAGCTTAACTTAGTCTGGCACGAGGACACATTGATAAGTGAACTTACTGCAATAGTCTGCAAGATAAACTTATCAATTTAATGGAAAGCATACAGTATAAGGGAAATAACTCTGCAAGTTTTATAAGAGTTATTTCCCCTAAGAGGCAAATTTGAACTTTATCGTTATTAAGCTCTGTGATATAAATAGCTTTAGTAGGATAACTGTGTATTTGTATCTTATAATCTATGTGGCACCAATTAACATGTTTAAATGTTTTATGCAGATTCTTTTAACATTTTTCTTAAGTTACCAAGTTTTATAAAGTACAACCATGTTTATGAAAATATTCTTTATTATTAATATCTTGTTGGTTATTGTCCAAGACACGACAGAGAAAAGATAGAATGTTAAGTGACATTGCATGACGAGCAAATGGAAGAAAAAGTTTGTGGATTTAATTTTAAAAATAAATAAATACGTCATGATTGACTGAGAAAAATTGGCATGTCTTTTTTTTTTTTTTTTTTAAATATGATGATTGATTGAGAAAAAATAAATTATCACACATATCATCTTTTATCACAGGGCCTTTTCTCAGACAAGCAATATGGCTTTCATGTATCCAGGTCTACTGCTGATGAACTGATGATATGAGTGTAAAGAGAAAAACAGTGAAACCTGGGCTGTTGCATTGGACATCTTGAAAGCCTTTGACAGTGTCTGGCATTCAGGTCTTCTCCACAAGCTGCAAATTTATGGTGTCTCTGGACACTTTTTTGAACTGATCCAGTTTTTCCTTTCAGATTGTGAAATGAGGGTCATCCTGAATGGCCACTCATCTAGATCTCAACATACTAATGCAGGTGTCCCCCAGGGTTCCATTCTTGGTCCTACTCTATTTTTAATTTTCATTAATGACTTTCTTGATAACACTGTTTGTGAGAAAGAGAGCACCATGACGGGATTCACTTTACCAGAAATTTGGAAACACTATGCTGTACTAATATGAACATCTCAGATTGTTTGGGTGTCAATCTGAGGACAGTTCAGAGGATTCGGGAAGAGTTGAATGATAATGATTCAGTTATCATGGCGTTTTGGAGTGATCACTAGTGATGTTGACGTTATGCCTCCGTCCATCTTCCCACAACATGGAGGCCTACATCAAGTTTGTTGATGAAGTAGTGCTGACCTGGGTCAAGAGGGTGACTGCTGGAAGACCCTATGTCTGGCAACAGGACTCTGCACCATGCCACACAAGCAGGAGAACCCAATCATTGCTGTCAGACAATTTTTGTGACCACATTGCCCCTTACAGATGGCCACCGAACTGCAACCCGCTTGTTTATTATGTATGAGGTGCAGTTCAGTGAGCGACCAACAAAACTCCTTGTAAGACCAAAGATGAACTGGAGGCAAGAATTATGGCAGCATTTACCAATTTAATCAAAGAGACTGTCTGGAAGAGTTGCAGGAGATTCTGAAGTTGTCTGTAAGCTGGGGTTGAAGCCAATGGCAATTTTATTGAATAAATTTACTCTTTAGTATTTCAAGATATTTTTGTGCAATTTTGATAAAATGAGATGTCAGTGTTATTTGCATTTTTGTGTAATTTAGACGACAATTTATCCATCGCACCCTTGTATATAGGCTGTAACAATTATATATATATATATACCGGGTGTAACAGCAACATTGTCCAATTGTTAGATTTAAGCTTTGAACCATTGAATCTTAGAAATGATTAAAGATATCTTACTAGAATTCTCCACGGTCTTTTTTATAATGCTATTGGACTGTACTTTGAGCAATAAGAATGTATAGTTACTCTTCAAGCTTAAAAGAAATATCATAATGAAATCGATAATAAGCGAGAATGACATGTTCATCATTAATTAATCATAGCTAAGGATCGGAAACTCATCAAGGAATGAAATGCAGTTCAAATAGAAGCTTAAATATTGGTATTCATTTCTAACTGCTAGGCATCAAGAGTTGCTTCGCTTTTGGCAATGACATTCTCAAACCACTTCCTGAATATACCACAAGCTTTTTCTACTGACAGTCATAAAAATAAAACATTTGTTAATAAAAAATTGTTTCAAGTTAAAAAAACAATTAAAGACATTTAAAATAATAATTTAAAAAAGAAAACAAAAAACTGTAAAGTATTTTTTAATTTTTTTGTTACATATATTTCTAAGCAGAAAACCTTCAGCAATTTATTTTAATTTGTTTAAGAGTTCTGTAAACTGAAGTTTAATCTTCTAAAAATTCTTTCATTGCAATGTTTCGATTTAGTGAAATATTTTTGTTTCTCCAGTCTGGAACCAAGCCCTGAAGATTGCCGGAATGCTTTGGCAGCAGCATTAAGTCGGATTTTTTGGAATGCAGGAGATCAAAAAACTGCCACAGTTGCTCTGTGAGTATCTAAAATTTTTTTTTTTTTTTTTAATTTTTTTTATGAATTCACTATGACTAATATCCTCATCATCTTTGCTATTTTGTTTTCAAATTCTCAGCTATTATCATCACTATCTTTTTTACTTATTACTATTTATATCTTGTTATGTTATTATCTTTTTGCTAGCACCCACATCTTTGTTGTTTTAATCATAATATTTTTATTGATCGATTCTCCAGTTTTCATCAGGTGACGCTAGGTTTCAATGTATAACCATCTATATGTGATATATACAGAAGCAATAAGAATTTATTCAAATGAGTTTAATTAAAATTGATAGATAACGTGTGTCTGTTTAATCATTTTATTATGTCATTAAATCCAGTCTGTATAAGTTATCACACATCCAAATCAAATTTATAGCAACACTGTCCGAAGTTCATAATGATTTTCTTTGTGTAATTTTTTTTTATCCCTAATCATTATCTGAAATGTTATTTATCAGAGAAAAGATTTTATTAACTTCATCTTGGCATTTTTAGCACTGTTACATTTTCTACTTTAAATATCCATTATGCAAATGACATCATTCATAGGATGGTTTCTAACTATATTTAAGGGGTATGCATTTCCAATATAAAAAAAATTTACTCCTGAACATTGAATTATATATAAACTGGAAAAATGTAATTAAAATTTCTCTTACACATTTATAAGTTTACCTTTCATCCATGCATTGGACATTGCTGCCACGTTTGGTCTTATGCTAATTTTTTATTCTTGGTGGTCATTTTTTTTTTTTTTTTTTCTAATAAAATGTTGTTTGGGCCAACCCCCTTTAGTCAGTATTACCCTGATGATCCGTTAAGAGAAACCTAGGTAGGTAGATTATGGCTCACTAGGTTTTTTAGTTTTTCTTCTACTCAGTATATTGAGCACTTTTACATTTTAACTTAAGTTACTCTGTCAGTGATTTTTCTTTTGACTAGACATTGCGGTGCCGATTGATTATCTTCAACTGGCATGGAATGTTTTTAGTCATTTTCTTTTTTATTGAATTTTTTTCTCTGATATCGGTTTGTTGAATATTTTTTTATTTACAAATTGTATTACTGTTTTCTTTTTTACACCACCCGATATCAAAATTAAACAAAATATATATCCTCAGATGAGATTAGATCTCACACTGTTTTAGTGACTAAGATGTGAGTGTTTGCTTGTTTAAATAACTTGCTAAGTTTTACTAAGTGAATTAATTTGTAAAAGAATTTGTTTTCTTCAATTGAATGCAATGAAACAAGACGCTATTGTTAATGGCAATGCTTTATATAATTTTTGTAACATGTAAAAGAGCACTTGTATGACTCACAGTAGGGTGTTTTTTTTTTTTTTTCGTGATCTCCTTGGAATTTTAGAAATGTTTTTACTATTTATATGAGTTGCGATTAAAAAGTATCCAACTTTTGGGAATAAAAAAAATTACATTTCACAAATTTTATTTAATCTCTGTCAAAATTCTCCCTTTGGTATATCACAAACTTCTGTCATCATTTCTGCTGTTGGTTTTTCCCATAATTTCTTCTTGTGACTCAAATCGCTTCCTTTCAGCCTGGTTTTCACATTGGTGAAGAGCTAGAAATTACATGGTGCCTAATCAGGAGAGTAGGGAGCCTGTCAAACAAGTGGTATGTTGTTCTTGATCAAGAAGGCTTGGATTATGTGAGTGGAATGAGTCGGTGCATTGTCATGGTAAAGTTGTCAATTCCTTGCTGCTCACATGTCCGTCCGCTTTCAACACAAAGCATCACGGAGTCGACGTGTAACTTATTGATTGTTTGGCCTTGTGGCGTGTATTCATGATACACACTACCACATGAGTCAAAGAAACAGGTCAACATTACCTTCAGATTTCTGTGAACCTGTTATGTGTTTATGGACCTTGGTGATGACGGATGCTTCCATTGGGAGAACTAAAACTTGGTTTCTGGGTCGTAAACATAAACCCATGTCTCATCACCATTGATGATGATCTCCATGAAGTCTGACTTGTGGTTTGAACAATCCAGCATGTCTTGAGTGATTTCCATGTGGAATTGCAACTGTTGCTCGGCCAACACCTTTGGGACAAATTTTGCCAACAGTCTTCACATGCACAAATCCTCAGTTAAAATAGTATGCACTGATCACTGATTTGTGAGCAATTTCCTGGATTGTTGCACAATGAACTTCCATGACTATTCACTGAACTTTCTCAATTGGCTCTTCATTTTGGCTTGTGCATGGCCTGCCTGTGCATGCCTCATGCTACACTGATGTGCAGCCATGTTTGAAGTGTTTGATCTGCGTTTTGACCAATGCATCATCACCAAAAGCCTACTGAATCTTCTGGATGGTTTGAACTTGAGTATCACCAAGATTTGGCAAAACTTGATGTAATATCTCTACTCAATGTGTTCGGTTATGTTACATGAAAATGAAAATCTGACGAATACACACTACACATCTGGTGTCTAGGCTTAACAGCCAGGGAATGACGTGGCCTACCAGTATGAAAATTTTAACACATACACAGGAAGAATGGAATCACCTCCCATCCAAAGGATTTTGCCCAAGTGGCATTGGTTTTGGTAGGGAAAAGATAAATTTGGATACTTTTTGAACACACCTTATATATACAGGGCGCGATGGATAAATTGCCGTCTAAATTATGCATTAATGAAAATATCTCATTTTAACAGATATATTTACCAAAATTACACAAAAATATCTTGAAATACTAAAGAGTAAATTTATTCAATAATAATTTAGTAATATTTATTTCATTTAATAAAATCACTATTAGCTTCAACCATGGCCTCCAGACGACTTTGGAATCTCTTCCTTGTTTATTTTGGTGAATGCTGCCATGATCCTTACCTTCAGTTCATCATTGATGCTGCAAAGAGTTTTGTGACTCCCTTGCTCAACACACCCCCTCCCGCCCAACACACACATAATAATCAAAGGTGTTGCAGATGTAAGGGGTGATGTGGTCATAGAAATTTTCTGACAGCCATGACTGGGTTTTCCTCCTGTTGTCAGATATAGGGTCTTCCAGCAGCCACCTCCTTGACATTGGGCAGCACTTCCTCCTCAAGGCACTTGATGTAGGCTTACGTGTTGAGTCTGAGGCCCTCACCAAAAAATTCAAGAATTCTTTTCTTATCAGAACGATCAGAGTTAGATTTTTGAGCTGCCATACCATTGTAATCACCATCAGACTCCTCCAACTCTTTCTGAATCCTCTGCACTGTCCTTAGATTGACACCCAAACACTGTGAAATGTTCATATTGGATCTTCCGGCATGAATACCAAGCAGTACCACATGCTGTTTCCAAATTTTTGGTGGTGTGAATTGCATCATGGTACTCTTTTTCTCACAGACGGTGCCCAACTGACCCTACTATACTGTGCAGTTGACAAAATCAAAAACAAACAATGTGCCTGCACGAAATTAAAAATATAAAAGGGGCGACAATTTACCCATCGTACGCTAATGTATAATAAAATCAAACAAGGATGCTAAGAGAACGGAACTCAATTTAAAATATAAAAAACATACAGAGGCAATAAATATAGACTCTCCTGCTGCTGCACCAACGTAAAATTTTTCCTCGCTTCCACTACGAGCTACAATTTGATAAAACACGTTTTAGTTTAAAGAATATGGAACTGAGTATCTCTTTCCTTGTGCTGCAGGAAAATTGTGAAATAGCTGCAGTAATATTTGAGTTCTGTTTTACTTTTATATATATATATATATATATATATATATATATTCTTTAATGTTTTCCTTGTTTTAGCTCCAGTGGCACAAGTCATTTTATTGGAGGCAATCAGTGCAAACCAGATCGTCTTGTAGAAACGGTAAGTATCATTTAATGATTGAATATTCTTGTTAAATTATAAAATTTCTTGAACTGCTCTCATCAAAGGAAATCATCACCAGGATGTTGGTTTGATATTAGCCATATGGTTGCAATCAAAAACTTGTGCTTAAGGTGTCATTAAGTTGCCGTCTTTTTGATGATTGTAGCAATGTAGTGTCATGGTGAATGAAACAAGTAGCCATAGTGGTTTTATTTAGTTGTAGAATTAGGCAAATCCCCACTCTAGGGGATATCTTTGCCAAAGAGCTTTTGTCATAATTTGTTGCTACAGAAAGGTTATATTATTGTTAGATCATATATACAGAGTCTGCCAAAAAATGTATACACAATTCAGGAAAGGAAAAACTTGTCTTTCATAGTTTTATCAAATAACAGTTTTACTATGGGGGACTCAAAAGGATGTTGTGTATCACAGAAAACTGACTACATTGGCATGCCTTAGACAAAAAATTGAAAATGCATGTGCAGCAATCCCACTGGACACTGACCAATGTTGTCCAAGCAGTAGTTCACCATACTAATAAATGTCTAGAAGCTAAAGGCCACCATTTTGACAATCTTTTGGGAATGTGGTGTTCAAAGGTAACTTGCATTAATCATGTGATGTCTGGATAAATTTAGTATTACAATATATATATTAATTTTTTTTCCTTTCCTCAAGTGTGTATACCTTTTTTTGGTGGACTCATGTATGTATGTATGTATGTATGTATGTATATATATATATATATATATATATATATATATATATATATATATATATAACAATGAAATTAATGTCTACTGAGAGATTGAAAGTCTTAATAAAAAATGATACCTCAAATATATGTAACCATTAAATGTTTATAGTAATAATGTTAGATTAAAAAATTCATTAATTACTCACTTATATATATATATATATATATATATATATATATATATATAGCAAAGAAAATGGCGACTTACCTCGTCAAACCAAGCGTGTATCGGAAAAGAAAATTAATTACCAAAAAAAAGGGCACGTATTCCGCATAACATGCTGAAGATGAAATATTTAGGTTAAAAACAAGTCCGTTGCAGGAGTCTCTATAAAAGTATTTTGTTATGCAAAATACTTGGTGTCCTCTCCCAGTTGTTGATGAATAAAAATCTGCTCGGCTGATAAAAACAGTTGGTGTTCTCGAATCGAGAGGAAAAAAAAACAAAAACTGATGTATTTTGGCTACTGTGTTTGTCGGCAAGTGAGTTCTTTTTCTGACTGGTTATGTGCATTGGGATTTGTGAGATAGTACCTGCGATTCGAGTTTTCGGCATTTCTTTCTGCCCCCGATTTTCGAGTCTGAACTTATTTGTTCTCTGCGTTATGGAATTAATCTGCAACAAACATTTCCTTTGCTTTCAGAACGCTTATATATATATATAAATTGCTAAAATGAAAATTAATTTTTATCACCATATAAGAGCAAAATTTGTTCCATGATTTCTTGTAATGCTGGGTATTCTAAAAATCTGATTGGTGATTAGTTCTGAGTTCAATTGGTGGGGATGTAATGCAACTAGTTTGGTTTTCGAGGTATAGAATATAACCGGCCAGTTTTTACCCCACTGAGATGTTAGAGTGCGATCAGCTATCAAAGATAATCCAAAAGCATCTCTGCGTCCTTGCGGGTGACAAACTATTTTCCACCCTGAAATCCCTTTTTCACAGACGACACACCGCAAGACTCTCGTTGCACTATTGCTGTTTCCATGCAAAGTGTTCAGATGAATGACATTCCTTAGTTCCCCCAGTTCTAACCTTCGCAGCTAAGACCTGCCATGCTACGTGCATTGTAGCAAACCACCTTCATTCCCTTCGTATTTCATTGGTGAGATGTAAATTCCACTTGAGCAGCTTCATTGCACGAACCGCTGCTTTGTGGAACTGACTCTCAACAGGATACTTCCCCCGATCACTAAACTCTTAACCTGTTTAAGTCTTGCGTTAACTGTTATCTTTGCCCACATATCACAGAATCTGTCTCTCTTACTTTGTAACCATCTACCTCAAGTGGCTCTCTGGCCTTGTACAGGGTGACATGATTGTGAAAAAGGAAATAATAAAAAGAAATGCCTACCCATCATCTGGATATGTCACACAACTCAAGTGATATTTGGTGGGTAAATCAGAAACTGCGCAGTTCCTTTATCTATTGTTGCAGACATCTCAGTGTGATGGAGAAGGGTGCTGCTTGAAAGGAGATGATGGGCTTTCAATAGGGTTTCAATTCCTGCCTCCAAAAAGCTAGAAATTTGTAAAAATTAAAAGTTTTCAATTGGAGTCTCTGTTTTTACTTACTTATTTATTTATTTTATTTTCAGTTAATGTTGTACAAATTTTCATCTTTTACTGATCTGAATGCTTTCGTCAAGAAAAACATAATATTGGTAAGTAGTTTTCATTTTCAAATCAGGAAATGAAACTGAATTTTTTTTTTTATCAATTTATCAACCCTTTGTGGGTTCTGGGTTACTTTTTTTTTCCTTTTTTTTTTTACCATTTTACTCCAAGCAAGGCAATAAAGCCACTAAGACACAAGGGGTTACTGAGTATTAAAAAAATCTGAAAAAAAAAAAAACACTTTTAAGGAAAGAGAACAATAAAAGAACAAGAATTAAGAAGACAGTAGATAACGATAGACATTGCATTTAAACTTTTGAAGATCAAAGTTGATTGGGAAGCAAGAAGCCCGGAAAGAGTTCCACAAGAGAGAAGTGCAATAGAAGAAAATGTCAGAATTGAACTTACGTTTATATCTCGCCATTTCAACTGTAAAAAGATGAGACCTAGCTGAGACGTAATACTGTGATTAAATTCACAAATTCTTTAAGCTAAAACATATTTTGGGATTGCTTGAATCACTTTTTGTAATTAAATATTTTTTTGAGAATAACAATGATTTTTCCAGGTAGAAATCCTACTATTTAACCCCTAGCTGTGGGGAGGGAGATGTAGTCATACATTTCCCAATAGTATTTGCACGTAAGTGAATATGACTAACCCAATTGATATCTGAACTCAGCTCTTCGATTTTCTCTTTCCGAGCCCCTATCCATTACGCCATCTGCACATCCTCAAGAAATGAAAAGAAAAAACATTCTTTTGGGTTTTGTTTTGTCAAAGGGCATTTTGGGTTCACTTCCTTCGATATTGTTTTGAAGATGTAAATAAACACTGAAATATTAAAAACACTTGTAACTCAAAAGAGAGCTGAACGTGCAAATATTGTCGCACCAAATTCATGAACCAATGCATTAATCACCCTTTGTTGTGTCAGAACAATCTACGCATGTATATTAAATAAAGGCATCAGTTTGAAATTGCTTGACCGTTACCTGGATCATCAAACAGCTAAAATGGGGCGGAGAGCACAACAGTTGTGATAACAACAACAAAGATGAGGACATTAGTCTGATTTTTAAATAAGAATTCCTTATACTAAAAGTGTAGGAAAAAAAAAAAAAAAAGATGATTGGGGGGGGGGGCAAAAAGTATAGTGTGGTGCTCGCTGGCAGGCCAGCTATTTTTTCTTCTTCGGTCGCCTCGAGGAAATGAATTGTGTGACTCTCTTTCTCAGCCGTTACACTGGGCAGTTGTGAAACGGACACCAATTGCTCCAATGAGCTGCTTTCGCTGGTTCCTAGGCCTCATGAATTTAAACGTCCTACGAGGCTGGCATCCCGTTCCCACCCCTTCACCGTTGAAACTGTTAGATGTAGACGTCTCTTCTACTCCAATAGCTTCATGTCTCGCACATCTCGCCTGTGGAACTCCCTTCTTTATTCCTGTTTCCCTGACAAATATAATCTCCAACTATTTAAGTGTAACGTCAATTGACATCTCCAGTTGCCTTGATCTATCCACTTCCCTTCTCCACATCCTTTCACCTTTCATTCCTATCGGCTCTCGCTCCAAATCTTCTGTAACCCCCCTTGCCTTGATCGATCCACTATCTTTCTCCACATCCTCTCCTTTACCACTCCTATCTGCTCTTCCTCCAAACATGCTGTAACCCCTTGCGTGCTAGTGGCTTCCAGCCTTGCTTGGGGTGATATGCTTAAAAAAAAAAAAAACTCAGCTGCGCCTACTTCGACTTCCTCTTTGTCCGTCTGTCAATCCGTACATCCAGCTCTATTGCACGCAGTCTGCCAAATGAATTCGGTTCTGTCGTGCTGCTGGCACCCCGCTTTTTATGCTATTCCAATACGGCCGAAATTTGCATGTCTGCAAATATTCTCTTGTTTTGGACGAGATAGGCGCACATAAATTGTGTCTTCATTAGCGGCCATATTTCTTTTTGGCATCATTTTGCAGGCAAGACACGTTCGCGCTCATTTCGAATTCTGAGGTAAGTCATGTCTTTCATCACAAAAAGTTCAGGCAAAAGTTAGCATTTGCTGTTATGATTTCAGAAATACTTTAGAAACAAAAGATGAGAATGACTGCACTCCTCCCTGACGACTAGATGAAAGTCCTGTTCAACATTCCTGAAATGCCACAGATGCATGAGGAAACCCAGAAAGGGGAGGGCTTGAAATCTTGCAATTTAGTTAAAAAGATTTCTTGAATATTAGCAAAATGTCTTTTCAGAAATTAAAGCTGATTTTGCTTAAGGAATAATATTTTTCAGATTAATTCTGTTATGTTTTAAAAGTTTCTTTGTCTATGGTCTTAAATAAAATGTTTTTGTAATATGAAGAAATGATCCAGTCATTTAATTGTATAATTATTAATATTGTAACTTATTATTTAATATTGTCATTTCAGTTTGAAGCTGAGGGTAGCAGTGGGGTTCTCTTAGCTCTTTATTCAACAGTCTTGTCCAGAACTGTAGATAAGTAAGTGGATTCATTTGTCTATTTTTTTTTTTGTATGATTTTCATTATTTGTTCTATGTTTTTTCATTTTGCTTGAATTTAATTTTACAAGAAATAATTTATACTAGCATAGTACCCATAAAAAATGACTGGATTATTTATACACAAATTATCACTTTGTTAATCTGCTACTTCAAATTTCTTTCCCTCTTTTCTGTCAACTGTTTAACATGAACACTTCTCTACTGCTCAACAGTGAATAACTCATCTGGTCTGCATGTTAAGAAAGCAGTAGTTGGAACATATCTTGATGTGTTCGGGTATGAATGTTTGTCTAACTCATTACCCCAGTGACATGCTGACGTTATTCTGGAAATTAGATTGTCTCACTTCATATGTTAAAAGAAAAGGAGGCGGAGATTTAATCACTATTGAGGATTGTGTAGATTCTATAATCAAGGGTCTTGAAGAATAAAACAAGACCATTTTGAGAAAATTATTTGGAAACTGATGTAATGGAATAACCAGTCACCCCCATGTATGATTACACTATAGGTAGCAAGTACCTATAAAATCAACCGTCTCTGTTGCTCATTCCTCCTGAGTCTCTCATAGATGGTGGTTGACTTTATAGGTACTTGTTACTTATAGTGTAATCATACATGGGGGGGGGGTGACTGGTTATTCCATTACATCAGAAACAATTATTCAAAAACAATTATTTGAAAAACATTTATTTGAATTGTAAATTGCTTGAATGAAAATTATTCAAAATACCTATATTTGAAATTCGTATGTGGTCTTGCTTTGAGAGAGTCAATGTGGATTTACCTACAACTAATAATGCTCTTGAAGGATGGCATAAGCCTGTTTCGTAGCAAGTGTTATCCCACAATATGGAAATTCTTTGACACTCTTAAAAGAGAACAGGACTTGCAAGAAATTCATATTGCAAAAATAAGAGCAGTTTGCCAAAATATCAAGAACACCAAAAAGTCTCTCAATGTAAATAGAAAATTTAAAAAAATTACTGTCCTCCTTTGACAAGTACTCTTCGGTAGTTGACTATTTGCTTGTAGTATCATATAACATAAGGTTATAAGGATTTTTTCTTAGTAAATTGTTTTATTAACAATATTTGTATTTTGAATAATTATCACTTGGGAATTTTTGCTTTTAATTTTTACATTATTATCATTTAGTATATTTGTCCTTTTGATTAATTTTCATTCAAACAATTTACAATTTGAATAAATGTTTTTTGAATAATTGTTTTTGAACAAGGTTCACTAATCCAGAATAAAGAAGCCAAAAACTGGACAAGAAGAATCAGAAAATGGAAGAGAAATGTAGGATGTACAAAGACTAGTATTCCAATAGATAATCTGATGGTGATGTTGACTTTCTGTATACAAACAACACACTTCGGAATGTGATCACACATACATTGACAGGATGAGGGCTTAGCAATGGGCTTGCCATTATCACCAGCAATGGTGAATATATACATGGAATACTTTGAGGAAATTGCATTAGAATTTATATCTCTAAGGCTAACTCTATGGTTAAGGTATGTAGATGACACCTTCATACTCTGGCCACACTAGAAAGATGTCCAGGTTCTACTGGATCATGTGAACTCAATAAGACCTTCGATACAGTTCACAGTGGAGAAAGAGAGTAATAACACACTCCCATTCCTGGATGTTCTAATATCTTGAACAGAGCATGGGTTCAAGACATCTGTATGCCGTAAACCGATATTCACTGGACAATACCTCAATTTCAAATCCCACCATCCATACAGTGTAAAGAAAGGGATAGTCTGCTGTTTACAACACTGAGCATAAGTCATAAATGGCAACCCAGAGACATTAGATAAAGAATTGGTCAGTATAAGTAGTACCCTACAATATAACAATTACTCTGGGTACATGTCAGCAGCCCCAATAAACTGGATAGGGGGGTACAAGAGGAGGACAACAATCTTTAGAAAACAGTCTGCCTGACTTATGTGAAGGGGTTATCAGAGAAAATACAAAGGATCTGTGGTCCATATAACATCAGGACAACCTTCAAAAGCTGGACAACACTTCACAGATACCTCTCCTGAGTAAGACCCCCCCCCCCCCCCAGAGGAGAACATGACTAAAGACTGTGTGTACACCATCCCATACAGCTGCGGAAAGAAATATAAAGGGGAGACAGGCCACCTTCTTAAGATAAGCCTTCAAGAACACCAAAAAGCTGTAACACGAGGGGAAGTGGAGAAATCAGGCGTGGCTGACCACATATGGAGAGAAAAGAGAGATCACCGTCCTCTGTGGAATCAGGTTGAAATCATTGACAAAGAACATCATTGGAATCGGCACATATGCTAGGTCACAAAAATCTTCTGAGCTGACCAAGCATAGAAATGAATACGATATGGGAACCAGTAATAAGGAGTGCCAAAGAAAAGTAATAATAATAACGAAAATTGCAATATGAGCACAGGTAAAAATGGTTGCTGAAAACATTAAGTTTATAAGTCCCAGAAATTCATGCACAGATGTCCTTAAGGACAATGGATAAAAGTGTTGGTTAGATTCAGTGACAGGATCCAAAGAGTTGTGAGTTCAATACCTGGTTAAGGCAGTGGAGAACTTGGAGAGGGGAGATAACTGATAACTGACATCCATTAGACGTGGCACATGGAACTAGAACAGTCTGCAGCTGAAATGATTGTGATAAATATGGCAACAAAGATGAGGATGATAGTCCGAATAATGTAAATAAAGGTCAGATTTTTCTTTGTGCGTTTTACAGAGAATCTCTTAATTCCTTGAATTTACACTTTCTTTCTTTCTACGCAAAAAAATTCTCTAGTTCTCTTCCAATCTCTTGGTTTGTCTATTTTCTTGACCATTTCAACACTTAGTTTTTGTTTGTCAACACATGACCCCCTTACTTTGAATGTCGACTGTCAGCCAGATAACAACAGACTTGAGAAGTCTAATTCCCATGAAAATCTGGAAAAGATTTTCTCAATTTCAACTGACATAAATCCTAACTGTTTAGTCATTGAATGCCAAATGTTTCCTGTAGGGAAATGGCTAATCTCACCACTGGCATTATAACGTGGTTAATCTTTGAACACTGATAAAATTTTCCAATTTGAAATATCAATTTGATGCATTGAGCACTTGTTACCACAAACTGATGTTTAAAATACTAGCTACCAGCTATAACTGTTGTAGTGCATATGATTTTTTCACTGAGTGCTCCATATTTGTAGTCTTGTGCCAGACCAATCACAGCTTAATAAATTTTATTAACTTTGTTGTATTTGATGGCCTACAAGATACATTAGAAAATGATCCTAATATGCTTTGTCTATTATGCTGGTCTTATGAATAGGAGGCTGACCACCATTTCCACTTGTCGAACATTTCTTTAAAAATCTGGCAAAGATGTTATGTTTTTTACATGAAGTAATTGAAATCCATTGATTTTTTAAAATTTTTTATTTAAAATGTGTCTTGTTTCTGTTTTCATCTTTGGGTGCCTACTGTAGCACAACATCTTAATTTTTTGACCAGTTTGTTTTTATAATAAGTTCATTCTTTACTGGGTGCCCCCCCCCAATAGAACTACTGTGTCCTTTGAGTTAGACTAAGGTAAACACAGTAAATAGTACTGTGTTTAAGTAGCTCATCTTACAAAGTGAATCTTTGATGAGTGCCATACTATAATGGCCTTGTATTAGATTAAGCATAGTAAATGACATTATCATAAAATATGTTTTATCACAGTGATTTGGCACTGGGGATCTTGGTGCTGGCCTGTCGAAGGTTTTCTGTATTGTCTCAACAAAGTTAATGTGACTCAATAAATTCTGGATGTCAAATGTTAGGAAGTGTAAGTTATTCATTTTTGTTTTCTTTTTATTGTTCGTTAATAAAATTCAATTTTGAGAAATTTGAAACTATTTTGAATGACCCATCTAACTGATCATTTGGAATTTCTCATGTGACATCACCATATCCATTTTGACTACTAGAACCTTTTATGATAAAGCAGGGTCAGTCATTGTTTTGCTTTTTTCTCTGACTTTATTCTGAGATGAAGTATTTTCATTATTAAGCCTATTTTATTATTAGTTTTGATTAGTGTCTTCATATATATATTTTCTTTTTTATGGTTTTTAACTGATCTGTTCTTTTTCAGCTGTTAAAGCTATTTGTTTTGAATTATCTGGCTTAACTGTTTGAAGTCCAATTTGCTCAGAGCTACTCTAAGCCTCAAAATTGTGTGAGAATCTTTTGTCAGATAATGTTGAAACCACTTCAAAGTACAGTCACCACTTTGTTTCTATGGGAGATTCACTATGCAGATATCAAAATCAATAAATTCTTAATTCCCTTATATAAAATAGTATATTATTGTCAATCTTCTGCACATTTTCCCATCTATTTTAATGTTCAGATAACTTATAATACTTAACATAATGTAAATATCTGTCTATATTTCTGAGATGAGGTATTATGTACACTATTTACATTGTTTGGACTGTTGTTCTCATTTTTATTGCCATATTCACAACGTCTCAACGTGTTGAGTGGTCCAAGAGATGACATGACTCAAAGAGTTTTGAGTTCAAAGCCTGGCTACTACAGGGAGCAGAAACTTGGAATTAGAAGATCTATCCTGGTGGACTAAATAAAGGGTTTGGTTTGAAATTCAAATGTATGTCACCTGAAGGGGGTTGGAGAGTGCAACAGCCAAGATGTGAATATGACAATAAAGATGAGGACAACAGGCTGAATGATGTAAATAATGTAAATAGTTGTCATATTATATGCATGAATAAAGAACTTTTGACAGGAAATAAATACCTTAGAAAACAAACACCTAAAATTTGTGTCAATGTAAACGTCCACACTCGTCATATTTTTACTCTTACTGCTAATAAATCAAATTTATGTCTAACTTTGCTGAGATATGACAGAAATGATTTTTTTTTTTTTTTTTCAGAATTCGAAATGAAATGGATGAACCCACTGGAAAATTGCTGGGTGCTTACAGTTATTGTTCTCAGGTAAATATTCAGCTATTTATCTGCTATCAGATTTTATTTTTATTTTCTAATTTAAAAAAAAACTTTAAATAAAGTGAATAACAATTATGGCCATTAAAAGCTTCCATATCTGATGTGTATTAGTTCACATTTCTTGACTCAGCTATTCGCTAAATTAAAAAAAATGATTATCTTCAGGCATTTAAGATAATGGAGGTTAATAATATTGCATCATGGTCCCAAGAGGATGTTTCCTCAATCACTAGCATCTTAACATGCTCAAGTCTGGGGTTAACAGTTACCCCCAAATCCATATAAGCTACCTCTTAATGTAACCCTTGTACATGGTGAACCTTACTGTAAAAAAAAAAAAAAGAAAAAGATAATGGGTGTGCTATGGAAGAAAGGCATAGTATCCCTGTTTGCATTTCCCCCATTATGGGTATTATTATTTCCATGATATAATACATTATTTCACAGATGGATCAGAATAGCTGAAAGAAAAGGAATGATAACCATGTTTTGTTCGCAGAGAGTTTTATACCATAAAGTCATACACAAAATTATATACATATATTTACACTTGCCACATGCAGAGAACTTATAACATGTCTATACCCCCAAGGAGACATAAAAATAGGGTCTTACTTGTAATAATTCCCAATGAGAATTGGAGAAGTCGGATTAATTTGTGTTTCTGGAGAAGCCATATCTAGGATTCCAGTGGGCGTGATTTATCTGCTATATTCTTTTCAAACAGGAAAATGGTGAGTCAATCGTTTTTTTCCCAACATGAAGACTGTTAGCAGGAGATAGATTCTACATCTGGTGAAGATGTATTCACACAGAAAATAGAGCCATGAAATAGAGCCACATAGCAGATGGCTGGCCTGGGGCAGAAACCCTGGCAGAACTAACAATTTATGTGTCTTGACTCTAGGCAGTTAACTGACAGTCTCACCACTTTAATCACTCTATGAAGTGACATCATTAAGCGGCAGTCATGTGACCCATGTGACTGTATCTCAATCAAAGGGAGATAATAGCTACAAAGGCAATCTATAAAAAAGATAATTTTTAATTCTTAATTGGTGATATGAAGAATTTGATTAAATTTTACTTATGTGAAGTAAATTATTTAATTTTCTAGATACATTATGGTTATTATCAATTTCCCTCTTGTTTTGTTTCTTATTGGAGTTTATCAGGTAATTTTGTATCGTATGATTAACTTGCATCGATATACAAAGAAGGGACAAAATAACCTGAAAGGAAAGCTGGTTTATGAAATCTTAAAAAGATTAACATGCTGAATGGAACACTACCATAGTTTTGATCACTAAGGTCTAATCACCTGATGAGAACTTGGTATAGTCGAAACAGCCATAGTGTTCCATTCAGCATTTTAATCTTTTTAAGATAGTAAAATCACTCTACAGGTTGGATTTTTTTTTTTTTTTAACATGAAATTGAGCACTTTTTAACACATACAATTTCAATACTACGATTTTAGTGTTTGTTTATTTTGGTGTGTGGGCGTATATTATATATATATATATATATATATATATATATATATATATATATATATGGTTCTATCAATACTGGATTTTTGTGTGTGTGTGTAATATATATATATATATATATATATATATATATATGTATAAAACACACACATATATATATTACACACACACACACACAAAAATTCAAAGTATTGATACAACTAACAGAAAGCCTGCCAGGTGACCCCCCCCCCAAAAAAAAATCTTAATAAAAAGAAAAACTAAGAACAAATAAAAAAAAACATATAAAAAAAAGGGAAAATGAAACATAAACTAAGAAAAAAAAAATACCCCCCAAAATTGCCCAGTCCCAGCAACCACTCATGTTGGCGTTGGTAATTTTGCCATTCTTCCATCGTTAGTGCAATGAGAGAGGTGCTGCCGTAGGGTTAGAATCTCCAAGACTAGGCATCCGTCAAAGCTTTTCTGTAAACTGTCTGGAGACAGAAACATGGCAGAGAGGTGAAGAACAGATGCTGTATTTTGATTGAAGGCTGAAGGCTGAAAAGAGGCTCTATTGCAAATGTATGATGGATTTGCTTTCAGCCTTTTGTTTATTTATTTAAATATATATGTATATTACTAAAAAAAGGACTTTAAAAAGGTGCTAAAAAATTTAATTCGCATAACAATTTTTAAAAACATACTTTAATAAATATTTTATTTGTGTTATTTTTTATTCAAATTTAAAAAATTGTCATATATAAACATTGTTTCTCTCAAAGGTTTTTTTTCATTCATTTTGTATAGAATGAATTTATCAAAAATGTCCAAATTCTGTCATAAGTTAGAAAATCTATGCATTCATAATAAGCATTATTGTCGTCTGCTATTACACATTACTACTGCAAGTTGGTCAAATGGTGTTGAAAAATATTATGGAATTATCAAAATAAGTCAAAATAATCTATTAAATTTTCTTAAAATGTACCAAATTATATAAACAAGGGAAAAAAATATTAAGTTTGCTGAATTCATTATTATTATTACAAAGATTGGAAAATTATTCAAATGTTTCTCTTATGGTCACCAGTTCTATCTTGCTATGATTTAGTTGCATGGCCGAAAGAAATTCATAAAATATATGTCTTACTGATAAATGATGTTTATGCAGAATTCTTAGAGATTATGTCTGTTTGTAGAATGGGTATTTGACTAGTCTAAGAAATTAGAACAACTGAAGACTATTATAAATCACTAGTGTAAGAAAACACTATTTCTAGTAATTTCTTGGAATTTTTTTAAAGAATTTAATTTATTTTTTTATTTGATGAATTTTGCAGGAGATGGTCAACTTGTTTATGACTGGTCAAGCAGTCTCAAATGTATTTAATGACAAAATGGAACTTAATGGGGGTACTGGAATTGTCACTGTCCTTAAAGGGATTCCACATCGAAGCAACATTGGATTCCTATCTCTCTTTGAACATTATGGCAACTGCCAGGTAAAAAATGGTGCCACTTTTAATCTTTTGTCATGCTTAGACAATTCTATTTTACAAAAAAAATGGTAATAAAAAAAACACATAAATCATTAAATCTTATAATGATGATCATGTTAATTTAAATGAAAATCTCTAACTGTATTTTACTGAATGATTTCTAAAGGATATAAATATACTTATATTGTACTTTAAATATGATGACTTTTACCAATGTTATTTTCTTTTTCTTTTGTTTATTTTCACTTATGCCACTTCCGCCTTTTATGTAACCTTTTCTTTTTATGTATTTTCAACTTTGCCCCTGCCTCTTTCTGCAGATCCTGTCAAAAAAAAAAAAAAAGAATCTCATTCCTCAATTGTATTATCCAGTTGTAATTTTGTATGAAAACCTTTCTCGGCTGAAAAATCTTGCCTCTAATGACACGACCCATAGATATGTCAGTGTTCTTGTAAATTTTTGTTTTGTATTTTCTAACTTTCCTGGACATTTGTATATGAAACTGATCAAGTGGTTTTGATCTTGTTGACTATGTGTTATGTTCTTATAATCAGTGTGGTGTATCAAGAGCAGGGTGGGTGTGAAGTGGGGAATACTTTCAGATGGGGGTGCAAATTTTCCTCTAGAAAAATACAGCCAATATGGACACCAGCAACTCGTGGTGCTTGTCATATGAGACAATGGGATTTCTCAGTTACAAAAGAAAAATGGTCACTATAAGAAAATTCTGAAATGTAAAGTCTATGATCTCTGGTTCCTGACACAGATGGGATGTAGGGTGGGTCTGACGTCTCATTGATGACTCTGACCCTGATTGGTGCAGGGGCAGGGTTTGCTTTTAGTATTGACTGATATCAGACAGTCTTTTCCTCCTTGAGAGTTAGGTCAAAGGTGAGATCAGCTGACTGACAAATATTTGGAGATGCACACATACACTGGGGGGTCATTTGCAGAGTTGAAGAATAGGATCTAGATGAGATATCCCTAGACATGGGTAAAGGAATCAGAAAAGACTACTTTAATGTGGATTAAATAAAGGATTCAATTAGGAATTCCTGATGAAGGCTAGAGGACACAATATCTGAAACTTGATAACAACAAAGATGCTGGCTGTAAATAAATAGTGTAAATAATACTGGACTTTTGCATTTGTGGTCATATAGAATCTTTGAAAATTTCCTGTTGATTTTGCAATTATTATCAAAGTATGATCCACTTTTGAGAAATCATTTATAGCCTGTCAAAAAACAAGGAGCTATTAATGTAGTGATTTTCCAAGCGTAGCTTAGATGTGGCACAAGGCCGAAAGTAAGGAGCACCCAGTGAGGATCGAACTCACTACTCAGATGTAATTGTTCTAGCGGGACAAGCTTGCTAACCATTACACCACCTCGAGGTGCCCAAAGCAGCTATTAATGTATGTACCTCCACTTGCTCACGGAAAAAACAGCATAGCACGATGAAAAAAAGACCCCAAACTTAATAAAAACAAAGTTTTATAGTCTAAATGTTTATTTTTAAGAGGAAAGACCAAAGTAGTTTTTTTATTTTACTAAATTTTTTAATCCTTTCTAGCACGTTTGAAATTTTGAATAAAAATCTTGAATTTTTTTTTTTAAATGTCTGTGATTGATGTAATATTTATGATTAGTGTTTTTGCTGCTTTTTTTTTTTGTTCTGGTGAAAAACATTGATTTGACGATTCTTGCAAAAATCAAATAATGGTCGGATTTTAATGAAACTTTCAGGTCTTATTCACAAATGAATGAAATTATTTTTTTAAAAATCTTGGTGAAAATTTTTTTTTTTACTTATGTTGCCCCCCCCCCAATTAATTTCATGAAATTTTGAGAAATTAAATTGCAATCTCAAAATTTTTTTTATCAGTTAAAAGTAGGACTCCTTGAAGAATGTAAATCATTAATCTTTTTTCAAACTACTACTTATTTCCTGAAAATTTTCCCTGAATCTTAAAATAAAAAATGCTATAAAACTATGACATTATTTAATTAGAAAAGCTTTTGATTGCTTTTTATAAATAATATTTATTAAGGACACTATTGTTATCAGAAAAAAAAAAGTTTGATGAAGAATTGTTTTCATTTTCAAAAATTATAATTATAATAATTTTTCATTATAAATCATTTAAAATTCTGCATTACTTCAATCTGGTTAGGTGATATTGTTATTAAATGAAAACTATATTTACAAATCAAAAATTGAAAAGCTTAATAAAAGTCATTTATGCCCAATATTTAAAAAAGTTTTTTTGTTTTATGTATATAAAATATTATGTAACTTGTCCCTGTTCGAAAGTATGGTTAACCATACATGACATAATCAGAAAATAAGAGCAATGACTATAGTAAATTTAAATTCAACATTCCTAAAATTAGATTATGGAGAATATTTTCCAACATTTTTAAGATTATTGAGTACTTAAAAATTATATAAGAAAGGTGCTCACCCATCATTTTCTTAAATGTTTTAACAGATAAAGTCTTCGTAGAACAACAGTAAAGATGTTGACAGATTTTTTCATCACTTGTTAAGTGATCTATGAGTGACAAGCGACAGTGATAAGTGCATAATCACAGCTAACATTTGTTTTAAAAATCTATTTCTTTGTTATTTTAAACTTGAATAATATTTTTTCACATCAGATTAATTATACTTTAAATCAGCTAATATTCCTCAAATAAATTTTCAGGAAAGTATATTTTATTTTTGGAAGATTTTTAAAGCCAAGAATTAACTTTTGCTTGCAAATGTATTAAAAATGTCGGATTTTGTGAAAGCAGCCAAAAAGTTTGGATTCTTATTAATATAATTTCTATTTGAAATACACCAGAATATTTAGTTTTCAATTAAAGCTAAAATGAAAGCTTCCAGATTGCTGTTTCATTTGTATTGAAAATTTAGTGGTGGTGTCTATATTAATGTCATATCATTTTCATGACATCCCAAATGATATAAATCTGATAGCTTCAAATTTGAAAAGACATTGTTTATCAGCAGTTTGCAGAAACAAATATCCTGGCGTTCTGCTTAATCCAATGCTTGGTTTAATCTGTCATCAGCAATTAGTTCAAGTCGTTCGCTTTATTAACATTCACTTTGAGGAAAGGAAAAATGAAGTGCAAAAATCATTAATTGATTTTACACAAATAAAGGGAAAAAAGATGTTTCCAATATTAAGCAAACAAAATTAGACAAGGCTGAAATTTTTGTTCAATCTGTCAGGCGTTAAGTAAAGAATCCATAACAAAAATCTCGAAGCAATGTTCATAAACTGTGACAATTCATAGTTTGAATTAACATGTATTCATGCTTAAAATAATGAAACCAGTCATTACCCTTTTTTTTTTTTCTTTTTTTTTTTTTTTTTTTTTTAATCATGGAAGCCATTTATAATTTTTGTTTTTCAACAACATGGTGGAACTAACTGCAGAATGATTTTAAGATTCCTGCCAAGCATGAATCAGAAAGACAGCGGAGCACAAGAGAAAAAGGCAGAAAAACTTGCACATAAAAACCTGGATGAATGAATTGTTGTAAAAGTTAAATACCAATAGCAACATTTGATGAAACCAAATGTGGTGCTCATGATATTCTGCAATGCAGACTTGCATTTTGCATTTTCATGTATTTTTGTTGTCCTGGGTAAGACGATAAACTACATCTGCATCCTGGGTATGACAATAAATTGCATCTGCATCCTGGGTAAGACTATCAACTACATCCAATAGCAAGGCCTCTGATCAGGAGATTTCGAGGAGCATAGAATCACCTCTTAATTGCTGGTGTTCCTAGGTCCACCCTGACCCAGAGTGGTAGTACCTGTTGGGGTCCCAACTATGGGCAAATAATTAACATGCCAAACTTTTTTTCAGCTTTATGGTTTGTATATTTTTCTAGACAGGCGAAATATTGTTTCTGGAGATTTCACTGAAAACTGCTAAAAATGTTCTAGCTTAGTGACAAATTATCTAGTTGATATTTATCACTTGAGATATTTATTTAATATAAGAAAGTTTCTATACACTATTTACATTATTTGGACGATTGTCCTCATCTTTCTTGCCATATTTATCACAATGTTTCAGCCCTTCAGTGTCTGTCTATATTCCTGTGATTAGGTATTATGTATACTATTTACATTACTCGGATTACTGTCCTCATCTTTGTTGCCATATTTATCACGTTTCAGCCCTTCAGTATCTGTCTATATTTCTGAGATGAGGTATTATGTACACTATTTACATTATTCAGACTATTGTCCTCATCTTTGTCACCATATTTATTACAACATTTCGGCCGTTGTATGCTCTGTCCTTCTTCAGGTCGGAATGTTGAACTGAACCCTTTATTTTGCTTACTGGGGTAGACTGTTCTAGTTCCACGTGCCATGTTTTTAATGGATGTCATTTATCAGTTATCTCCTTTTAATTCCCCTCTCCAAGTTCTCCACCGCCTTAACCAGGTATTGAACTCACAACTCTTTGGGTCCTGCCACTAGATCTAACTAACGCCTTTATCCACTGTGCCATATGTCTTTGAAGAATGTTTCTATAAGAAGTTTCTGATTGTCTTAGTGCTTTAAAGATTTCACATGTGCATAATTGGTGGATTACAGGTGCATAATTGGTGGGTCACATAATTGGTGGGTTACAGGTGCATAATTGGTGGGTCACAGGTGCATAATTGGTGGGTCACATAATTGTTGGGTTACAGGTGCATAATTGGTGGGTCACATAATTGGTGGGTTACAGGTGCATAATTGGTGGGTCACATGTGCATAATTGGTGGGTCACATAATTGGTGGGTTACAGGTGCATAATTGGTGGGTCACAGGTGCATAATTGGTGGGTCACATAATTGGTGGGTTACAGGTGGACTATTAAAGAGAGAACTTTCAGTTTTGTAGATTGTTGATAAGAAAAAGGATGCTGGCCAATTTTCCTGAAATACTGGAATCAAATAGTAGTTTCTGACAGGATTCAAATGACTGTAGTCTACCTGTAGAACTTGTCATTCATGGATGTTTCTGTAGCTAATTAACCAATTAAAACTGTTATAATTTTCATCTCTTAGATTTTAGGAGCCAAAGAATAAATCAAATGAAAATATGATCAAATTAATTAAAATTGATTTAAAAAAATGATTATACATGTAGACCACTGAATTTAATCTGTCAAAAAATCCAAACTGAATGTTTACCAGAAACCTGCAAGATATTGTTGAAAAATATTCAGCCCATCTGTAAACAGAAATATTTTATATGAAATATATATATATATATATATATATATATATATATATATATATATATATATATATATATATATATATATAGAATAAAATATTTCCTTATGAGGAAACAGTTAATATTACCATTACGATGATGTATAAATTTCTATAAATCAAAACAATATTAGGAAAATTAAAAAAGTCAGTATACCTGATTTTGTTCTCTAGAAGGAATTCATTGGACTAAAGTAATGTTTTTGTTGATGGAATTATATATGTGTAGGAAGGAGATGGGGGATGTAAAAATGCAAAAGTTGGTTATAATTAGGAACCATCAGGAAACACGGAAAATGTTGGAACTGTTATGTAATATTGGTCCTCCTAAAGGGCAATCTTCTCACAGATGAAGAGAAAATTTGAGACGACAGAAATTTGGTCCTGCAGAAAAATACTGAGAATGCCATAGACTGCACATGTGAGTAACGAGGAAGTTTTATGAAAAATAGAAGCAAAAAGGATACTTAGAATCAGAAAGACAATTTGAATTTCAAAAGCAAATAATGAAGAAGGTAGGCTTGGAGAATTTGGCATTTACAAGAGATATTGAAGGAAAGAGGTACAGAGGGAAATAGTAAATAACCTAACAAGCTTGTTTAAAATGGATGGCGCCCTATAAGTTCCTACCCTCTGTAGCTCTTTGTAAGGTTTGTCTCTTCCCCCATTGCTTTCACTCTCTGTTCTGCCATCAATTTACATGAGCTTGTTGGTTAAGTCATTCACAGTTTCTCCTCGATCTCTTTTGTACGTCCTGTGAGTGTCCAATTCTACAAAACATCCGTCCTCATTAGATGTTTGAGAAATTTCAACTGTTTAATTCTGAATAAGTGTCTTTTTTGTTTCCATTTCTCTCTCTTTTTTTTTTTTTTTTTTTTTTTTTTTAAAGCATTTCACCCCAAGCAAGGCGGGAAGCCACTAGTACTTCCTTAGTACTTCCTCGTTGCGAACATGTCCCCTCCAGGTTATTTCCAGCATCCTTCTGTAGAACCATATCTCAGTTGCCTCAAGTGTCTTATGTGGAATTTGTCCTGCATTCATTGCCATATACAAGAATTCATATTACATTGTAGTTTAGAAAATTTTCTGTTTGTTAATACAGGGTGTTCCAAAAGTGACATGACAATTGGCAGAAAACACATGCTTGTAAAATAGCAACCAAGGAAAATTTGCATGACATCATCTTCCATAATTTGACCAATAAAAATTCTTAATAATATATTGTCACATACAGAAGCACGATTCCATTTAGTAAATAAATATAAAATGCTATGAATAGTAATATGACTTTTGGAACACTCTGTCTTTTGATTAGCTTTGGAAGGCATCTTTTGCTGCTGCAATGTACCTTTCCATTTTGGTGCCATAATTTCCATCTGTTAAAACAATTCTGAGATATTTAAATTTCTGATTCTGAAATCTCCAATTTGTAGCTCGTTTCTTGGCTTGTTCCTCATGCTGACATCCATACATTCTGTCTTCTTACATTTGATAGTTAGTCCTTTCTTACCACTTTCCTTTATTGCCTTGTCTAGAAGTTCCTGCAGTTTTCTTTTACCATCTGTCCTCAAAACAGTGTCATCTGTTTGTTGCATATTGTTAAGATTGTTGCGGTAAATCCTATCAAACATGTTCAGATATTTATTTAATATAAGAAAGTTTTTCTATAAGAAGTTTCTTATCTTATCTTAGTGCTTTAAAGATTTCACTGTTTCATAATTAGTGGGTTAGAAGTGGACTATTGAATGGTTATCATATGACCTCTATCAGTCCAGGAAAATGGATAATTTGGTGTGGTTTTGGGATCAAAGATTTTGTACAATCTGTGGTGTGCCTTTAATAACGTTTTCTAAAAGTTCTCGGACTGTTGAAATTAATCCCTGTCTATCTCTTTCAGGTGGGAACCTACTATAAAACCCCCAAATATCCGATTTGGATTGTTTGCAGTGAGAGTCATTTCAGCGTTCTCTTTTCTATGAAACAAGATCTTATAAGTGACTGGAGGGCCGAAAGACGATTTGATCTTTATTATTACGATGGTCTTGCCAGACAACAAGATCCCATACGACTCACCATTGGTTAGTAAATTGAAACCTTTCTTTGTGAAATCCATTCTCTTTTGGAGTCTTGAGTTGAATTTTTGACAGATACATAAAGTTGTTTACTTTTGCACAACATCCGACAGCTGAAGGCATTTGTAGGAACCAAAAGTCCGATAAAAAAAAATAAAATAGGATGAACAAGAGCTGCAGAAGCAGGATTATCTCCCTTTTGACATGTGGTCATCTGACAGTAGTCACATGATACAAGAACATATCACTGTACATCACCTTTATTGATGTCACGAAGGCGTTCGACTTGGTTAACAGAGAGGGTCTGTTGAAGATCCTGCCTAGAATAGGATGCCCACTAGAACTGCAGAGCCTCATTGAATCTTTCCACGTCAACATGAAGGGGGCAGTACAGTATAACGGAAGCACATTGGAGCCATTTGACATACATAGCGGAATCAAACAAGGCTGCGTACTTACCCCCCAGCACTTTTTCGGATCTTCTTCGCTTTGCTCTTGAAGAATGCCTTCGACATGACAACAGAGTGAGGTCTATCTTCACACCAGATTGAAAGGCAGGCTGTTTAATCTTGTACACCTCAAGTCCAAACCAAAAGTGCAAGAGGCTCTGATCAGAGACATGCTGTTTGCAGATGCTGCTGCAGTCATAACGCACAGCACCTGTTAGAGTCCCAGCTATGAACAAACACTGGACCCCCAAACAAAAATAAAACACTATGAAAATATAAAAATACATTTTTATATAAAAACTGACCAACAATACAGTTTATAGCAAAATGATCAACAGTGCATTTTTTTCTGTAGTTGAAGGCATACAGTTGTGTCCCAAATATTTAGATTTCAGTATTAAATAATCCATAGGTTTATACGTTCCTAGACAAAATCAACGAACAAGAAATCTTTCATGACATTAATTCATATAACATCCTACAATTTCTTAAAGAAATTAAACTGTATTCTAAAATATAACGTCAATAAAATCACAACAAAACACATATATCACCACCTCTAGTAATTATGTCCACACAAGCATGTCTATGGAGAAAAGCTGGGTATCATCTACCATGTATCCTATTGTGAAAGCAGAATAACATTACATATTTTTATTACTCCCAAGCTCCAAAGAAAATTAAATTTTGGCATTAAATGACCCATAAGGATGTTGATATACCATTAAATAAAGGATCCATCAATTATGAAATAATATTAAAGTATATTTAAATAACTTATACCTTCTATTAATAAAATTTGTATTAACTCCTATCAACATTTCCCTTTCTTGCTGTTTAATGCATTTCTATAGTAAAGTAATTTTCAGTGCCTTTCTATAGTAAAGCAATTTCAGTGCAATACTATAGTAAAGTCATTTTCAATGCATTTTTATTATAAAATAATTTTCAATGCATTATAATAGCTCTTACTTGCCAAAGCAATATCAGTTATTTCCTTTTCTTTTTGACTTAAAAATCAATTCATTGTTATTTGAAGACATGTCAGTTTACACTTTTGATGCGATTCTTTTTCAGTGGTATTCCTTCACTTAAGTGACATAAAATAAACTGCTATTCCCCAAACAATGTAAAATCAATAAGCCCAGCGTATACATGTTCGTCACAATTAAACAGGATTAAAACTGGTAATGGTGTACTATACAACAAATAAATACTGAAAAACATGGTTTCTGAAGTGTTTCTTGTAATGATCGCACCTCATGAATTTGTGAAGATGAGATGTGAACAATGCCTTAAAAATTCCAAACTGTCAACACAGTTTATGCTTGATCCACATCCAAGGATTTTCCATGTTTTGAGTATGACAGTCTCAACATCAGGATCCACAGAATGCTGCTGCTTAATAACGATGTCATGAAAGTAGATACCGTGGTTAAATTTCCTCGATTATAGCATGAACAGCCTAATCATCTGAAACAATATGGCTTCAAGGCTGAATATGCCAATCAATCACCTCTTTCAGAGTCTCTGCGAGTCCATCTGGTAACTTAACTAAGAAACGGGCTTACTGCCACATCATGTTGAAACACCAGATCACTGAAGAAGCAACATTTAAACCTAGATGGGTGACCACTTGGATCTAATCTTGGATGTGTGGATGGTGTAATGGATAATGGATTGGAATTGTTAATTAATGAGTTGAATTACAATTCCCATTGGGTTTGTTATATTCACTTATTTGCAAATACCTTTAGGAAAGACATGAATCCACCTCTTCTCCCCCCAACTATGGGTTAATTAGTAAGACGTGTATTACTGTACCATTATTATCTCGAAAAAAATTCTTACCTTCTAAAAATATTTTCTGGTTTTAAATAATCTGCTATGGGTTGATAAACTGTAGAAAATGAATGAATCGATCAACTAAGAAACACTTTCTTGAACCCCACTCAATATTACCAAATACTCAATGGCCAGGGTCCCATTTCCCATAGTGATATTTATAATAAAAAAGCATTTAAAAATATAAAATGACAGATTATTTTATGCTGCTTATGTGAAGGATTATCTGTTTAGTGTCTTTAATTCAGCATCTAGCTATTATTATTATTATTATTATTAAGACAAACAGCTAGATGCTGATTTACATGAGTTAAATTGGCCAATCTGATTATTTGGTTTACAATATGAATATTGTAGCTTTTCTACTCAAATGTAGAAGATAATCTTTTCGGAATTGTGTTTAATTAATTCACAAAAAATATGTTTAACATATTGCGTCAGGTGAAGAATTTAAAACCATTTTTACTCTAATTTGCTAATGGAATTTAATGCTAATCTCTTTTATAAAAAAATTTTTTTTCTTTAATATAAACTTTATTATCAGCATTTTTGATATTTCAGATACAACAAGGTCTGAATTTAAAGCCCCTTCAGATGATGATCTCGTTCCTCCCCTGGATAAATGTATTCGTACAAAGTAAGTGACTCTCTTGTCCAATTGACCTTCAATCTGATCAGGAAGAAAGCAAAAAGTAGTAGAAACATTTAGCCAAAACATTTGAAACAGAAATTATTTTATTTTGTCGCAGTTTTTGGTT
Organism: Acanthosepion esculentum; assembly: GCA_964036315.1. Taxonomy (NCBI): domain Eukaryota; kingdom Metazoa; phylum Mollusca; class Cephalopoda; order Sepiida; family Sepiidae; genus Acanthosepion; species Acanthosepion esculentum. The sequence goes on along the minus strand of OZ038490.1, from coordinate 114,874,577 downwards.
AGCAAGATATGAATGTACGTGAGAAAATCATAGAAAATTGTAGTTTAAAAACAGTAAAATCAACCTTGCTAACCGAAACGCTCCTCTGTGGCAAAATCGGTAAAAACACGTCAGGCTACATGACGGTTCCGTATAGGATACAGGTTCGATTCCTCTCGGAGGACGCATATTTTCTAAGACAATTTCTCGGATATTCAGGCTGGTAAATGTTGTTAATACTGTTTATTATAAACAGAGCATTTACTTAAATATTTGTATCTATAAAAAAGAATGTATAAACATAAAAATGTCTTAAAATAATTGTCAGACTTTGTCCATTTCATAAGAAACTTATACTTAACATCAGGAAGAGGTGGCTGAAATTTCTGGGACACGTAATGAGAAATGAGGGTTTGGAAAATCTGATACTCACAGGATGGATAGATGGAAAGAGGGACAGAGGAAAGCAACATGGGACGTACTTAATGGGCTTGAGCGAGTGGGTGGCAGAACAGGATCTGGAAGAAATTTTCTTTGTAGTCATTTTGACTTGCTTTAGAACAAAAAAAAGAATTTGTTACCAAAAAAAACGCTGTTGTTTGGTGACTACTTTCTCGGTTGAACCAAGGTGGAAGCACCTGTTAGGGTCCTAGGTATGGGCAAATAGTGAACCTCCAAACAAAACACTATAAAAGTATTAAAATATATTTTTATAGTAAAAATACTAGCAATATATTTTTAGATATAAAAAAATTACCAACAATACATTTTATCTGCAGTTGAAAGCATAAAATTGTGTTCAAAATATATTTAGTTTAAGCCATAAAATTGTGTTCAAAATATTTAGATTTTGGCATTAAATAACCCGTAACTGTTAAAATGCCATTAAAAATTAACCAGCCAATCAACCAACCAACTTTCTCAGCAGTTACCAAACTTATCAGCATGAGATCTACATGTCTGTGTGTGTGTTAAAGAAAAAATGTTATGTAAATGAATGAGTAATTTTTTTTTTATCTTTTTCTTGTAGTCATTGCAATTTACTTCAGAACAAAAAATGAATGTTACAATTTCAAAGAAACAGTTTCAACTGAGCAATGGCGTAGAAAGAGAAAAAATTTTTTTAAAAAAGTCGAATATTATAAAAGGATCTGACAAAATAATCGATTACTCAGCCGACTCTTGTCATCTGCAGTTATTTATGAATATTTCATTTTACTGTTGGCAAATATTTCTGGTAGGCACATAATACACAAAAGTGAGAGCAATCTGCAAAAGGCGCCAATTCAAAAACAAATTTTTTTTCTTTCCTTTTCCCATCATAATTTTCTCCCATTAGAGGGTGTCAAAATGGTCTCAATTGGTTGTTGAGTTTAACTTAAAAAAATGCATCAGAATTAACTGCCCAATCACTTCATCATGTCTTCTACTCCAGGAGTAAAAGTATTATAGTTTTGAAAGGAAGAACAGACTATTGTTGTTCCATTTGAAGATAGAAGGAACTTGTGTTAATGTCAAATTTGTGAGTTGCAGTTTGACTTATATATATATATATATATATATATATATATATATATATATATATATATATATGGGAGAGATTATAGTTGTTTCAATGAGAGACAAGTGTGTATTTTACAGAGAAAGAGAAGCTGCAAAAGTTTTTGGTTATAATGTGGATTTTTTTGTATATTATACTTTATTTTCCATATTTTTTGCTACACGGGTTTCGGGTCTTGTGATCTTCATCAGACAAAGAATGGTTATTTCCACATATTATTTAAAAGGTATTCTTTTTTTTTCTTATCTTTTCCTATGTTTAACCATTGTCTTTCATGTGTGGTAGTAATCCAAATTTTTCTTGGACTGGCGGAAAAATATTCCTTTGCATAAGAGGTAATAAAACAATTAGGATTGATTAGAGAAAGGTCAAAGAAAGGAGATCTTTGTTCTTTTTATGTTGTCTGTATCTTTATAAATTTTTCTCCATTTTTGTATATTGTGTGTGTTTTTGATTATATATATATATATATATATATATATATATATATATATATATATATATATATATATATATTTTTTTTTTCCTTTTCCATACATATATATTATTTTATTACAGGGAGATAGTATATATACAGGCACACTTTGTATGGTGTGTAGAATTTGTGCATGTGTGTAGGTGTGGTGTGTCTAGTGTGTGTGTTTTTGCCAGTATGTGTGTATATATATTCGTTCTCCATACATATACATGTATATACTATGTAGTATTTAATTATAAAGAAATCTATACAGTAACTGCATGTACTTTGTGTGTGTGTGTGTGTGTGTGTGTGTGTGTGTGTCTAATTACATGTATCTTTTATTCTTTTAAATAATTTGTGGAAATAACCATTCTTTGTCTGATGTTGGTCAGAAGATTGAAAAGACGTGTCGCAAAAAATGTGGAAAATAAAATATAATATGTAAAAATAATCCACATTATAACCAAAAACGTTTGCAGCTCCTCTTTTCTGCTTGAAAAAGAAAATAACAATATATATATATATATATATATATATATATATAGGTGCGTGTTTCATTAAATAATATAGACAAGTGTTTATTTATTTTATGTAAATTCTTTTCATATCGTCTGATAAGCTTAATAACATTATCATTAAACGAAGAAAGAAAATCACAATATTGATACATATTTTTTAATCCTATCTAAGCTTTCGGCTTGCATAAGCCATTATCAAAGATGACAATTACATGTCCTGTTTGTTGCTGTTAAGAGTGTTCAGTTTTTCCTTGGCTTTTTCAATTTGCCTTTTTACAAGACTACATTTATAATTCCAAGTGTTGATAGTAGTGTGGGCTGCTGGATCATGTAATTTAAATTGTGTGTATTTAGGCAGCATTTTTTCATTCATACATGTTTCATTAAATAATATAGACAAGTGTTTATTTATTTTATGTAAATTCTTTTCATATCGTCTGATAAGCTTAATAATATATATATATGCAGTACTTAGTGGAAAGTGTTCAATTTGTTTGAGTTTGTCTGATGATCGCAAAAGCGTGAAACCCAAAGTCACAAACTCATATTCATACATCTGAAATATATATATATATATATATATATATAGGGTGCAATGGATAAATTGTCATTGAAGGCAACGATTATGCAAAAATGAAAATAACCACTGAGGTCTCATTTTAACAGATATATTTACCAAAATTACAAAAAAACAACACATGTACACATCAAGTGCACCGGACCAGGTGTAATCTCCAGCTGTGCACAGTGCTTCAGCAAGGTTTCGGCCCATTAAGCTCAGTACCTCTCCACACGTTGTGCCCGCAACAGCTGGATGATGTTACGTTGCAACCGGTCTATGTTAGTTGAATGCGACTCAATAAGAATTTTTGGGTAATCCATACACCGCTTTTTCACCACAAGTCTTTATCACCTTCTCCGGCTTTGCGATTCCAGCACACTTGAGGAATCTCTTTAAGGAGGCAGCAGGAAATCCTCTACAAAGGATTTCCTGCTGCCTCCTTAAAATATCTTGAAATACTAAAGAGTAAATTTATTCAATAAAATTGCCATTGGCTTCAACCAAAGTCTCCAGACTTCAGAATCTCCTGCAACTTTTGTGGATGCTCCTATAATCGTTGCCTTCAGTTCATCTTTGGTGTTGCAAGAAGTTTTGTTGGTCTCTCGCTAAACTACGCCCCACACATAATAATCAAGGGGGTGGCAGTTGGGGGAGTTAGGTGGCCAGATGTAAGGAGTGATGTGGTTGCAGAAATTGTCTGACAGCCATGACTGGGTTCTCCTACTTGTCTGGCATGGTGCAGAGTCCTGTTGCCAGACATAGGGTCTTCCAGCAGCCACCCTCTTGCCCCAGGGCAACACTACCTCCTCAAGGCACTTGATGTAGGTCTCTGTGTTGAGTTTGAGACCCTGTGGAAAGATGAATGGAGGCATAACACTGCCATCACTAGTGATCACTCCAAACATCTTCGTAATCATCATTAGACTCATCCTACTCTTTCCAAATCCTCTGCACTGTCGTCACATTGACACCCAAACACTCTGAAATATTTGCATTGGAGCTTCTGGTGCAAATGCCAAGCAGTACAGTATGCCGTTTCTAAATTTCTGTTGGAGTGAATTGCTTCATGGCACTCTTTTTCTCACAGACGGTGCCCAACTGACCCTAGTATACTGTGTAGTCAACAAAATCAAAAACAGGCAATGTGCATGTGTGAAATTAAAAATATAAATATAAAATGGTAAAAATTTACTCATGGCACCCTGTATATATATATATATATATATATATATATATATATATATATATATATATATATAATATATATATATATATAATGTGGCCTGATGATTGCATCTAGCATGAAACAGACTGTTGCCTCAAAGTGTTCACTTCTATGTTCACTTTTATATTTACACACGCTCTATCTCTGATATTGAGCACTTTATCCCATAAATATAGCACACTTTAAGACTATATTTCTTTTTATATATATATATATATATATATATATATATATATATATATATATAATGTAGTTTATGAAAAACTAGGTAATCTGTATGGGTAGACCCAAGGAGGATAAAATCCAGAGAGCTCAATAAAATCCAGAGCCAATAATTTAAATAAAAACAGACCACTTTAAGGTTCCATGTAATAAATTATTTCACCACAGCCCTTTTAAAGGACTGCGGATCATCAGACTTTACTTCCAAAGGTTGAAACGAAAAATGAAAAGAAATTTACACATTTTTGATGGGCAGTATTAAGCATATGTAAATTAATGAAGTGAGGGGGGAGAGACATGATTGAGTTAGATGTAATTTAATATTCCTATTCTTTCATACTTAATATTATTTGAGGAGGTCCAGACATTGACACATTTAATCGGTTAACTTAACGGAAGTTATATATATATATAGACTGTTACCAATTATAATATAATTATTTCAGTTCATATCTGAATTTAGTCTGGCACAAGGCTACAGTGTGTAGAGCACTGAGTAACATTTAAATTTATTGAAGTAGTAATGTGACTATCTTAACAAGTACTCCATGTTAATGTACTGAAATCTTTATTAAGCTTAGCATATTCCGACACAAGGCCACAATTATGGAGCACCCATTGAAAACTGAACTCACAACAGTAGTAATAATCTGCGAGAGTAACCTGCTAACCATTACGCCACGGCAACATATGAAGAATATCCGTGGATACAATGGCTGAAACATGATAGACAGCAACAAGGCAGCTGACTGAATCTATAGTAATAGTGTAATATTGTGTGGGTGTAACGTCAGGTTAAGGGTAAGAAACACCTCATTGCCAAACTATTAAACAGCCACACGGGTTTCTGGAAATAATATTATATTTCAGAAATATAATATATTTGACAGTACCCATGATGGTTACAAGTCCTGCAAAAAAAGTAAGGGTAAAAAAAAAAAAAAGTACCAAAAAAAAACGGATGTCGTGAAGTTTTTCATTGGTTTTTAAATTGACTAATCAGGAATGAGTTAGAAGTTAAGATTTCCAGATGAAGAAATGTTTTTTTTTTTCCTTCAAACTTTCTTGAGTGAGGTTTTTGACTTGGTAGCAAGCAGATTCCCCCTCCCACCTTAAAAAAATCTTGCATAGGGATGTTCTTTTACTCTCCGTCACGGACGAGTGGTCAACAACTGGAAACAATATAATTTTGCCAATACAGATCCTGCATGTTGTACCATTTATTATGACAATCAAACCTTCAACCTGGTGAAAAGATTATTTTTGATTTTCAGTGAGAAATTAAGACAGTACGACTTTAGAGTCCGCACTTGAAACAACTGATGCTGCCCATTACAAAGCAATGACTGTAGCTCACCCAAAACCTGAGATGGGCCACAGTTCAGTTAGTGACAATTTCACACTAACAAAATGAAAGAAATGACTCCAGATTTTATAGCGGCTCAAATGTGATAAAGCCAACAATGTCTATGATGTTAATTCAAAATAATATATGATCATTATATTCTAAAATAAAGGCAAAATTTAACTTGCACAGTAAAAAAAATTTCAGTGGAAGAGCAGAAATGCATGATGGGAAAATTTATTGCTAGAATTATTTTTTAAATCAACAGACATAATTTATTTACATTATTCGAACTATTGTCCTCCTCTTTGTTGCCATATTTGTTACAACGTTTCGGCCGTTGTACACTCCGGCCTTCTTCAGGCAGTTGGAATGTCAAACTGAACCCTTTATTTCGCTCACTGGGGTAGACTGTTCTAGTTCCACGTGCCATGTTTAATGGATGTCAATTGTCAGTTAACTCCTGTTAATTTCCCTCTGAAAGTTATGCACTGCCTTAGCCGGGTATTGAACTCACACTCTTCGAGTCCTGTCACTGGATCTAACTAACGCCTTTATCCACTGTGCCATGTGTCCTTGAGGGTTCAGCTCGACATTCCAACCACCTGAAGAAGGCCGAAGTGTACAACGGCCGAAACGTTGTAACAAATATGGCGACAAAGTTGAGGACAATAGTCTGAATAATGTAAATAATGTACATAATACCTCATCTCAGAAATATAGGCAGATACTGAAAGGCTGAAATGTTGCAATAAATATGGCTACAAAGTTGAGGACAATAGTCCGAATAATGTAAATAATGTACATAATACCTCATCTCAGAAATATAGACAGACATAATTTGTAATTTGTGCCAATTTTTAACTAATTTTGCCAAGATTTTATTTCTGTCCATAAAAAAGGTGGTCAATTACAATTTATCAGGTATTTTACTTGTTTTTGATTTTTTTTTTTTCTTGTTGGTTGTTAATTTTTTTTTCATCTTTTATTCATTTTTTTTATTTCTGTATTTTGTTTTTCTCTTTGTCCTTTCTTTTTTTTTCTCTTTTCTATACATTTTTTTTATCCTATACTTTTTATCTCCCTTCTCTTTCTCTCTTCTTCCTTTTCCTCTTCTTCCTTTCCCTCTTCTTCCTTTCCATCTTCTCCCTTTCCCTCTTCTCCCTTTCCCTCTTCTCCCTTTCCCTCTTCTCCCTTTTCCTCTTCTCCCTTTTCCTCTTCTCCCTTTTCCTCTTCTCTCTTTTTCCACCCTCTCACATTGATTTGATTTCTTCTCTTCTGCTCTCTGCAAAATTATTAGGCCACCAAAAATGGTTGTTTGCTTTTTATTAAGAGACATTTTAAAACATTCTTTAAAAGTTTTTGATATTGTCTTTATAGATCAAACCATTTGCCATTATGTTCCACTAATTTCTAACAAACTCTTTGATTCCATCTTCTTGGAGCTTTTGATATTTCTAAGCAAAGGATATTTCTTGGTGGGTTTTTTTTTTTTTTAAAATTTTCTAGGGAATTGAAATTTAAAAACAAATAAAGGTAATCCTGCAAAGACTGAAACAAATAATAATCCAAAAGTTTCATACTTGCTGAATAACATAGAAGAGTAAAAACTTCCCAGTTTAGCTGCAGCGAATTTTGCCTGGTCAACACAGAAACATGCGGTCAGTCTAGTGTTATCCAGATGGAATTTTCTGCTTCTTTTGTTTAATAATTTTAGGTGATTTGCTACTGTGATTTTATAAAGTTTAAGCTCATTACTAGATTGGCAGCTAGATCACATCATTTTACAGTTGAAATTGCAAGATGGAACCCTAAGTTTTGTGTTAATCATTTCTTCTCTCGCACTTCTCGCATGTGGAATTTTCTTTTGGTTTCTTGCTTTCCACTTAAGTATTTTATTCAAAAATTTAAATGAAATGTCAATCATTATATTCTGTCTCCTTGAATCCTGTTCTTTTATTGTCCTCCCTAGTTTTTTTTTTTCAAACTCAATAACCTTTTGCGTCTTAGTGACTTTATTGCCTTGCTTGGGATGAAATGATTAAAATAATGAATTGCAGCCTTCAGTTGGTTTAATTATGATGTGTATTTCTTCAAATTGTTTCCTATTCCACAAGTAGGTCATTATTCTATCATATTTCAGTTCCATCATATACACATCATCACATTCTTTGGATGAAGATTAGTATTTACTAGGGTTAGTGACACGTCATGCCTTCATTTGCACCCCACCCTTGCCACTCACAAAGTTATTGTGAAATATCCACTTTTCATTATTCATCACTGTCAGAATTTGTTTTAAAAACATTTAAATATATACATTATTTACATATGGAATATTGTCCTCATCTTTGTTGTTATTATCACAACTTTTTGGTTATTGTGCCCTCTGGCCTTCATCAGGTGCTTTTCAATTTTGGCAACCTTCAGGGAATTTCAAACTGAAATCTTTATTTAAATTTTTTGGTCAGTTGACTGCGTCTAGCTATAGTGAAACTTCTACGTTCACCATTTGTTCCTTTTTTCTATTTGTCCTCCTCCTCCTTTCTCCTTGTCTCTCCTCCTCTTCCTTTCTCCTTGTCTCTCCTCCTCTTCCTTTCTCCTTGTCTCTCCTCCTCTTCCTTTCTCCTTGTCTCTCCTCCTCTTCCTTTCTCCTTGTCTCTCCTCCTCTTCCTTTCTCCTTGTCTCTCCTCCTCTTCCTTTCTCCTTGTCTCTCCTCCTCCTCCTCCTCCTCCTTTTCCCCGGTCTCTCCTCCTCCTCCTCCTTTTTCCCGGTCTCTCCTCCTCCTCCTCCTCCTTTCTCCCGGTCTCTCCTCCTCCTCCTCCTCCTTTCTCCCGGTCTCTCCTCCTCCTCCTTTCTCCCGGTCTCTCCTCCTCCTCCTCCTCCTTTCTCCCGGTCTCTCCTCCTCCTCCTCCTCCTTTCTCCCGGTCTCTCCTCCTCCTCCTCCTCCTCCTTTCTCCCGGTCTCTCCTCCTCCTCCTCCTTTCTCCCGGTCTCTCCTCCTCCTCCTCCTTTCTCCCGGTCTCTCCTCCTCCTCCTCCTCCCTTCTCTTTGTCTATCCTCCTCTTTATTTCTCTCCTCGTCATTCTCTCTATACTACCCTCTTTTTCTACTTGACCTTCCTCCTTTATCTTCTATCTCATGACTTCTATTTTTTCAATTGCAGGTGGCCCGATGCCCATGTTGACTGGAATTCTACAGAACCTTTGCTTTAATTTTTAACTGAATTCCACTGGAATTTTTATTTTTTCCTATTTATTTCATTGTACATTTCTCTAAACTTCAACAAGCCTTTCAAACCTGAAATACATTTTGGGATAAAATGAAGCCCAAATACTGATTCTTCATACGCTGTCCAAAATAACTTGGTTGTTTTGAAGAAGGTTTGAACAAAAAGCTCCCTCTAAAATTAGCCAAGAAGTCATTCCCAAATCTGGCATTTAAACAAAATATTTCTTGAAATTAACATAAAAAAATTACCTTGAGAAACGAGAAGAAAAATTGTTGATTAAAAACTAACAAGACAGAAATTGCGTCTTTGAAATGCATGTTTCTGTCCAGTAGGTGCATTTTAAGATTGATTAATGTTCTCCTAATAAGATTATGTAATGTTGTCGGATTGAAATTAGTTTTTTAAATCATTAGTGTCTTTGTTTGAAAGAATGAGTAACGGTGTTGTAGTCACACTAATGCATCAACCAATTGGTTAACAAGTAGTTGATGTTACTCATTCCTGCAAATCATAAAAATTCCAAAGATTTATGTGGGACTGAAAGGTGAATGATTGAAGAACTTGTTGGAATTTTTTATTTTCTTGGAATTTTTTTAATTGAACAGATGGAATTGAGAAAAGGTGAGAACAACTCTAGAGAAGCTTTTTTTTTATATTTAAGAATTTTATTCTCAAAGTGACATATCAATCTTGTTTTCATTTTACAAGATTTTAAATTGTCCCTGAATACTGATCCACTGGATTCCTTTTTGTCAAAAAGACTTAAAATCTCTTGGATCGTTTCATCTTTATCTGAAACAGTTCTTAGAAAGAGTCCCAAGCAAACAAAATATTTCTGTGGCTCTGTTAATTCTCTCAAGATTTGCTACTAAATTTTCAATTTAGTAGCTTTTTGCTCTACAAACTACTACTTCTTCTGTGTGCCATGTCTCTTCAAGATGTGGGTAATCATGGCTCTCCACAACTTCCTGTCCTTTGTAGCCCTTAGTAAAGTTTGTCTTTTTGCTATATACCAAAATTCCTGTTCTGCCAACCAAGCTCCTTAAGGAACAAAAAATATAAGGTCATCTGGAATGAATCTGACTATTTTTAGTTGTGTGCTTCTAATGTAACTTGGCAATGAATGAGAAGGGACCTTACTGCACATACCTGAACAGACACGCTTGCATCGAGCTCTTTGCTCAACAGTGAGATGCCATTAAGTGAGCTTGTGCACTTGGTGACATTTTCACTCACAATGACCAGGTTTTCTTTATTTATTTATATTTTTGGCCAAACATTGCATTGCCACAATTTATTAGCATCCCTACAATAGAGATTGGGATCCCAGCAACTTCCGGTTTTCTCCAAAGACAAAAGTGCCATTTAAACTCAATTTGCAATGAAGCAGCTAATGACAATCCTAAAAGAAGTCATTGCAGATATTTGAAAATTAGAAGAGATTCTGGATAAGTATGCAAGATTGCAATGGATGTACTTTGAAGTGGACTTAAGGTGGCATTGTCCTAAGAGAGGTGGGTAGGGGTAGTTTTTTTTTTTTTTTTTTTTTTTTTTAATATTAAGTGATTGGATATTTTCTGAACAGACTTTGTATGCTATTCTTTAAATTGAATTGATCTGAATGCATTTAAAATAATCAGCTTTTTTTCCCCTCCCAAGCCCTGGCCCACACAGAAATCGAAAATGAATTTTATATTTAAAATTATTAAAGCCTAAATTTCTGTCTTGTTTAGCCTGGACCCTGAGGCAAAAATGCCCATAAGCAACCAGTGATTATCACAAATGTCACAAATTCTATTTTCTTTTCCCCAAACACCCACTCCAATTAATTTTGCACCCCCTTTAATTAATCTTTTAACCCACCTCATTAATTAATTTTGCATCTACCCTCTTAATTAATTTTCCACCCCCTTAATCTTGTAACCTGCCCCATAATTAATTTTGCATCTATGCGCTTAATTTTGCACCCCACCCCTTAATTAATTTTGCACCCCCCCCTTTATCTTGTAACCACCCCTTAATTAATTTTGCATCTACCTTCTTAATTAATTTTCCACCCCTTAATCTTGTAACCTGCCCCTTAATTAATTTTGCATCTATGCCCTTAATTTTGCACCCACCGCCTTAATTTTGCACCCCACCCCCTTAATCTTGTAACCCATCACTTAATTCATTTTGCATCTACCCCTTAATTAATTTTGCACCCCACCCCCTTAATCTTGTAACCTACCCCTTAATTAATTTTGCATCCTACCCCACTTAATTAGAAACAAAAACAGTTGTATTTTATTTTTTAAAAGTTTTTTTTAATGAAGTTGCAAAGCATTGAAATAAATGTGATTTTGTGATAACGGAATGGTTTCATTACAAAAGTTGTCTACTTTAACACAGTTGTGATATGGCTGTGATACTAACGAAAATTTGAAGAATTCTCACCGCTGAATGAAAGCGAAAGATGCGATAATTACCTGTGAATGACTGGAATTTCTGTCTAACATTGCATTTCTGTGGTTCAGCTACAAATAGTGTAAACTTCTGCTGCAGTTTGTGGTTAAGAATAAATCTACCTGTCCACCCACCTTAGGTGTCATTGTGTCAACGACCTGTGAGAACCTGGTGAGTTTCTGTGAGTTTTCAATTATAAGATGGTCAATAAAGACAAATGGATGTAAACAACTGAATTTAAGAAAGTTGTGCACGTGTGAGAGAAATTGATGGCTACCAATCTTTCTTGTACTCGTCAGCTTTATCTCTTGTAAGCAAGAATTTAATTTTTGTTCCCTGCTGATTGCTTCCTTTATGGTGATGGTGTTAGATATAGACCAATTCTTGCACGGAATGGTCAATGGCATTGACTGCATGGTAATTTTGGAGGAGGACAAGGTTGATTTTTGTCAAGCCTTTCTCTCTTGTTATTTGATTTCTTCCTCTTCTCTTCTGATGAAATTTCTTGTTCCGATTGTGATAGAACACCAACAGTTGGTATGATCCAGTGGCTTTCCTTGTTGTTTTGAATTGGTCCTTGTATCTTTTGCCTTAAGTGAGCTCGCTGAATAAAACTCGAGGTGGAAACTTTGATTCTTCCATTGTTTCTACATGTCCTGATCACCAAAGAGAGTATTTCATGATCAGTGATTCGATGCTTTTACTGTTGGCTCTTTTCCAGAACTTTGTTGTTCTCAGTCTTTATAAAATGGTAAAATGGAGCTCAGACCATTAGAGGCACACAGAGATTATTATTATTATTATTTGGTGAAGCATTATTGCTAGGATCCTGTTTACATCAATAAATCTCTTGGAAATTTTTTACCATTTTACAGTAAAAAGGTGTACAAAAGGCAATGTTGATATTTTGGCAGCAAATGTTTATTTAAAAAAAATCAGGTATGGAATGTATTTGTTGTGTCAGCCAACAAATAAAAGTCGTCCGTCATATTTTAAAGTATTTAGTAGCACTGGCCTTTCAAATGCAGTCCAGTTTGTTACTTGTAGCCGAATTGTAAGTGTAGCAGAAACTCTGTCGATAGACATCACTTATAAATAATGCTGAAGTTACTGACTATTTCCAAAGAACCTGGAATTCATATTTACTAAGCTTAATGAAAACTGTCAGTAATGCAGGCTATGATGATGATGATGATGTTGTCCACATTGCAGATGCTGCTTTATGGCTTGGAGACATCTGCGAGTGAAAGTGGGCCATATGTGAGTGCAAATAAGAACAAGTATATAGCTTCTAAATAACAAGGCTCCATCTATTCTATGCCAATTAAAAATGGTGACCAATTCATTTATCTTGCCAGTAACATAGCCGCTACAGAAAGTAATGTAAATATCTGCATTGACAACGTATAGGCGGCAACAGAGAGGCTGTCACTAATTTGGAAATCAAATTTACCGGTTGGCATGAAAAAAGGCTGCTTCCAATCCATTGCTATTGTATGGAGGTATGGCATGGACATTAATAAAAGCATCTGAAAATCAATAAGATGGTTGATACACAAGATATTGCTTCTCTAAATGTATTCTGGAGACAACACCCAACAAAAATCAGCTTTATGGCTATCTACCTCTCATTTCAAAGGTCATTTGAGAAAGGACACAATTTGCAGGCCATTCCTGATGAAATGAGTAGGAACGGATCTGTGCTTCTTTGGACACCAAAACGTGGACGTGCACCCATGTAGGTTTTACTTTCAAAATGTACCTTCAGCAATTATGTGAGCACCTGCAAACTGCAAACTAGAAGAACAATGGATGTCTATGAAAATGGCAAAGGGTTAGCAGAATTTTTGCAACCAGTATGACCTGAATAAAAATTCAGAAAAAAAAGAAGAAAAAAAAAAAAAGCTTAGTCTTTTATAAAAATCTTCAGTTGTATTTCTTTTATTTTAATTTCAGTTATGATAAAAAGAAAAATAAGTGAAATTAAAATGAAAGAAATATTACCCACCAAAACAGACGATTAAGGAGTGTCTCGTGCGAAATCAATTGACTGGGAATTGTTATGAAACAGATGTTTAATCATGACTAATTTGTTCATTTACAGTAACCATAATTATAGAAATTACGAAGGAGTTTGATGACCAGATTGGAAAAGAAACTGATTGGTTGTTTTTTTTTATGGCTTTTCAGCTCTTGTAGTTTATTTAAAGCAGAAACATTTTGGAGAAAAAAAGACAGATATGAACAAGGAATAAGTTTTGAGAGAGAGAGATATATATGAACAAACTTTCATAGTTTACCATAGTACTGTGGTATCTATCATACCAGTGATATGTAAGTGGTATAATGGCAGTGATTTTTCTGTACAGAGGAACTGGTCTCCAGAAAGAGGGCACGAGGATGACCTCATTTTCATTTCAAGGGTGTCTGCAAAAGAGACATGCGAGTGATGGACATCAAGAGGTGCGAAGATGTTGCCAATGTTGCCAATGATCACTTATGCTGCAGAATTCATTTACACTGGGGAGCGAGGAGATGAGAAGCAAAAGCTTGCTGCAGAGTAGAGCGTTTTCCCATGCATTTGAGACTATCACTCGTGTGAGCCTCTACAGCCATAGCAGATGCTACACGGCCATCAGATCCAAGGTCTCTCGAGACTGATAGAGATGCCACATAGCTTAGATGTGTCTGTCTATATTTCAGAGATGAGGTATTATGTACACTATTTACATTATTCGGACTATTGTCCTCACCTTTCTCGCTATGTTTATCACAACGTTTCGTCCGTTGTATGCTCCGGCCTTCTTCAGATGGTTGGAATGTCAAACTGAATCCTTTATTTCGCTCACTGGGGTAGACTGTTCTAGTTCCACGTGCCATGTCTAATGGATGTCAGTTATCTCCTGTTAATTCCTCTCTCCAAGTTCTCCACTGCCTTAACCAGGTATTGAACTCACACTCTTTGGGTCCTGTCACTGGATCTAACTAATGCCTTTATTGACTGTGCCATGTGTCCTTGAGGACATCTGTGCATGAATTTCTGGGTATTATAAACCTAATGTCTTCAGCAACATTTTTTTACCAGAGCTCATATTGCAATTTTTGTTGTTGTTATTGCTTTTCTCTGGTACTCCTTATTACTGGTTCCCATATTGTATTTATTTCTATGCTTGGTCAGCTCAGGAGATTTTTGTGGCCTAGCATATGTGCTGATTCCTTAAGTTTACGAATTTTCCAAGGGTAAACTTCTACAGTTTTACTATCAGGGGAAAGACTTGTGTATGGTCTTGGAGTTTATCCAGTCCTTATGCACTCTCATATGACTCTTTATACCTGCTGCTAACCCATGGACTTTGTCACAAAACCGACAAATTTCATATAAGACTTTGAAGATGGCTGTCAACGTACTTGGGATTGTTTACTGTCATGTAATCTTATTTGACTAACATGTCTTGCATCGGATAAGAAAATCTGACCACAGGTGTTAGACATGTTGTGTCTATATAACGCATACATAAGCAATACTGCGCCTGGTCAGTCCCTAGCTCAGTAACTGTTTGGGAAGACCAGGGGCTGTAAGCTTGGATGTGTGGGTGGTGTAGTGGTGTTTCAATTCCTGTTTGGTTTATGGTATTCACTTACACAAAGATACACTTGGAAGAGGTATGAATCCATTTCTTCTCCCCCACAGCTATGGGTTAATTAGTAAGATTTGTTTCACTAAACTATTATTTCTAAAAATAATTCTTACAATCTTAAAATATTTTCTGTCTTTAAATAACCTGCAAAAGTTGATAAATTATAGAAAACGAATCAATCATTCTCTTGATGAATGTTACAAAAACTCTTTTATTTTTAAATTGAATTTTAAGTGTTCCAAATATTTGATAGTGGGGAGAGTGCAGTGTTCTCCCAACCAACCCACGTCTGAAACCGATAAAGGTTGGTCTTATTTAACTGTAGAGAGTTATCAATTGGCTGTAATTTGTTGATGATTACATATGGCTATTCTCATCTAAATTAGCACTGACATACTAATTTCATAGTAGTACCGTCCATGTTGAGAAACGGCTTTCTCCAAACAGCCAGTAAGTCAGCGGAATGCAACTGTTACCTACACAAGACACGCCCAAATTGGCAATTTATTTTTGTGGTCTGATCTGGTTCTCTTCTACAATATGTTACTTTTGAAAATGGACTACAGTGTAACCCGGATATAAGAGACCCGGATATAAGATAAACGCGGATATAAGAGAGGTTTTCTCTGGTCCCAAATTAGAGCCTTTGTTAATGTATATATAATAGACCAAACCCGGATATAAGAGACTTCGTCTCCGGTCCCGACAACTTTCTTATATCCGGGTTACACTGTACTAATAAATTTTTAATCTTACTACAGTGTAACCCAGATATAAGAGAGTTGTCAGGACCGGAGAATAAGTCTCTTATATCCGGGTTTATCTTATATCCGGGTTTGGTCTATTTTGTTTAGGTAAGTATGGCTCTAATTTGGGACCAGATACAATCTCTCTTATATCCGGGTTTCTCTTATATCCGGGTCTCTTATATCCGGGTTACACTGTACTTGCAACTTTTGGGGTTACTTTCTAAGATATGGTTGGCTATTAATGAGAAGAAAGCAAATTCAAAATTTGGTAACACTGTCCTTTCAACTGTAGTCCAGTTTATTAGTTGTTAACTAATTTGGCTATGCTGCCCCTAAGTGTAAATTATTCTGACCTGGTGTCACAGGAGCACAAAGGTCACCTCGCTTCTAAAAAGGTCTGATGAGATGAAGTTACTACTAATCAACCAAACAATTTCCAATTGATGTTTATGAAGATTAATGTTTTATCAATTTTATAGGCTTTTGTTTAAGATGAAAGAAATAATACCTGAAAAATTGGTTAACAATATTTCAGGTAAGAAATCCTAAAAAAATCCAAAATATTAACTCATTGGGAAGGGCCTGCCTGCCTTGAAAATCAGCATTTGAAATTTTAACTTCAACACAGAATTCTGGTAACATCTGAAAATATGCAACTACCTCAAATATCCACAAGTCTACATTGTAATTAACAAGTTTTGCTTGGTCTGGTACAAGGCCCAAATTTTGCAGCATCTAGTGAGGTTCTAACTAAATTCAGTACTAATGGTGTGTGAAACCAGTTTGTTAACCAAGGATTAGTACCAAGATACTGTAGTACATCCTGTATAAAAGAAACCTCAAGTTGTCATGAAAAAAATTATATCTTCATTCATTTTATTTGAAAAAAAAAACACAAAACAAAACTGATAATGTGTCAATTTATGGGGGGATAGTTTTAAAAAATTTTTTTAATTTGCTTACATTTTATGAAGAGTTTTTGCAGTGAAAAAATCAAAATTTCTTTTATCTTTCGTTTCTTTATTCTGATTTGGTAATTGAAATTCTATAAGAAAACAGCAAAAAGTACTGGGAAGAATGATTATTTGTTGAATTTTTGAACAAAAAAAAAATCAGATATTTCTTAAAAGTTTTTCAGCATTCCTCTTGTCTTTTTACAATTGTTGCAGTCATTGATTATTTTAGATAAAAAAGAAATTACCAAATCTTCCAGTAATTTGTTAATGTCTTTTTGGTTTGGTTTGGTTTATTTTGTTATACGGCATATCAACCTCAATGGTTATTTAATGCCGATGACATTTTTAGTATAGATTCGTATGAATAGAATATGTATTCTTTGGTTTAGATTGATTTGGTTTATTTTGTTTTACGGCAATCAACCTTAGTGGGTTATTTAATGCCGACAACATTTTTTATTGCTGGTAATATTTTGTTTTGTCAAAAATCTGTTTATGGTAATATATTTCCTTCAAAATTGTATTGCTAGTAATAATTTTTTTGAAAAATGTATTGCTGGTAATAGTTAACTATTTGCCCATAGCTGGGACCCTAAAATGTGCTACCACCCCAGGTCAGGGTGGACCTGGGAACACCAGCACTTAAGAGGTGGTTCTACGCTCTTCAAAACCTCCCGATCAGAGGTCTTGCTGCTGGACGTAGTTTAACGTCTTACCCAGGACGGAATGTCATTTTGGACTTTTGTTAAGTACTAAATACAAGTCATGGACTATCTACATAAATATGTATAAGTTAACACTTGATTTGCTTATCTATCAATAGGTCATTAATGTATGGCAAACCACTTGTATAGATTGATTCTAATTTGATGTTAATAGAACAACAGCTCCATCTGTCATGGCTTATAAAAACATATCAAGAAATACATCTTCATGTGCTGTGTCCCCTATCATGGTTCTCCACAGTTTCTTGTCCTTTGTAGCTCTTAATAAATTTTGTCTTTTTGTTATTTCTCCCAAAGCCTGTTCCTCTATCCATTCACTAAGTATATTATGCATCGTTTCATTTTGCTCTCAATCTATCCTGTGAGTATCAGATTTTCCAAGCCCTCCTTCCTCATTTGAGTAAACATGGTGTGTGTTTATGATTTGTTTAGTGCTGGTTTAAATTTGTCTATGAAGTTTTTATCTTGTATATCAAACAGATGATCACTCTTACCTCCAAATAAAAGAAAGAAAAAAAAGAACTTCATAAACAAATTTAAACCAGCACTAAACAAATCATAACCCATACATATAAACACACACCATATAGTCATAGTGGCAAAACATGCTAGTCGGACCACACACAAAAACACACAAAATGCATGTAGTCACTAGATAGGTTTCCTTACAATAATATATTATATGGAGAATGAATATATACACACATACTGGCAAAAACAAACTTGATGGACCCCCCTCTCGACCTCACAAACACACTAACCCTACACACCATACAAAGTGTGTGTATATATATATATATTATATATATATATGTATATTAATTACATGTATCATTCATACAAAAAGCAGATAGTGAAGTTAATGATATAAATGGCAAGAATCACTCTCGCAAACAATTTTAATAAAATCCATTAACCTCGAACCCGTTGATGAATATTATGATCCCTGTTTATAAATTCCAGTTGTATAAGGTCTTTTTTTTTTTTTACTACAAACTTTCGATTGTTCATACAATCATCGTCAGGTATAGAAATAGATATGTCTTTTTTACATCCAGGTAATAACAGGACAACGAAAGTTAAGATGTACTCCAAAATAGTTTTTTTAAAAAATATGTTATTGTTAACTGTGAAATATTTTTTGGAGCGTGCGGTCGCAACACTGAGGTTGAATTTTTAAAAAAATTTTGAATTGTGCGTTTTTGTACTAATATAATAATATGAGAATTCTTTTGTAGAGGTAGGTTTTTTTCCAGTCAATATGGCATGAACTAAATTGTTCAATAAATTGAGGAATGTCACCGTTATTATAAGAAATTTGCACATCGGATCAGTTATTTTAATATTAATTTTAATTGAACTGCACCACATACTTGAGATATATATATATATATATATATATATATATATATACACACACACACACACTGGCAAAAACACATACACAAGAATATAGGAAGAAATGAGGGGATAAAAGGGGACATAAAAAGATGAGAACAAAAAACTTTCTTTCCCTTTCTCTGACCAAATTGTTTTATTTTCCCTAAAGCAAACCAACATTTTATGACCAATCCAAGATGGATTCAGACAACTACGACTACACACGAAAGACAATGGTTAAAAGATTTAACATAGCAAATAAAATAATTTCTTTAAATAATATGTGGAAACGACCATTCTTTGCTTGATGAAGGTCATAAGACCTTAAACACGTGTAGCAATATATATATATATATATATATATATATAATATACAGGGTGTCCCAAAAGTATACACTCTTTGAATCGTTATAACTTATTCAATTTATGTATTTTGACTTGTAAATAAGATTAATACAAGAGAAAGAATACACATTTAAAGAATTTGAGAGTAAAATATACAAAAAACATAGAAAATTAACTTTAATAAGATAAAAGCTACTTGGGGCAATGGCAGAATGTTCCTATAATGATGAGTTCACATCAAGTGCTCAAACTGGTTGCCGTTCTGTTCAATACAGTTTTCATACCTTGAAGAAACAGACCTACAAACGTCCAGTATCATTTCCTCTGGTATTTGACCACATTCTTCTTCAATTGCTACTCTCATTTCAGCAACTGTTTCAGGTTTCCTACTGTAAACTTTGTCTTTTAGAAACCCTCACAAAAAAGAAATCCAAGGGTCTCAAATCTGGTGATCTAGGTGGGTGGGGGTATTCAAATGTCCCTCTTCTTCCAATCCATTGGTTTTGCATGTTTTCATCCATATAAAAAATGTATTAATAACTATTATATTTAAAGAGTGTATACATTATTTTGGAACACCCTGTGTATATATAAAATGTATGCATGTATGTATGTATGTATGTATGCATGTATGTATGTATGTATGTATGTATGTACACACACACACACACACACACACACACTCACTTCTGGTCAAAATCTTAAGACCACATAGAAAAGGGTTAAAAATATATATATATAAAATACTGTTACTTTAATCCAAATATATTTGCGAAACATTTACATTTAATTAGAAAATGTAGTTTATTAACAAACAAGTGAAAATTTTAAGCTTTTAATTGATTAATTTAAACAAAAGATTGAAAAAAAGAATTTTTTTGTTGGTCATAAAGATGTAAATAAAAATAGAAAATATAGAACAAATAAGTCACAATGACAATTTAATATTCAGTATAGCCTCCATTTTTGCGAATTACTTTGAAAATTTGCTTTGGCATATTCATTAATAACTCCTGCATGAGGGTGCTTGGGATGCCCGCCCAGGATGCATAAACTGCAGCACGAAGAGCATCTGCAGTTCCAAATTGCGATCCATGTTTATAAACTTCTTTTGCCGTCCATCCCCAAACATTCTTGATTGGGTTTCGATCTGGAGAGCATGGTGGATGGCTTAAAACCTGAATGTTGTTTTTAATAAAAAAAGCTTCGACCTACGAGCGTTGTGGTGTAGGAGTCCTTCTACTCGGATTTTCGTTGAATGTTAAAATTTGGAGTGTCGGGATTCGATACATTAATAAAATATCCTTACAGGGACGCTCGTAATTTGACCGTTTAGAATAATCACACGATTTTCATTGAAAGAATAATATTCAGTAGAAAAGACAACGTAGTTTCATCAAATAAACATTAATTTAATATAGCGACAAGAATACAAGCAGTTGATGAGAGATTGAAAAGTAATGTCTTTTTGTTTGGGTTAATAAAGTTCTGAAATAAAATATAAATTCTCTTTGTGTACGTATGTGAGAAACAATAAAATGTTGTTATATGTATGTTTGTATGAAAAAAGTCAACACGTGTGTGCGTGATTCATAGTAAATCAGATACGAGAGATAGAAATTTTTTCTTACTGTTGGCGATGTTGCCGTAGTCTGAAGTTTGTCAACGCTGTCGCTTTTAGCATGAGGTCGTGAAGATCATAAGCGAGAGTTGCGTGGAGCTTGGTGACAGCTGTGTGTATCCTGTTTGGGAACGGATTTCGTATGTTTTTATACACTTTTTCGTAACAAAATCGGCTCCAGAATTAAATTATTTATTTATTCCTAATTGGCCCTAAAAGGACATGTGGTATGTCTTCTACTACGTCCGTACGATATTTGGTCGGTATCTACCTAAAAATAATAATGACTAATACAACAAACATTCTGATTTGTAATCTATGATTTTATTGGTGTGTTTTAAGATGTGAGTGTTTTCTTGAGTGTGATTGGTTTATAAATGATATTTTAATGGACACAACAGTGGGTTGCAGCATTGTCCTGCTGGAAAATCCAGTTTTGTCTACATAGACGAGGGCCTTTAGTAATTAGCAATGCCTTTCTTAATATGTCAATGTAACTAGCAGCAGTTTTATGACTTTTTACCTCCTGTAACAAGAGTTCCATTGTACGAAAATGAACCCCAGACCATTATTGATCCACCTCCACTGTCGTGTTGAGAAAATTTCTTTTGGGACATCTTTTGCATGTCAGTCATGTTGAAAATCGTCTGGGCCATCTAGGTTGAATTTTTTCTTGTTTGAAAAATCACTTTCTTCCATTTATTCACATCCCAAGTTTCATAATCGGAAGCAAATTATAAACGGGAGGTTTTATGGCGAGGAAGGAGGCAAGGCCTCTGCAGCCGTTTCACGTTCTTAAACCCTTTCTTATTGAAATGCCGTCGAATTGTTCGAATGCTGCATTCAGCATCTGTATTCGCTTTTATCTTATTTTGATTCTTAACTTCTCGCCTGCTGCGTCTGTCTAGAGATGGTGAGATTTTATTGGAACGACCGCTGGATTTTTTAGAAGCATACGCATCCGGATTTTTAATGAAGTTAGCAATGACAGTTTTGCCACGACCAATTCCATTTGCAACGGCTCGTTGCGAAAGACCACGTCTTTGAAGTTCAACAATCCTGCCGAGTTCGAACTTTGTTAAAAGTTTAGCCAAAGTCATTTTAACATCAGAAATTTAATGCTGAAAATGAGTTAAGTAGATGTCTACACGCCTGAAACTATGAGCACACTGACGAGTTCTAAAATGTTTGTCCAGTAATTTGTTTTTCACACATGGTCTTTATGATCGACCAAAAAATACTTTTTCAATGTCGGTTTAAATAAATCAATTAAAAGCTTAAAATTTTCACTTGTTCGTTGATAAACTACATTTGCTGATTAAATGTAAATATTTCGCAGATATATTTGGATTAAAGTAACAGTATTTTATATTTTTTAACCTTTTGTATCTGGTCTTAAGATTTTGACCAGGAATGTGTGTGTGGTCGTAATATATCTGTGTTTATATGTTTTTAGATTTCTGTAAATGGTTTAGTTTTTTTTTTTTTGTAGGTATATAATTGCATTGTTTACTTCGTAACATCTTTATATTATTATTATTAATATTATTAGTATTTTTATTTTTATTATTTCCTTTGATATCTGGTGTTTACACATTTCTTTCCGGGTCCCTCCCAGGGACCTAAGGTTAGAAATGGTATCATGACACTTTCCACTGCAAAAAAAAAAAAAACCCAAAAAACAATTACATAGATAAAGCCCTTCGTAAAGTGTGGGCTGTACTTGTCAGAACAATTTTTTGTATCTCTTTGAGGCATGGAGTTCTAAGAATCCCTTCAATTAGTCTACTGGAATCTTTTCCAACCAGTCCAACTACAACAGGGATTGTTGATGTTCCCATGTGCCACATTTTTTAGATTTCTATTTCAAGGTACTTGTATTTTGACAGCTTTTTGAATATCTTCAAAGATACATTGCAGTCTGCAGGGACTGCCATATCAATAAGGAGGCACTTATTTTGTTTGTGGTTTCTAATAACAATTTATTATTATTATTTTTATTATTATTATTATTATTATTATTTGTAAAAAGGATTAGAAAGAAGTAAATCTATATTTTTTAAGGTTTTATTGAAATTTTATTTAAGTTTCCACATGTCCTCCATCATTAGCAATACAAAGGGTAATACGATTTTGCAGTTCACGGAAAACATTTGCCAACTGATTTACAGTAATGACTGAAATCACATTAGTTATTTTAGCTAAACTTAAAATTAGGTACATTAAACTTTATAAATTTTTTTACAGATTATTTCTATCGCAAATACAAATAAAATTATAATTTTTTTGAAAGTGCACACGAACTTTATGGACATCCTGTATATATATATATATATATATATATATATATATATATATATAACAAACTTTCCATATTTTTTTGTTTTTTACGTTGTCTGAAGAGTTTTGGTAATCCTCAGCATTCAGCTATCTTTTATTTCCTGTTAGTTCTGTTGAATTAATTTTACCGGAAGTAATCGAATGTGAACAATTATCATGTTTTGCCTTAATAAATAGCGACAGTTTTCATACATTTTCTGTTTGGTATTTGCTTAAATGTTATTTTCGACCTATTTTTTATTGCCACTAAAAAGTATTCAACCTTTTCAATGTACGACTTGCAGAATGGATTTCCATGAGGTCATGATGCCAATGACATCTTGACCTAGTTATTCAAAATCCGTTAAAATGCCAATTTACGTCCATTTCTCTGCAACACTTAGACATTTTTCAATCAAGTCTTATTTATTGTACCTTCTACTTTATGCGCTGCTTTCTGACAACCAAAAGGTTATTTCGAAAAAAAGTACCTGCTCTCAGAGCAAATGAAGCCAGCAGTCGACAAAAATGCTAGTTTGGAATTAAGAGAAAACGCATAATATTTTTTTCAGATTAACAACAATGATGGATGGAAAGTTCTCATCTACCGTATTCAGCAGTTATTACCATTTTGGATTAACAGTTTGTCTTGTATTTACAGAATTTTATGTGCCAATTGCTAAGCAGGCTTGATTTCTTTGGGAATAATATTAGAATAACCCAGAACTTATACTAGGAGCGAACCGCCAGTATAGGGATAGAAAATGAATTCAGGAAATTCGCAAAAATAGAAAAGGGCGTAAGACAAGGATGTGTCGTCTTACCGGACTTGTTCAGCCTTCACAGTGAAGTGATCCTGATGGAATTAAAAGTCCTGTTAAAATTTCTTATTGGCAGTCACAATCTTCACAACATAAGATATGCAGATGATACGGTGTTGTTAGACGTTGAAAGGAAACTCTTACAGAATGTAGCAAAGGAAAGCGAGCAGAAACGTTAACTGCAAGAAGACAGAAAGATGCGAAATTCGAATTAGAAGCATTAAAATCGCGAAAGTACAAAAATATGAGGACGGAAAATGCGACATAAAAATGTGAAAAGCTAAGCGAAGTATTAAGAAACAGGAAAATTTTGTTTCTATGGCACCCCTCTCGCTGATCTATAGCATAGATCAGCGAGGGGGTTGCGATGCCCCCTGCCATGTGTGTGAGAGAGAGGGAGGTTGGAGGGTGAAGTCTCAGTGGCTTTACTGCCTTGCATGGAGTGAACTCAATTAAAAAAATCCAAACGCTGAGTGATTGCCAACAATTGCTCTACAGCTGGCACCTTATGTGAATATTTATAAAGATTTTACTAGCACAAGGATGTGTGTGGTGGTATAATAGATATCGGCTCGGAGTGAGAACTCGGAGATCCGAGTTCGAATTCCAGTCGAGTTCGTTGGATTCACTTACGCACAAATATCCTATGGGTTGAATAACAGAACCAACTGGATTCTTTAGCCTTGGCTGGCAACCAGTTTACCGCACAATGAAATGGCAACTTATTGCGGGGAAAAAATCTTCCTCGTCAGTCATGTATCGAAAGATACATGATCGCCCAAACGTGTATCACGTATGACACTTAACTGACTGATACTGGCACAAGGCCGAATTCGAGATCGATACGTATTTTAACCAACCCTCAAAAAGAGAGTCAAAAAGTAAGTATTTAAGACTATAATTATGTGCCAGAATTAAAAATCACTAACAATAGCCTTCGAGATTAACATTGCTATTCGACAAGCGTTGAAGAAAAAAACATGGATATTTAGAGTAACTCTTTTTATCTGCAGGGGTTGTGCCAAGGCCCCGACAGATGCCTGAAACGGCAGATCGTACAGGAGCTAGAAATATGCACTGAGTTTTCCCAATATACATGCATAGGTATGATAAAGTTTATAAATCTGTCACAATAAGAGATTAACAAAAAACTACTTATAAAATAGAACAGTTATAACAATATACTATAATAAAAGTTATGTAACTGATACAACATTCGTTCTTACCTAGATCTTATTAGACACGATAAAAGATTAACAGCAGTAATTAATGATGAAATAGAAACATTAAAACAAAAGGCTGCCATGAAGATTATGTGATACAAGATTCGTTCTTACCATAGCAACCTCAGTAGGAATATTTCCTTAGAAACAAATTAATGGTTTAATTTGTTCTTTACGGTTTATCAATCTTTTTGCATGTTAAATAAAGCCACAAAAATTTCTAGATTGTAAATTTTTTTTTGAGATGATAATGGCTTACTAATATAAGTTCTATCGATTAACACATGGCTGGGTGTGTGTGAGGAGGGGAGAAGAGATGGATTCATGCCTTTTCCAAGGGTATTTGCGCGTAAGTGAATATAATAAACCCAACTGGAATTAGAACTCGGCATTCCGATTTCCAACTCCAAACCGTTATCATTGCACCATCCGCTCAATCGAAGCTTACAGCACCTGTTATCCTTAAGCAATCAGCCATCTAGGTACAGATCAGGCTCGACGTTGTTTAGCTTCGTTGGTCGTGATATGGTCGTAAGCTCGTTAGAAATATCTAGGAATTGGTTTAACAGAGGGCGTAAAATATGACACCGAAATCCGAAGGTGAATTGTGATAGCGGAAGATGCCTTCCAAAAGCTAAGCACAGTATTAAGAAACATGAAAATCTAGAATCGCTAGAAACAAAGAAAAGTGTACTAAACTCTTATGTAATATCGGTCCTCTTATATAGAAGTGAATGCTGGACAATCTCTCCTCACAGATGGAGGAGAGACACACAGAAGAAAATTAAGAACTTCGACATCTTCTCTAAAAGATTTACCCCTTCTCTTATCTTTTGGGACCATTATTAAGTAAAAACCTATGAATTATTTATTTCCGGGTTAACCGCGGTTAGCAGCGGATAATGGGTACCACTTTTCTTGATTTAGTCTAACATTAAGGCCACCCAGTGAAGGTGTAAATCATCTGCTAATCATCGATCTCGGGTCATTGCTTAATAAGATTTACTGGCAGACAAGACAGGTGTACAAAATTATTTTGTCCATCGGCGATAAGAGCACTAGTTTACCTGTCCTCGAAGCGACCTCTTCTCTTCCATTTGACTTGCTTTCTCATTGCAATGGAAAGATAAGCTGTGAACATTAATGGACGTGTGTTAAACGACATGCCTCAAAGGATACACCGAGTTCCATATTTATCAAGTTATCTTATAATGCGAAATACGGCTAGGAGGTTAATTTGAACAGTTTGGATAAAATCAAGTCTTTAAAACAAAAAGTTTTATTTGTTATTTAAATATGTAAAAATGCCTAGCGTCTTTAGAGAAACAATTTTCAATATTTAATACAGAAAAGCCTGCTCCGTTTTGCAGTTACTTGCCTAATTTTCAATGGCTTCAGCTTCATTGGAATGGAGTCAAGATAATTGACTTAGAACAACAGTGTGAAGAATAAGATGACCGACAGAGTCAGCGAATATAGTGCATCCTTGTGCGAATTAATTGAAACAACCGCTTTAGTTTCCTTTCTTTCACCATACGGTCTGTTTTAGACCCACTGGAGTTAAATGTTGTAATCGATTTCTATTTTTACTAAAGTTAGGTCATTTGTAGTAGTGTGAAGTAATATGAATCTGTTTTCGGTGTGTATGATGAAATTTGTTTGACATTGAAAAATATTGCGTGATTGCATCAGATTATAATCATGTCCGGACACTATTGTCTCGACTGTCGATTAGTTGTCCGACGGCCATTGTCTGCGATGGATGTTACTCAAAGGAGGCGTTCGAAAATTGTGACGCTGCACGAACACACTGGCAAGCCTTACCAGTGAGCAAATCAAAGTACTATAGACTGGCCCGGAAACTCTCCTGATTTAAATCCAGTCGAGAATCTGTGGTCAGTCTGCAAGAAACGACTTCCTGGAATTGACATGCGAAATACTAACATTTATACTGGATCATATTTCATTGGAAAAATACGAAAAAAGTAAATAATAACGGAATTATTCGTTTTGTTTCAATTAATTTGCACAAGGGTGCAGGCTCTGATAACCTTTTCAGGCTGTCTAGCATAAAATGAATAGCATCTGGAGAATTCTAATTAAAAATGAAAGGAAATTTAAAACGAACACTACCTGAGTACAGCCAAGAGGCGCATAGCCGAGTGAATTAAAACACGCTGGTTAGAATATATCTGGTTTCCTGGCATTCGTAAGTTAATAACCAGGATCGGAAACGTCATATAATCTGGTTTAGTATCTGTCTATATTTCTGAGATGAGGTATTATGTACACTTTTACATTATTCAGTCTATTGTCCTCATCTTTGTAGCCATATTTATTACAACGTTTCGGCCCTTCAGTATCTCTCTATATTTCTGAGATGATGTATTATGTACATTATTTGTATTATTCGGACTATTGTCCTCATCTTTGTCGCCATATTTATTACAACGTTTCGGCCCTTCAGTATCTGTCTATATTTCTGAGATGATGTATTATGTACACTTTTACATTATTCGGACTATTGTCCTCATCTTCGTCGCCATATTTATTACAACGGTTCGGCCTTTCAGTATCTGTCTATATTTCTGAGATGAGGTATTATGTACACTTTTACATTATTCAGTCTATTGACCTCATCTTTGTCGCCATATTTATTACAACGTTTCGGCCCTTCAGTATCTGTCTATATTTCTGAGATGATGTATTATGTACACTTTTACATTATTCGGACTATTGTCCTCATCTTTGTCGCCATATTTATTACAACGTTTCGGCCCTTCAGTATCTCTCTATATTTCTGAGATGATGTATTATGTACATTATTTGTATTATTCGGACTATTGTCCTCATCTTTGTCGCCATATTTATTACAACGTTTCGGCCCTTCAGTATCTCTCTATATTTCTGAGATGATGTATTATGTACATTATTTGTATTATTCGGACTATTGTCCTCATCTTTGTCGCCATATTATGTACACTTTTACATTATTCGGACTATTGTCCTCATCTTCGTCGCCATATTTATTACAACGGTTCGGCCTTTCAGTATCTGTCTATATTTCTGAGATGAGGTATTATGTACACTTTTACATTATTCAGTCTATTGACCTCATCTTTGTCGCCATATTTATTACAACGTTTCGGCCCTTCAGTATCTGTCTATATTTCTGAGATGATGTATTATGTACACTTTTACATTATTCGGACTATTGTCCTCATCTTTGTCGCCATATTTATTACAACGTTTCGGCCCTTCAGTATCTCTCTATATTTCTGAGATGATGTATTATGTACATTATTTGTATTATTCGGACTATTGTCCTCATCTTTGTCGCCATATTTATTACAACGTTTCGGCCCTTCAGTATCTGTCTATATTTCTGAGATGATGTATTATGTACACTTTTACATTATTCGGACTATTGTCCTCATCTTCGTCGCCATATTTATTACAACGGTTCGGCCTTTCAGTATCTGTCTATATTTCTGAGATGAGGTATTATGTACACTTTTACATTATTCAGTCTATTGACCTCATCTTTGTCGCCATATTTATTACAACGTTTCGGCCCTTCAGTATCTGTCTATATTTCTGAGATGATGTATTATGTACACTTTTACATTATTCGGACTATTGTCCTCATCTTTGTCGCCATATTTATTACAACGTTTCGGCCCTTCAGTATCTCTCTATATTTCTGAGATGATGTATTATGTACATTATTTGTATTATTCGGACTATTGTCCTCATCTTTGTCGCCATATTTATTACAACGTTTCGGCCCTTCAGTATCTGTCTATATTTCTGAGATGAGGTATTATGTACACTTTTACATTATTCAGTCTATTGACCTCATCTTTGTCGCCATATTTATTACAACGTTTCGGCCCTTCAGTATCTGTCTATATTTCTGAGATGATGTATTATGTACACTTTTACATTATTCGGACTATTGTCCTCATCTTTGTCGCCATATTTATTACAACGTTTCGGCCCTTCAGTATCTCTCTATATTTCTGAGATGATGTATTATGTACACTTTTACATTATTCAGTCTATTGACCTCATCTTTGTCGCCATATTTATTACAACGTTTCGGCCCTTCAGTATCTGTCTATATTTCTGAGATGATGTATTATGTACACTTTTACATTATTCGGACTATTGTCCTCATCTTCGTCGCCATATTTATTACAACGGTTCGGCCCTTCAGTATCTCTCTATATTTCTGAGATGATGTATTATGTACACTTTTACATTATTCAGTCTATTGACCTCATCTTTGTCGCCATATTTATTACAACGTTTCGGCCCTTCAGTATCTGTCTATATTTCTGAGATGATGTATTATGTACACTTTTACATTATTCGGACTATTGTCCTCATCTTTGTCGCCATATTTATTACAACGTTTCGGCCCTTCAGTATCTCTCTATATTTCTGAGATGATGTATTATGTACATTATTTGTATTATTCGGACTATTGTCCTCATCTTTGTCGCCATATTTATTACAACGTTTCGGCCCTTCAGTATCTGTCTATATTTCTGAGATGATGTATTATGTACACTTTTACATTATTCGGACTATTGTCCTCATCTTCGTCGCCATATTTATTACAACGGTTCGGCCTTTCAGTATCTGTCTATATTTCTGAGATGATGTATTATGTACACTTTTACATTATTCAGTCTATTGACCTCATCTTTGTCGCCATATTTATTACAACGTT
Source organism: Acanthosepion esculentum (assembly GCA_964036315.1). Taxonomy (NCBI): domain Eukaryota; kingdom Metazoa; phylum Mollusca; class Cephalopoda; order Sepiida; family Sepiidae; genus Acanthosepion; species Acanthosepion esculentum. The sequence continues at coordinate 114,844,514 of OZ038490.1, read as the reverse complement.
TCGGCCCTTCAGTATCTGTCTATATTTCTGAGATGATGTATTATGTACACTTTTACATTATTCGGACTATTGTCCTCATCTTCGTCGCCATATTTATTACAACGGTTCGGCCTTTCAGTATCTGTCTCTATTTCTGAGATGAGGTATTATGTACACTATTTACATTATTCGGACTATTGTCCTCATCTTTGTCGCCATATTTATTACAACGTTTCGGCCCTTCAGTATCTGTCTATATTTCTGAGATGATGTATTATGTACACTTTTACATTATTCAGTCTATTGACCTCATCTTCGTCGCCATATTTATTACAACGGTTCGGCCTTTCAGTATCTGTCTCTATTTCTGAGATGAGGTATTATGTACACTATTTACATTATTCGGACTATTGTCCTCATCTTTGTCGCCATATTTATTACAACGTTTCGGCCCTTCAGTATCTGTCTATATTTCTGAGATGATGTATTATGTACACTTTTACATTATTCGGACTATTGTCCTCATCTTTGTCGCCATATTTATTACAACGTTTCGGCCCTTCAGTATCTGTCTATATTTCTGAGATGATGTATTATGTACACTTTTACATTATTCGGACTATTGTCCTCATCTTCGTCGCCATATTTATTACAACGGTTCGGCCTTTCAGTATCTGTCTATATTTCTGAGATGATGTATTATGTACACTTTTACATTATTGAGTCTATTGACCTCATCTTTGTCGCCATATTTATTACAACGTTTCGGCCCTTCAGTATCTGTCTATATTTCTGAGATGATGTATTATGTACACTTTTACATTATTCGGACTATTGTCCTCATCTTCGTCGCCATATTTATTACAACGGTTCGGCCCTTCAGTATCTCTCTATATTTCTGAGATGATGTATTATGTACACTTTTACATTATTCAGTCTATTGACCTCATCTTTGTCGCCATATTTATTACAACGTTTCGGCCCTTCAGTATCTGTCTATATTTCTGAGATGATGTATTATGTACACTTTTACATTATTCGGACTATTGTTCTCATCTTCGTCGCCATATTTATTACAACGGTTCGGCCCTTCAGTATCTCTCTATATTTCTGAGATGATGTATTATGTACACTTTTACATTATTCAGTCTATTGACCTCATCTTTGTCGCCATATTTATTACAACGTTTCGGCCCTTCAGTATCTGTCTATATTTCTGAGATGATGTATTATGTACACTTTTACATTATTCGGACTATTGTCCTCATCTTCGTCGCCATATTTATTACAACGGTTCGGCCTTTCAGTATCTGTCTATATTTCTGAGATGATGTATTATGTACACTTTTACATTATTCAGTCTATTGACCTCATCTTTGTCGCCATATTTATTACAACGTTTCGGCCCTTCAGTATCTGTCTATATTTCTGAGATGATGTATTATGTACACTTTTACATTATTCGGACTATTGTCCTCATCTTTGTCGCCATATTTATTACAACGTTTCGGCCCTTCAGTATCTCTCTATATTTCTGAGATGATGTATTATGTACACTTTTACATTATTCAGTCTATTGACCTCATCTTTGTCGCCATATTTATTACAACGTTTCGGCCCTTCAGTATCTGTCTATATTTCTGAGATGATGTATTATGTACACTTTTACATTATTCGGACTATTGTCCTCATCTTCGTCGCCATATTTATTACAACGGTTCGGCCTTTCAGTATCTCTCTCTATTTCTGAGATGAGGTATTATGTACACTATTTACATTATTCGGACTATTGTCCTCATCTTTGTCGCCATATTTATTACAACGTTTCGGCCCTTCAGTATCTGTCTATATTTCTGAGATGATGTATTATGTACACTTTTACATTATTCGGACTATTGTCCTCATCTTTGTCGCCATATTTATTACAACGTTTCGGCCCTTCAGTATCTGTCTATATTTCTGAGATGATGTATTATGTACACTTTTACATTATTCGGACTATTGTCCTCATCTTCGTCGCCATATTTATTACAACGGTTCGGCCTTTCAGTATCTGTCTATATTTCTGAGATGATGTATTATGTACACTTTTACATTATTCAGTCTATTGACCTCATCTTTGTCGCCATATTTATTACAACGTTTCGGCCCTTCAGTATCTGTCTATATTTCTGAGATGATGTATTATGTACACTTTTACATTATTCGGACTATTGTCCTCATCTTCGTCGCCATATTTATTACAACGGTTCGGCCCTTCAGTATCTCTCTATATTTCTGAGATGATGTATTATGTACACTTTTACATTATTCAGTCTATTGACCTCATCTTTGTCGCCATATTTATTACAACGTTTCGGCCCTTCAGTATCTGTCTATATTTCTGAGATGATGTATTATGTACACTTTTACATTATTCGGACTATTGTCCTCATCTTCGTCGCCATATTTATTACAACGGTTCGGCCTTTCAGTATCTGTCTATATTTCTGAGATGATGTATTATGTACACTTTTACATTATTCAGTCTATTGACCTCATCTTTGTCGCCATATTTATTACAACGTTTCGGCCCTTCAGTATCTGTCTATATTTCTGAGATGATGTATTATGTACACTTTTACATTATTCGGACTATTGTCCTCATCTTTGTCGCCATATTTATTACAACGTTTCGGCCCTTCAGTATCTCTCTATATTTCTGAGATGATGTATTATGTACACTTTTACATTATTCAGTCTATTGACCTCATCTTTGTCGCCATATTTATTACAACGTTTCGGCCCTTCAGTATCTGTCTATATTTCTGAGATGATGTATTATGTACACTTTTACATTATTCGGACTATTGTCCTCATCTTTGTCGCCATATTTATTACAACGTTTCGGCCCTTCAGTATCTGTCTATATTTCTGAGATGATGTATTATGTACACTTTTACATTATTCGGACTATTGTCCTCATCTTTGTCGCCATATTTATTACAACGTTTCGGCCCTTCAGTATCTGTCTATATTTCTGAGATGATGTATTATGTACACTTTTACATTATTCGGACTATTGTCCTCATCTTTGTCGCCATATTTATTACAACGTTTCGACCTTTCAGTATCTCTCTATATTTCTGAGATGATGTATTATGTACATTATTTGTATTATTCGGACTATTGTCCTCATCTTTGTCGCCATATTTATTACAACGTTTCGGCCCTTCAGTATCTGTCTATATTTCTGAGATGATGTATTATGTACACTTTTACATTATTCGGACTATTGTCCTCATCTTCGTCGCCATATTTATTACAACGGTTCGGCCTTTCAGTATCTGTCTATATTTCTGAGATGAGGTATTATGTACACTTTTACATTATTCAGTCTATTGACCTCATCTTTGTCGCCATATTTATTACAACGTTTCGGCCCTTCAGTATCTGTCTATATTTCTGAGATGATGTATTATGTACACTTTTACATTATTCGGACTATTGTCCTCATCTTCGTCGCCATATTTATTACAACGGTTCGGCCTTTCAGTATCTGTCTATATTTCTGAGATGAGGTATTATGTACACTTTTACATTATTCAGTCTATTGACCTCATCTTTGTCGCCATATTTATTACAACGTTTCGGCCCTTCAGTATCTGTCTATATTTCTGAGATGATGTATTATGTACACTTTTACATTATTCGGACTATTGTCCTCATCTTTGTCGCCATATTTATTACAACGTTTCGGCCCTTCAGTATCTCTCTATATTTCTGAGATGATGTATTATGTACATTATTTGTATTATTCGGACTATTGTCCTCATCTTTGTCGCCATATTTATTACAACGTTTCGGCCCTTCAGTATCTGTCTATATTTCTGAGATGATGTATCATGTACACTATTTACATTATTCGGACTATTGTCCTCATCTTTGTCGCCATATTTATTACAAAGTTTCGGCCCTTCAGTATCTGTCTAGATTTCTGAGATGATGTATTATGTACATTATTTGTATTATTCGGACTATTGTCCTCATCTTTGTCGCCATATTTATTACAATGTTTCGGCCCTTCAGTATCTCTCTATATTTCTGAGATGATGTATTATGTACATTATTTGTATTATTCGGACTATTGTCCTCATCTTTGTCGCCATATTTATTACAACGTTTCGGCCCTTCAGTATCTGTCTATATTTCTGAGATGATGTATTATGTACACTTTTACATTATTCGGACTATTGTCCTCATCTTCGTCGCCATATTTATTACAACGTTTCGGCCCTTCAGTATCTGTCTATATTTCTGAGATGATGTATCATGTACACTATTTACATTATTCGGACTATTGTCCTCATCTTTGTCGCCATATTTATTTCAAAGTTTCGGCCCTTCAGTATCTGTCTATATTTCTGAGATGATGTATTATGTACATTATTTGTATTATTCGGACTATTGTCCTCATCTTTGTCGCCATATTTATTACAATGTTTCGGCCCTTCAGTATCTCTCTATATTTCTGAGATGATGTATTATGTACATTATTTGTATTATTCGGACTATTGTCCTCATCTTTGTCGCCATATTTATTACAACGTTTCGGCCCTTCAGTATCTGTCTATATTTCTGAGATGATGTATTATGTACACTTTTACATTATTCGGACTATTGTCCTCATCTTCGTCGCCATATTTATTACAACGTTTCGGCCCTTCAGTATCTGTCTATATTTCTGAGATGATGTATTATGTACACTTTTACATTATTCGGACTATTGTCCTCATCTTCGTCGCCATATTTATTACAACGGTTCGGCCTTCCAGTATCTGTCTATATTTCTGAGATGAGGTATTATGTACACTATTTGCATTATTCGGATTATTGTCCTCATCTTTGTCGCCATATTTATTACAACGTTTCGGCCTTTCAGTATCTGTCTATATTTCTGAGATGATGTATTATGTACATTATTTGTATTATTCGGACTATTGTCCTCATCTTTGTCGCCATATTTATTACAACGTTTCGGCCCTTCAGTATCTCTCTATATTTCTGAGATGATGTATTATGTACATTATTTGTATTATTCGGACTATTGTCCTCATCTTTGTCGCCATATTTATTACAACGTTTCGGCCCTTCAGTATCTGTCTATATTTCTGAGATGATGTATCATGTACACTATTTACATTATTCGGACTATTATCCTCATCTTTGTCGCCATATTTATTACAAAGTTTCGGCCCTTCAGTATCTGTCTATATTTCTGAGATGATGTATTATGTACATTATTTGTATTATTCGGACTATTGTCCTCATCTTTGTCGCCATATTTATTACAATGTTTCGGCCCTTCAGTATCTCTCTATATTTCTGAGATGATGTATTATGTACATTAATTGTATTATTCGGACTATTGTCCTCATCTTTGTCGCCATATTTATTACAACGTTTCGGCCCTTCAGTATCTGACTATATTTCTGAGATGATGTATTATGTACATTATTTGTATTATTCGGACTATTGTCCTCATCTTTGTCGCCATATTTATTACAACGTTTCGGCCCTTCAGTATCTGTCTATATTTCTGAGATGATGTATTATGTACACTTTTACATTATTCGGACTATTATCCTCATCTTCGTCGCCATATTTATTACAACGGTTCGGCCTTTCAGTATCTGTCTATATTTCTGAGATGAGGTATTATGTACACTTTTATATTATTCAGTCAATTGTCCTCATCTTTGTCGCAATATTTATTACAACGTTTCGGCCCTTCAGTATCTGTCTATATTTCTGAGATGATGTATTATGTACATTATTTGTATTATTCGGACTATTGTCCTCATCTTTGTCTCCATATTTATTACAACGTTTCGGCCCTTCAGTATCTGTCTATATTTCTGAGATGAGGTATTATGTACATTATTTACATTATTCGGACTATTGTCCTCATATTTGTCGCCATATTTATTACAACGTTTCGGTCCTTCAGTATCTGTCTATATTTCTGAGATGATGTATTATGTACATTATTTGTATTATTCGGACTATTGTCCTCATCTTTGTCGCCATATTTATTACAACGTTTCGGCCCTTCAGTATCTGTCTATATTTCTGAGATGAGGTATTATGTACATTATTTACATTATTCGGACTATTGTCCTCATCTTTGTCGCCATATTTATTACAACGTTTAGGCCTTTCAGTATCTGTCTATATTTCTGAGATGATGTATTATGTACACTTTTATATTATTCATTCTATTGTCCTCATCTTTGTCGCCATATTTATTACAACGTTTCGGCCCTTCAGTTTCTGTCTATATTTCTGAGATGATGTATTATGTACATTATTTGTATTATTCGGATTATTGTCCTCATCTTTGTCGCCATATTTATTACAACGTTTCGGCCCTTCACTATCTGTCTATATTTCTGTGATGATGTATTATGTACATTATTTGTATTATTCGGACTATTGTCCTCATCTTTGTCACCATATTTATTACAACGTTTCGGCCCTTCAGTATCTGTCTATATTTCTGAGATGATGTATTATGTACATTATTTGTATTATTCGGACTATTGTCCTCATCTTTGTCGCCATATTTATTACAACGTTTCGGCCCTTCAGTATCTGTCTATATTTCTGAGATGATGTATTATGTACATTATTTGTATTATTCGGACTATTGTCCTCATCTTTGTCGCCATATTTATTACAACGTTTCGGCCCTTCAGTATCTGTCTATATTTCTGAGATGATGTATCATGTACACTATTTACATTATTCGGACTATTGTCCTCATCTTTGTCGCCATATTTATTACAACGTTTAGGCCTTTCAGTATCTGTCTATATTTCTGTGATGATGTATTATGTTAATTATTTGTATTATTCGGACTATTGTCCTCATCTTTGTCGCGATATTTATTACAACGTTTCGGCCCTTCAGTATCTGTCTATATTTCTGAGATGAGATATTATATACATTATTTACATTATTCGGACTATTATCCTCATCTTTCTCGCCATATTTATTACAACGTTTCGGCCCTTCAGTATCTGTCTATATTTCTGAGATGAGATATTATGTACACAATTTACATTATTCGGACTATTGTCCTCATCTTTGTCGCCATATTTATTACAACGTTTCGGCCCTTCAGTATCTGTCTATATTTCTGAGATGATGTATTATGTACACTTTTACATTATTCGGACTATTGTCCTCATCTTTGTCGCCATATTTATTACAACGTTTCGACCTTTCAGTATCTCTCTATATTTCTGAGATGATGTATTATGTACATTATTTGTATTATTCGGACTATTGTCCTCATCTTTGTCGCCATATTTATTACAACGTTTCGGCCCTTCAGTATCTGTCTATATTTCTGAGATGATGTATTATGTACACTTTTACATTATTCGGACTATTGTCCTCATCTTCGTCGCCATATTTATTACAACGGTTCGGCCTTTCAGTATCTGTCTATATTTCTGAGATGAGGTATTATGTACACTTTTACATTATTCAGTCTATTGACCTCATCTTTGTCGCCATATTTATTACAACGTTTCGGCCCTTCAGTATCTGTCTATATTTCTGAGATGATGTATTATGTACACTTTTACATTATTCGGACTATTGTCCTCATCTTCGTCGCCATATTTATTACAACGGTTCGGCCTTTCAGTATCTGTCTATATTTCTGAGATGAGGTATTATGTACACTTTTACATTATTCAGTCTATTGACCTCATCTTTGTCGCCATATTTATTACAACGTTTCGGCCCTTCAGTATCTGTCTATATTTCTGAGATGATGTATTATGTACACTTTTACATTATTCGGACTATTGTCCTCATCTTTGTCGCCATATTTATTACAACGTTTCGGCCCTTCAGTATCTCTCTATATTTCTGAGATGATGTATTATGTACATTATTTGTATTATTCGGACTATTGTCCTCATCTTTGTCGCCATATTTATTACAACGTTTCGGCCCTTCAGTATCTGTCTATATTTCTGAGATGATGTATCATGTACACTATTTACATTATTCGGACTATTGTCCTCATCTTTGTCGCCATATTTATTACAAAGTTTCGGCCCTTCAGTATCTGTCTATATTTCTGAGATGATGTATTATGTACATTATTTGTATTATTCGGACTATTGTCCTCATCTTTGTCGCCATATTTATGACAATGTTTCGGCCCTTCAGTATCTCTCTATATTTCTGAGATGATGTATTATGTACATTATTTGTATTATTCGGACTATTGTCCTCATATTTGTCGCCATATTTATTACAACGTTTCGGCCCTTCAGTATCTGTCTATATTTCTGAGATGATGTATTATGTACACTTTTACATTATTCGGACTATTGTCCTCATCTTCGTCGCCATATTTATTACAACGTTTCGGCCCTTCAGTATCTGTCTATATTTCTGAGATGATGTATTATGTACACTTTTACATTATTCGGACTATTGTCCTCATCTTCGTCGCCATATTTATTACAACGGTTCGGCCTTCCAGTATCTGTCTATATTTCTGAGATGAGGTATTATGTACACTATTTGCATTATTCGGATTATTGTCCTCATCTTTGTCGCCATATTTATTACAACGTTTCGGCCTTTCAGTATCTGTCTATATTTCTGAGATGATGTATTATGTACATTATTTGTATTATTCGGACTATTGTCCTCATCTTTGTCGCCATATTTATTACAACGTTTCGGCCCTTCAGTATCTCTCTATATTTCTGAGATGATGTATTATGTACATTATTTGTATTATTCGGACTATTGTCCTCATCTTTGTCGCCATATTTATTACAACGTTTCGGCCCTTCAGTATCTCTCTATATTTCTGAGATGATGTATTATGTACATTATTTGTATTATTCGGACTATTGTCCTCATCTTTGTCGCCATATTTATTACAACGTTTCGGCCCTTCAGTATCTGTCTATATTTCTGAGATGATGTATCATGTACACTATTTACATTATTCGGACTATTATCCTCATCTTTGTCGCCATATTTATTACAAAGTTTCGGCCCTTCAGTATCTGTCTATATTTCTGAGATGATGTATTATGTACATTATTTGTATTATTCGGACTATTGTCCTCATCTTTGTCGCCATATTTATTACAATGTTTCGGCCCTTCAGTATCTCTCTATATTTCTGAGATGATGTATTATGTACATTAATTGTATTATTCGGACTATTGTCCTCATCTTTGTCGCCATATTTATTACAACGTTTCGGCCCTTCAGTATCTGACTATATTTCTGAGATGATGTATTATGTACATTATTTGTATTATTCGGACTATTGTCCTCATCTTTGTCGCCATATTTATTACAACGTTTCGGCCCTTCAGTATCTGTCTATATTTCTGAGATGATGTATTATGTACACTTTTACATTATTCGGACTATTATCCTCATCTTCGTCGCCATATTTATTACAACGGTTCGGCCTTTCAGTATCTGTCTATATTTCTGAGATGAGGTATTATGTACACTTTTATATTATTCAGTCAATTGTCCTCATCTTTGTCGCAATATTTATTACAACGTTTCGGCCCTTCAGTATCTGTCTATATTTCTGAGATGAGGTATTATGTACATTATTTACATTATTCGGACTATTGTCCTCATCTTTGTCGCCATATTTATTACAACGTTTCGGTCCTTCAGTATCTGTCTATATTTCTGAGATGATGTATTATGTACATTATTTGTATTATTCAGACTATTGTCCTCATCTTTGTCGCCATATTTATTACAACGTTTCGGCCCTTCAGTATCTGTCTATATTTCTGAGATGAGGTATTATGTACATTATTTACATTATTCGGACTATTGTCCTCATCTTTGTCGCCATATTTATTACAACGTTTAGGCCTTTCAGTATCTGTCTATATTTCTGAGATGATGTATTATGTACACTTTTATATTATTCATTCTATTGTCCTCATCTTTGTCGCCATATTTATTACAACGTTTCGGCCCTTCAGTATCTGTCTATATTTCTGAGATGATGTATCATGTACACTATTTACATTATTCGGACTATTGTCCTCATCTTTGTCGCCATATTTATTACAACGTTTAGGCCTTTCAGTATCTGTCTATATTTCTGTGATGATGTATTATGTTAATTATTTGTATTATTCGGACTATTGTCCTCATCTTTGTCGCGATATTTATTACAACGTTTCGGCCCTTCAGTATCTGTCTATATTTCTGAGATGAGATATTATATACATTATTTACATTATTCGGACTATTATCCTCATCTTTCTCGCCATATTTGTTACAACGTTTCGGCCCTTCAGTATCTGTCTATATTTCTGAGATGAGATATTATGTACACAATTTACATTATTCGGACTATTGTCCTCATCTTTGTCGCCATATTTATTACAACGTTTCGACCTTTCAGTATCTGTCTATATTTCTGAGATGAGGTATTATGTACATTATTTACATTATTCGGACTATTGTCCCCATCTTTGTCGCCATATTTATTACAACGTTTCGACCTTTCAGTATCTGTCTATATTTCTGAGATAAGGTATTATGTACATTATTTACATTATTCGGACTATTGTCCTCATCTTTGTCGCCATATTTATTACAAGGTTTCGGCCCTTCAGTATCTGTCTATATTTCTGAGATGAGGTATTATGTACATTATTTACATTATTCGGACTATTGTCCTCATCTTTGTCGCCATATTTATTACAACGTTTCGGCCCTTCAGTATCTGTCTATATTTCTGAGATGAGGTATTATGTACATTATTTACATTATTCGGACTATTGTCCCCATCTTTGTCGCCATATTTATTACAATCTTTGGACCTTTCAGTATCTGTCTATATTTCTGAGATGAGGTATTATGTACATTATTTACATTATTCGGACTATTGTCCTCATCTTTGTCGCCATATTAATTACAACGTTTCGGCCGTTGTACGCTCCGGCCTTCTTCAGGTAGTTGGAATGGCGAACTGAACCCTTTATTTCGCTCATTGAGGTAGACTGTTCTAGTTCCACGTGCCATGTTTAATGGATGCCAGTTATCTCCTGTTAATTTCCCTCTGAAACTTCTCCACTGCCTTAACCGGGTAATGCACTCACACTCTTTGGGTCCTGTCACTGGATCTAACTAACACCTTTATCCACTGTGCCATGTGTCCTTGAGGACAACAGTCCGAATAATGTAAATAATGTAACCTGGTTTAATAATAGAAGCAGACTAGTGTCACAAAAGACCGGAGAAAATGAACTAGCATGAATATCGAGACGAGGAAAATTTACTCTTGTGGACTGAATAAAAGGTTCATTTAAAAATTCTCAGAGGGTTAAAGACAGCAAAAGAAGGCCAGAGTACGTGACGGCCGAAATGTTGTAAGTATAACAATCAAGATAGGCATCTTCTTTAATGCCAAGTCCCTTCAGGGTACAGCTCTCCACAACTTTCTATCCTTTGTGTTTGTTTCCTTACTATTCCCCCAATCCCTTCTTTTGAGATTCATTTATACAAACACATTAGATAGGTAATCACGGCAATCCACAACTTCCTATTCTTTGTAGCTGAAAGTAATGTCTGTTTTCTCACTATTCCTCCCAATCCCCCTTTTGCCATTCATTTACACAAACGCATCCGCTTCCTATCCTCTGTCTATATCTCTGAGATGAGGTATTATGATTACTTACATTATTCGGACTGTCATCCTCATCTTCATTGCCATAGTCACAACGTTTCGGCCATTGTAAGTTCCGGCCTTCTTCAGGTGATTGGAATTTCGAACCGAACTCTTTATTTCGCCCACCGGGGTAGATTGTTCTAGTTCCACGTGCCATGCCTCTTCCAATGACTAGACCCAAAGGGTTGTGACTTCAATGCCATACTTGGAGAGTTGAGTTAAAGGGAAATAACTGAGACATCCGGAAGAGGCATGGCACGGGGAACTAGAACAATCAACCCCAGCGGACGAAATAAAGGACTGGGTTCGATATTCCAATCACCCGAAGAAGGCCGGAGCGTACAACGGCCGAAAAGCTGTGAATATGATAATTAAAATGACGGTAGCAGTCCAAATAATGTAAGTAAGCTTCCTATCCTTTGTAAATGTTTGTTTCTATTTGTTGTGAGAGAGAATATTTCCTTACAAATTTGGACTCGGTAGTCGGACGAAAGATATAAAATACACCTACATCAAGAGGAGTAGCAGGAGCAGCAGTAGACTTTGCTGAAAACATTTAGTCACTCATAGCTAAACATTCTCTTCCCTAGATTCTATTCTACATTATGTTTCCCTGGACCAAAAGTTAATAAACTTGTTAAACCAATCCGGTTTTTCTAGTGTTGTTTTTGATAACTCAGTTACAACACTATTCCACCCCCCCAATCTCCATTCATTTACACAAACATATTAGGATAGTTGCCAACCGCCTCTCGCGGTCAGATGTGGCACAAGGCCGAATTTAACGTGGGGTATCCGAGCCTGTAGGCCCGGGCAAAAATTCCCCGTAGACCCCGTAAAATACGGGGTCGGGTAGCTGTCTACCATCCCAGACGAAGGGCAGAGTCTTGTCTGAGTTCCTCTCTGTCCGAAGGCAGAGAGTTTGACAGTACGCCCGAAAAAGATTTCAACTAGACACAAACATATTAGTTTACTCATTGTTTCCCTCTGCATCTCTTGACCTCCGTATTTCCTGCGATTCTGTTTGATTTGTTTTCATTTTCCTTAAAACGTCCTCGTTGCTCGCAGGATCCGTCCATGTTATTCTTATCATCCTTCTGTAGAACCACATCCCTGTTGCCTCAAATACGAGTCGAGACAGAAAGGTCTTATCTTTTTACTGCCGTAACAGCTCGATGTAACCGTAATTTCTATTCTAATACTTTCTTTTCTCGCACTTCTCACCTGTGAAACTCCCTTTGTATTTCTTGCTTTCCTGCCACCTACGATCTTCAAAAATTTAAATGCAACGTTAATTACCATCTTTTGTCTCCCTTTATCCTGTTCTTTTTATTGTCCTTTCTTCTCACTAAAATCTTCTCATTTTCTTCCACTCCGAGTAATCCCTTGCGTCTTAGTGGCATTATTACCTTGCTTGGGGTGAAATGGTTAATATATAATTCTTATTGAATTAAAAATCTTATTGAAAAAAAAATCCGAGACGATAAATAAAATTATGCAATAAAAGATATTAAATATGGTTGCGAGGGCATCTAGGAGAAAGTTTTTATTGCTGTCTTATAAAATGAAAGGCTTTTTAAAATAAAGAATAAGACTTGCATTTGCTTGGCTGAATTTAAATTTCCGACAATTTTCAATGAATCAGTTTATATGGTTCTTTATTTGAAATCGTTTTTTCTTCTTATCATTTATAAAAATCATTCCCCTTTGATTAAAATTCAGCCAGCTGTGGCCAATTACTTAATTTTAGCCATTACTGATAACCATGAACTAAAGAAAGGCCTCAGTTACTAAAAAATATAATTCATACGAAATAAAATATCGTTGCTTAGTTGGGAATTCGGATATGGAAATTTTAAAGATCACCCTGTTTCGGTTTTCGGCTGCTTCTTTGGAAGAACTTTGCATCGTTTTTACGACCTGTTCAAAACTCTTCTATTTCAATAAGTAAGAGAAAGACTCCCTTAAAAATCAAAATTTCTTGCTCTTTTTTCCCGCACTGTAATATTTCCTTCTGTTTCAGCCAGAAGACAAATTGATTATTTAGTGTCAAGTAAAACGAATATGCTAGATATCCTTGAGTATTCTATAGATAAAGTTTCCTTTTATTGAGCCATCTTCACAGTCCGTCGCAGAAGATACTTTTGATTCAGGCTAATTGATTTTATGCATCGTTCCTTGAGCCCTGTTTCATCTTCAGGTTGCACTTACTCAGCATGTCACTTGCTCTCGATAGCATGGGCCTATAAATGTGAAATTAGGGATATTTTGCCATAAACAGCTTCTTCTTCTTCTCCTTCCTCCTCTGCAACTTCTCCTCCTCCTTCTTCTCCTCCTCCTTCTTCTTCTTCTTCTTCTTCTTCTACTTCTTCTTCTTCTTCTTCTTCTTCTACTTCTTCTTCTTCTTCTTCTTCTTCTTCTTCTTCTTCTTCTTCTTCTTCTTCAGGAGGTTGGCGATCATGATTCTTCATAATTTTAGCCATAAACAGCTTCTTCTTCTTCTTCTTCTTCTTCTTCTTCTTCTTCTTCTTCTTCTTCTTCTCCTCCCCCCCTCCTCCTCCTCCTTCTTCTTCTTCAGGAGGTTGGCGATCATGATTCTTCATAATTTTAGCCATAAACAGCTTCTTCTTCTACTTCTTCTTCTTCTTCTTCTTCTTCAGGAGGTTGGCGATCATGATTCTTCATAATTTTAGCCATAAACAGCTTCTTCTTCTCCTTCTTCTTCTTCTTCTTCTTCTTCTTCTTCTCCTCCTCCCCTCCTCCTCCTCCTTCTTCTTCTTCAGGAGGTTGGCGATCATGATTCTTCATAATTTTAGCCATAAACTTCTTCTTCTTCTTCTTCTTCTTCTTCTTCTTCTTCTTCTTCTTCTTCTTCTTCTTCTTCTTCAGAAGGTTGGCGATCATGATTCTTCATAATTTTAGCCATAAACAGCTTCTTCTCCTCCTTCTTCTTCTTCTTCTTCTTCTTCTTCTTCTTCTTCTTCTTCTTCTTCTTCTCCTCCCCTCCTCCTCCTCCTCCTTCTTCTTCTTCAGGAGGTTGGCGATCATGATTCTTCATAATTTCCTGTTCTTTGTAGCTCTTAACAAATTTGGTGTTTTTGTTATTCCTCCTAAACTCTGTTTCGTCATCCATTTATTGAAGCTCACTCAGTATGTTATGTGTTATTTTCCTCTGTCCATCTAGTCTTCAATCTGTCCTGTGAGTATCAGATTTTCCAAGCCCTCTTTCCACATTATGTGCATTAGACATTTCAAATGTCTCTTCCTGTTGTTGAGTATAAGTTTTCTTTTTGTTTCCATTTTCTCTAAAACGTCGTTGCTCATATGTTCGATCCATTGTATCCTCATCATCTTTCTGTAGAGCCACATCTCTGTTGCTTGATGTCTCTTCGTCACCCGTGAGAATATTGTCCAGCATTCTCTCCTATATAGGCGGACTGATATTACGTAATAGTTCAGTACTTTTTCTTGGCTTTTAACCATTTTTTTGCTTCTTAATACTCTGCTTAGCTTTTGGAATGCTTCTTTGGCCATCACACTATCTTCGGGTTTCAGTGTCACACTTTTCGTCCTCTGTTAGGACACATTTAGCAAACAATTTATAGAACAAATGGAACTCTCTTTAGCTGTATCTATTTTAAACTATATATACTTACTGTTGCTTGTGTCTTTGCGTTATTTAGGTTTTAGTATTTCCTTCTCTCTCATTTAATAATTTACAATCGACGCTCCAAAAGTACTACCCATCCTGTGTATGACGATAAACTACATCCGCGTCCTGGGTAAGACGATAAACTACGCCCAGCAGCAAGGCCTCTGATCAGGAGGTTTTGAGGAGTGTGGAACCACCTCTTAAATGCTGATGTTCCCAGGTCCACCCTGACCCGGGGTGGTAGCACCTGCTAGAGTTCCAGCAATGGGCAAATAGTTAACACCGAAACTGCGGTAAAAACACTATGAAGGTGTTAAAAGAGGTTTTAATACCAGAAATACTTTTTAAAGTTATTACCAGCAATAAATTTTTGAAGAAAAAAAAACTATTATTACCATCAATACATTTTTGAAAAAAAATAAATATTACCAACAATGTTTTTTAAAAATAAATATTACTAGCAATACATTTTTGAAAAAAATATTACCAGCAATACATTTTTGAAGATTTTTTAAAATATTACAAGAAATAGATTTTTTGCCTGCATTAAAAATTTAAAATTTTTAAAAATAATTTTAAAAAATTAAAAAAAATCTTTAAAAACAACTTTAAAATTTAAAAAAATTTTAAAACAAATTTTAAAAATTTTTTTAAAAATTAAAAATTTTTTTAAAAATTAAAAATTTTGAAAAATATTACCAGAAATAGATTTTTTACCTGCATTAAAAATTTTGTCGGCATTAAATAACCCATTGAGGTTGATATGTCGTAAAACAAACCAAACCAAACCAAACCAAAAGTACTAGACCCTATTTATTTCCGCTAAATCAACAAGAGACGCAGGGAGAACACTATTTTCTCCCTTAGTCACGATCATCTCATCTGCATTTTCCCCAAGCGTCGACAAAGAGCATTCATATCCCAACATTAAAAATTTGTTCCAGCGGATGTGACCCATAGCAGCGATGACAGTATTGTTCTGAAAATGTCGATCTTTCATCGGCCCGAACTGATAAAAGATGGAAGGCACGAAATCTGGACTATACTGTTTTTGGGGTGGGACTATCCAGTTAATATTTGCAAATAAAGCCATGCTCTTCAAACTGGTAATGAGCATGGAATTATCGTGTTGCAAGTTAATAATAAATAAAAATAATGGCTTACTGGGGTCAATTTTAACATTTACTTCGCGAAGCTCAGCATCTGTCTTTGATATCCGTAGGCCATCACGACAAAATAGGAAGCGTTATTTTCAAAGAAACACACGTATTTCACTCTTTAAGGGGTTATCGATTTTCAGAGACATTTTAAAGCATATTTATTTCTCATTTTCGCTCCTTTATTTCTTGAAAAAGTTTTCGAATCAAACGAAAAACAGGAAATATTTTTCAGCTTTTGCTCCTGGTGTTTTTTTCAGAACGAAATGAAATTCTTGCAGAAAAAAAATCTTTCAACTTTTAGAGAAACAATACATGGTTTGAATTCTGATAACAAGAACATATTGATATTCCTTTCCTGGTAAACATTTCATTCTTTTCTTTACAAAGATTTTGTCAATCGGTGATACAAGTAGCTTAATCATTACTGCCGAAGAGACGGCACGGGTGACGTTTAACTTTTTCCTAAGAAATTTTACGAGCTTATTAAGATCATTAATTTCACACTTTTCGACACTTTAAATAGTTTTCCGACCGTCCCCTTTATTAAGACCACCATTTATTGCATCTTAAGAAAAATCCCGACCCCTCCCCGATTATTAACCTCCTTGTAGTAGGCGCGAAAGAGTGCTATTATTTCGTTGTCAATAATAAATGGAAGCTATCGAGATTGAAGACTGGTTTTTAATACTGTGTTTACCGGTGTATAAGTCGATTTAGAAAGCATAGAAATGTTTCCTGAAGATGGCATTTGCCTTCACATGAGGTGGGTTAGGGGTTACAAGATCAGATTTGAAGATGTGAAGTGTCAAAAGCGTACTTATGTATGAGTAGGGGCAACACATGTCCAACTCCTTACAGTCTGTGCACCAAATGTAGGGAGGTGCTGCTCCAGAGTTAAAATCTCCAGGAACTAGGCACACTTGCTTCAATTTTCTGTCATGTCTTGCTTGAAGAGAAAACATAATTCATCTCAGCTCCAAACGGCTGGAAATAGGGGTTGGCCAAGATACATATCAGTCACATTTGGCATGAATTTTAAAAAAATGCCATGTTCCTTCGGGACGTGGGTGATCATGACTCTCCACGAATCGTCTTTCTTTAATATCCGTGTATTGGCATCACTTCTTAGGAAAGATGCTGAAGTGGTTTCCCGTTGTCTTCTCGACGGTTTGGAATTCAGTATATTCCATCTCTTAGATGTTTGCCACTTAAAGCTAGAGAGACCAATCTATTTTGCTATTTAACTCCTAGCTGGAGGACGAAGGTAAATTCATGCCTTTTCCCACGGTATTTATTTCAAAGTAAACACAACAGACTAACTGAAAACTTGATCTATGTTCAGCAGTTTCACTTGATGTGTCGATAAGCGTCATGCTATCCGCACAGAATTTGGCATGGGTAAAAATTAGAATAGGTGGTAAAAATTAGAATAGATGGTAAAAATTAGAATAATGGGTAAAAATTAGAATAATGGGTAAAAATTAGAATAGATGGTAAAAATTAGAATAATGGGTAAAAATTAGAATAGATGGTAAAAATTAGAATAATGGGTAAAAATTAGAATAGGTGGTAAAAATTAGAATAATGGGTAAAAATTAGAATAATGGGTAAAAATTAGAATAGATGGTAAAAATTAGAATAATGGGTAAAAATTAGAATAATGGGTAAAAATTAGAATAGATGGTAAAAATTAGAATAATGGGTAAAAATTAGAATAGATGGTAAAAATTAGAATAATGGGTAAAAATTAGAATAGGTGGTAAAAATTAGAATAATGGGTAAAAATTAGAATAATGGGTAAAAATTAGAATAGATGGTAAAAATTAGAATAATGGGTAAAAATTAGAATAGATGGTAAAAATTAGAATAGATGGTAAAAATTAGAATAATGGGTAAAAATTAGAATAGATGGTAAAGATTAGAATAATGGGTAAAAATTAGAATAATGGGTAAAAATTAGAATAATGGGTAAAAATTAGAATAATGCTTTTAAAACTAATTGATTAAGATACATTTGAAATTTCTTAATTATGATATATATATATATATAGGTAAACTTTATTTTACATAATTTTAGTGGATATTTCTATATTCCCTTTGGTTCTTATTAATTTAAACGTTATATTTTAGTGGAGACACGTGTTTGAGTAGACGCCCTGTTTTAAACATTATGAATTGCATTTACTGGTCTATGCATTTGAGAATATTAATAAAGAAAATGTACCCCCCAACAAGGTTCGATCTTGCCCCTCTTTTCTTTATTAAGACTCTCGAATGCTAGGCCGATATATTTACTCCACAGTTGTAGAAAAAAAAAGAATAAAAAGTGTTAACTGAAACTCGTGCATCCGTTAAATATCACATTTAGAATAATAATTAGTAATGTTGAATTAAAAATAAAAGCTATTCATTCCTTTAATTTTTTTTGCCCAAGCAAGGCAATAAAGACACTAAGACACAAGGGGTTACTGAGTGTGAGAGAATATGAGAAATAAAACAAACACTATTAAGGACAGGGAACAAATAAGATTTAAGACGACAGTCGATAACGATTGATATTAATCTTCAAAATTTTATATGTGATATTGATTGGGAAGCAAGAAAAGCCGGAAAAGAGTTCCACAAGCAAGAAGCGCAAGTGAAGAAACTCTTAGCATTGGACTTACGGTTACATCTATAGCCATTTCAACTGTAAAATGATGAGACCTTACCGCTAATCTAGTACTGCGCTTAAATTCATAATGCCTAGGCACCATAGAGGAAAGTTCACCCAAACAATTACCATGAAAGTATTTATAGAAAATGCACAAGGAGGCTACATTATGGCGGTGGGAAAATGACAGAATCCGAGATGCCAGGTCAGGACCATTAACAATGGAGATTTTGCTTTGGATTTCATCAAGAATATGTAAATATATAGCAGGATCACCTATCCAGATGTGGCAGTAATATTCAAAGCAAGGACGAATGGTAGACTTATAAATATGTAAGATACATCCTGGCGAGAGAAATTGTCTAGCACGACACAGTAAACTAATTTTACTAGCAGCGGACTTAGCAATGGATTCAATAAAATCCTTCCACCTCATGTCAGCGGAAAGCTTTAGTCCAAGAAGGTGCTAGGGGTCGTTCTCCTGGAGGTTAGCATCAGCCATGCTGATAGAAGGCAAAAATGGTTCTCTAAGACTATTAAAAGAGAGCTGTCTCTTTTTGGATTATGTTTATTATAATATATTTCCTTATATTTCCTTATATTTCCTTTGTGCAAAAGACGAACTGCAGGCAGGAACCGGCCATTTCGAATTGTTATTGTTTCCTGGTGTTAATATATTTCTGGTATAAATTACCATTATGACGTCCGAGATGTTGAGAGATGTTTTTTTTTTAGGATCCAGTAACTCATAGAAGAAATTACTTGTCATACTCCACTAATTGCATAGCGAAACCTACCGTGGATAAAGTTTCGCTTTCGGTGTTAGGATCAGTTTGAAATCGAATGATGTCTATTGATTTTTGGATTTGTTATTAACGTGCAATAGACAGTTGCCCTCAATTCTCTGATGAGGGGTCATGGAGACACACGTTAGATTTCTTTTCAATTTGCTTAAAATGATTGTCTATATTAAGAGGAATTTTATTATTCGATGAGACGTTAACAACAATTATTAATTTTCAGTTCGTATTTCATTTTAATTCCAAGAATGGCTTCATTCAAATGAATCTTTTAGGTCTTCAAGAAGAAAATCCTTCATCAGATCTTATCGTCTGGCGCTACAGAATCGCAAAAAATATTGCCAAATAATAAAAATCACAACGCATGAACATTTCCACTAGTAACAGTGTGCCGATCTATATCGCACATACACACATACATACATACACAAATACAAATCACATATAACGACAAGCATTCATTGGTTAATAAATCACCACTACGTTATTATAGACAATTTACAAATCGCAGCAATGCGACAATTTTGTATTCGCTCTATTTTCATTATAGTCAATTTTGTGCATTTTTGGGAGAAACGGATCGATGAAGTTTTCTTAGGTCTCCTCAAAACTCGTTCGCTGATTGGTCAATGCCAACCAATCAGATCGAATGCACGTGAAGAGTAACTTTTCCCGCGCAGCGATCTGGAGCCTATAGTCACTTATATAATCAAGAATTTTTCTTAGCAAATTAGTGAGAATTCAACTGCCTCACGAATCCACGACAGTTGAAACCATGCGCCAACCTTCTCACTCACACACACCACTCACATGCTGAATATGCCTTATACACTCACATAATCTTTTCTTACATAGCAAAATCTTCTGAGAACAGTCATTATAAGAAACTCTCATAAACATTCTTCCAGTGAACTTTGAAATACACAAAATTACAGTTAAAGGGAGATGTAACACTATTTAGGAACGGCAGGTTAATTAATCAATTAATTAACCACAGAAGTTAATTACGGGGATTACTTAAACCGATAGATATAACGAAAGACATACTGAGCGATATTCTTTTTGTTTTGTTATTTTCCCAAACAGGGTATCGGTGAAAAAAAAAAAGATTTTTTGTTTTGTTATTTTCAAGTGCGATTCAAGATAACCACTTTACTTTCTCGCGGAAGTGTGATGCTGAGATATGCCAAATTATCTGCGAGGACAAAAGAAGGAAAGAGAGAAAGAAGAGAAGGAAACAGAGGGAGAAGACTTAACAACCTAGATGATAAGAGAAAGAAAAATGCCACCCACAAAAGCGATGTTGTTTTGGGTAGTGGAATGGCGAAAATTCTGATGGTCATTGTCGTACAAATTAGTTGAGGGATACCAGAGCTTCTGGGCAGATAAAACATTGGCTGTGTCAGGATGACGAACTTGTGTTATCAGTAGTTGATGGGTCGTCTGCCGACCGCACACGCAGCTCGGCCCTGGATTGAGATGTCGCCTGGACAGAACATCTGCGTTCTGTTTAAGTTCGTTTGTGATAACGAAGGCTATGTTAGGGTATTTTAATTAACCCAATTTCGCCAAAAAGAATTGTCCACTTAATGTTGGCGGAAAAACTTGGTTGAGAAAAAACATATCCCGTGAAGTTGGATAAAAATTGAGATTATCAGTTGACGCCTATTGGCCGAATAGCCAGGCGGAGATGATCATGTGACGCAGAGAGGAGTCCTGCCACCGCCCATTGAGAGGATAGGTATGAGATGTTACTGCGAGGAAGTGGGAAAACCGTTGACGCCCTCTAAGGTATGGTGAGATACCCATATGAGAGCAGAAGAGGGTGGGAGTGGAATAAGATTTCCAAATACGGAAATAATTATTTTTGGCCGAAAACAAAGAAAATCCTTATTGGGGATTTGAAATCAACGTGGTGGCCACACCACGTCCGACCCCACGCCAGGTTTTGATCGGCGTCCATATAAGCAAACATCTACGGGTGTTTCTGAGAGTCGAGTCCAGTCAGTGAGTGTCGAGTTGAGTCCAGTCAGTGAGTGAAGAGTCCAAGAGCAGGTGAGCGCACGATTCCATGCCTTCCAACTTAGACTTCTAACCAAGAACAAATTTGTTGAAGTTCGACTTTAGATTTCCCACCAAAACAAGTTTCCGACTTAGACTTCTAACCAAGAACAAATTATAGAAGTCTGACTGATATTCTCCATCCAGATATCCAGAACTAGTTAAGGAACGCAAAAGTGTTACAATCCACATTTTTTTTTTCTTCGGGCTGGGAGAAAAAGAGAGAGAGACGCACTCCTGTAACTCAACAAACCGACATAAAATTAATCACTATTCCTAACCAGTCGCTCGCCTTGAAGTTGTTGTTTGTGCTTTTGTTTTTTTGTCTACATTTATTGTGCAGTATCACCTTGACCCGGATTCGGCTGGCACTACGGCCCGACGTTTGATTGATCTCGTCAACCTAAGATCAAATCACAACGTGGGTAGGTTGAATCGAGATCAAAGCAGTTGCTTCGGTGACCAGGCGTTGGAAGCGAGCCGAGTACGACGAGTTGGTGCTAGAACCCAACAAGACTTCAACCGATGTCCCAGGGTTAGCCCGTCACAAAGGACCGACGTCACATTTTGGCGTCGTGACTGAAAAAGAAGTCGGGTGTCACAAGTGCGCCGCGACCAGTACGGGTGTCACAAACGGTGCCCTGACCAGGACAGAGGAGTTGGGTGTCACAGAGACAATTCTTGTTTTATTCAACCTTTTCTTACTTAAATGCATGCTTTCTTTCACATCGTTGTTTGATATTGTACATCTTGTTAAATACATTTTTTTATGGGTAACGATGTCTTTCGCTTATCCTTTTCCACGTCAGTCTTATTTCCTAATACAAAGTTAAATTAATGTGGTGAAGTCCGCCATAACAGCATCTAAAATGGATAATATGTAACTAGAAGGTAAAATAATGATATAAGAAAGATGTGAACTTTCTACAAAAAAGGTTAGGAAGAAAACCGCTACCAGAACTAGAAAGAGTGTTAACAGCTAGTGGACTTCGGGAGCCTATTTTAAAAAAAAATATCAACTGAAAATAGCACCAACTGTTCACCCAATGGATACCAAAATATTTCCTCATAAGGAAACATCTAATCACACCATTAAGGTTCATATGCTTTTTTATGGCAACGTTTCAGGCGTTCATATGGTCGTTAGTTTAATCATTCAAAATTAATAGGATGATCAATGGTCAGGAATTAAGGAAAGTGTTATTTTTTTAAAAAACCATTTAGAAAATAATAATAATAATAATAATAATAATAATAATAATAATAACACCTTCCACCACTCCCGCAAATTCGATAAAAAAGATTTTCGCGAGCCAGTGTGAAATTATTTTCTAACTAATGAGACCTTGTATTCAAAAAGTCCTGTTTCCCTGACAAATATAATCTCCAACTATTTAAGTGTAACGTCAATCGACATCTCCACTTGCCTTGATCTATCCACTTCCCTTCTCCACATCCTTTCCCCTTTCATTCCTATCTGCTCTCGCTCCAAATCTTCTGTAACCCCCTTGCCTTGATCGATCCACTATCTTTCTTCACATCCTCTCCTTTACCACTCCTACCTGCTCTTCCTCCAAACCTTCTGTAACCCCTTGCGTGTTAGTGGCTTCCAGCCTTGCTTGGGGTGAAAAGCTTAAAAAAAAAAAAATTTCATACTTTTATATGAAATTAGATTTTGAATCTCCTTACGGATATAAAAATAGAAGTGCACTTTTCGAGGTTCACAGCCATTTCGGGGGTTAGCTTGATCTTCACGTGCGTACACGCACCACAGCCCCACCCACACACACAATGTGTTCACTCTGTCCACTCACTAGGACGAGGTGTGATACAAGGTCTATTTTTAGGTGGGGACTCGAGCGCGTACGTAAATTCCCCTCAGCCCCTGCAGCCGTCGGTTGCGCTGGCCTCGGTGCGAGCACCGCTCCCTCTCTCTGGTGCAATGGGAGGGCGCGGCCTCGGGCAGCTGTTCCCCAGGGCTGGGCACCTCTTCAGTATTATTTTCCCAGTTGCTCCTCTGCCCTTTGACAGAGAAGCCCCTGAGCGCACCCTGTTCAAGGACATAGACGCAACTGAGAGATGATAAGTAGACGTGAAATTACTTAAAAAGAGTAATTGACACACACGTACACAAGGGAAGATAGTACTGCCAGCAGGACACCGACTAAGGCCTTGTCCACGTACACAGTAGAAGGGATTAACCAGCAACCGCCTACCAAGCCTTTGTCTACGAACTCACAAACACATGAGGCTGACCGTCATAAAGTAAGTTTGTTCCTACATTTTACATCGCACGAAGAACAATTAATTACTTTATGAAACAAAGGAAAATTCACTCACAGGAAAATTGAAAATTTTATTGTTATTGTATATTTCTGAAAATAATATATAAATGTTATTTTAACTGACGTTCTGCTTCTACTTTTCCTTCAGAAAATAACCATTTTATATTTCATTTCAAAGATGTGTTGTTGTTGTTGCTGTTAAATGTTTGGAATCCCAACACTCAGATAGCAAAAAAAAATATGGGTAGATGGCTCTCAACAGGCCAATTCTAGAAAAATCGATATAGATCTGGCTATGGAAAAAGTTAAGTTGATTGTTTGTTTTTGTTTAGCGGTATATCAACACCTCTATGGGTTATTTAATACCAAAATCTAAATATTTTGTACGCAGTTTTATTTGTCTATATATCTGAGATGAGGTATTATGTACACTATTTACATTATTCGGTTTATTGTCCTCATCTTTGTTGCCATATTTATTACAACGTTTCGGCCTTTCAGTATCTGTCTATATTTCTGACATGAGGTATTATGTACACTATTTACATTATTCGGTTTATTGTCCTCATCTTTGTTGCCATATTTATCACAACGTTTCGGCCCTTCAGTATCTGTCTATATTTCTGAGATGAGGTATTATGCACACTATTTACATTATTCGGTTTATTGTCCTCATCTTTGTTGCCATATTTATCACAACGTTTCAGCATTTCAGTATCTGTCTATAATGCTCAGATGAGGTATTATGTACACTATTTACATTATTCGGACTATTGTCCTCATCTTTGTGGCCATATTTATTACAACGTTTCGGCCGTCATACGCTCCGGCCCTCCTCAGGTGGTTGGAATGTCAAACTGAACACTTTATTTCGCTCGTTGGGGTAGACTGTTCTAGTTCCACGTGCCATGTTTAATGGATGTCAGTTCTCAGTTAATTCCCCTCTCCATGTTCTCGACTGCCTTAACCGGGTATTGAACTTACACTCTATTGGTCCTGTCACTCAATCTAACTAACGTCTTTATCCACTGTGCCATGTGCCTTTGGAGCGTTGTTGAGAAGGAGGTTAATAAACAGCCTCATAACACCAAAGACTCTCTTAAAGCTGCAATAGTTCGAGTAATGTCTGACATAAATAAGGACCAATTAATCAGAGCTTGCAGTCGATTTCGACATCGTGTAGAGGCAGTTATTGATACTAGTAGTGGTTTTATTGAATAAAATTAAACAATAGTTACCTAAATTTCATGTTTACTTGTTTGTAATCAAATATAATTATATTCATTTGTTCAGCAAGTTCTTTTTACTAATCCATAAAATTTGTCCTCAAATACCAGCCGCACCCTGCATATTTATTCAAATAGGATAAAATGTTATTTATTATACGATATTTCCTTTTTTAACACCAGGCGAAAACTTATAATATCTAAAGATCAGAGTTGCTTTTAGCATTTCCCCATCAAACACAAATTTCAAATTCGCAAGATTATAATCAAAGTTCAGGGCAAACTTAATTCTTTTGGCTTTTGAGAATTGTGTTAGGCGCGAAGGAACAGCGAAAGAAGCTTTTCGTTAATGTTTTATTTAGTTAAGAGATCGAAAACTAACACGACTTCATCTGTTTTCTTCCTACCTATGGGTAAATAGCTGAGTAGACTGTATAGCCTTCATAGTGCAGCTAGTTTAATTGGAGGACAGATCGGAATTCAGAAGTTTGGAAAAAGTAACACGAATTTACTCCACTATACTCCACAAGTCATGGCAGTTCACAGATATTAAAGAAGAGGAAATCTTGGAGAGCTATAACCACTTAAACTCTGAAGGGAAATTGCATTATAAACGTTGGGAAAGGCATGAAATCATCTCTCCCAACAGTAAAGATTAGTAATTGCTTATGTTACTGTTATGGGTCCTTACCTATAACTACAGAATGAACTCTCAAGAGTGAGAGACGAAACGAGTCGAGCCGATAGTAGTTCACTCCAAACCAGACTGACAGTCATACTAACACCTTCCACATCTTGTATTATTATTCCGTGTAATATATCTTCGTTATTTCTACTCTTGTGTTCGTGTTGTTCTTCCTTGGTCTTAACCTGGACCATAATAGTGGCGACGAGGATATTGAAGAAACGAATTCTACGCGGAGAATCTAAAAAAAACCCCCAAAAAACCTTTTTGCTATCGGTCGTCCATAACAGTTACCATATAAACCAGTACAACCTGTTGTTTATTACTGATACAGGAAATGGGAACAGCTTTCTAAATCCTTGAAGGACCCGACATCTGCGATATTCTGTTAGATCAAAGGTTAATTTAATTTTGGAATCCGAAGCAATGCAATGCTAGATTAATGGTTTAACCTTATTTGATTAGTTAAAATATAAATCAGTACAATTTCAAGATTTAGAGAAATGGAACCCTTATTGTTTCTACTAATATACTTTGAGAATGTGTCCAGTTTCTGTGATTACATGACGACAAAACATTTCTCATTCTTCCATGTAACCATCTAAGAAGCCGTACACAACTGGTACTTTTACAAGCACCACTAACACACAATAGTAACTCAGGAAGACACAAGCTGAAATTGTAACCAGATTAACCAGAAGTTAGAGAGTTAATCTCTACGAACAAATCTATTGTACCGATGTGGAATGGGCTTTGCCTGACCAAATATAGTGCCACGACTTCCCTGGGAAGTTTTTCTGACAAGGTCATGTTATCTTGATTACTTCGAACAGGAAATAGGCAAGATTATCGATGCGTAAAAGAATTTCAATGCATTGTGATTGAGAAGAAGCTGAAAGAGATCGATAGAATGTAGCACAGTGGTGACTGGTTAGTTCGTGATAAAGTTGCAAATGGAAGGGCTTGAGAAGTCTCGAAAGTTTAGATGATAGAATGCCTTGTTTCTTTGTCTGCAATTCCTTCGTGAATTCACAAAGTAAAGAAGGCTTCATTGAGAGGGAATATGAAAGAGGATATCTCAAGAATTTGCAAACAGTTCAAGGAATGTGTGACCGAATGGATTGATAGATTAATAGAAAAGGCAGAAAGAAAAAAAGAAGAAATGTTGTAAAAACGAACGGATTTATAAAGCAGAAAGAGTGGAGAAAGAGATTGATCAAAAACACAGATAGATTTCAGTAATAAATTCAATTAGTGTGGAACAAAGAGAAGGACGCAGGTAGATTTTGGCAACTATCTGTATCAATAAAAACTTTCTGTCTTATTTTACATTTGAGGGTAAGCAAAATAAGTATTGTTATTTTTTTTGGCAGGGGGAGCCCACGTCTCTACCGAATGTGACACAAGGGTGAGCTTAAATGTGGGTTTACCGGCAATACCGTGGGAAAAAATTGCGCACTCTCCCTCAGCACTTAATCATTTGGGAACGCCTCAGGCGACGGGTAATGACACCATCTCTCTACCGAAGGCTAGGTACTGCCTTGACGGATATCCCCGCCCTTGAGCTTGATATTATTTTGAAACTACCCAGACGAAGCCAAGTAAGTAGGTACTTACCCATTTCCTCACGTCGATGTGATGTAACACAAGATCGGGTTTAATGTTGGGTGCGCGAGCGGGGCCAGGGCCAAAGATTGCACAAACCCACAACCATCGGTTTGCACTGGCATCAATATGGATACCAATCCCCATTCTCTAGTGCAATGAAGGGGGTGGTGGCTGCCGTGAGCATCTGTTCTCAGTATTTTTCCCAGCTGCATCTCTCTCCGTAGACAGAGACATAACTGAGTTGCAGTCTACCCGAAGGCAAAGACGCAACTGACAGATGATTACACGACTTGATCTGTGCCAGGTTACTATTAGTAATGAAAATAAGTATTAAGTTGTTCGGAAAATAATTACGGTTTTATCAAAAGTATATAAGAACAAACAAAAGGTACACAATTTACATTATTCGGACTATTGTCCTCATCTTTGTCACCATATTTATTACAACGTTTCAGCCGTTGTACGCTCCGGCCTTCTTCAGGTGGTTGGAATGTCAAACTGAACCCTTTATTTCGCTCAGTGGGGTAGACTGTTCTAGTTCCACTTGCTATGTTTAATGGATGTCAGTTGTCAGTTAATTCCCCTCTCCAAGTTCTCGACTGTCTTAACCGGGTATTGAACTTACACTCTATGGGTCCTGTCACTCAATCTAACTAACGCCTTTATCCACTGTGCCATGTGCCTTTGAGGGCACATGAAACAGTGACAGGACCCAAAGAGTGTGAGTTCAATACCCGGTTAAGGCAGTGGAGAACTTGGAGAGTAACTTTATATGTAATGCCAATCGACATCTTCTGATGCCTTGCTCCTGGTTCTTCTTTTTATTCTTTACTCACTCCCTCTATATCCAGTCTCTTCCCTTACTGACACGCTCTGTAGCCCCTTGCGTAATAGTGGCACTCCAGCGATGCTTGGGGTGAATTGCTTAAAAAATGTATATACACAGTGGGGGAAACAAATATTCATACACATAAAAATTTTAATTTATTGTATTTTCAACAAATGAATAAACATAATTTTCATATAATTAAATTTACAATAAATTTGTATGTGTATGAATATTTGTTCCCCCACTATATATATATATATACTCCTAATATCATCCGATATGTATAATTCACCACCTTACCTGCAATAAATCCCGATGACAAGTATGTACACATCAACACTGATAGCATTTTCACACAATATTCAAACCACCGGCTCTGACTTCTTTTTATCCTCCTCCTCCCTTCTTCTTCTTTTTACACACACATATATATATATATATATATATATACTTTTCCAATTCGGTATTAGCTCGTAATGGAATTCGAACTCGGCTCTCCGATTCCCCAGTCCGAGCCTTTATCCACTACTCCACCGTGCCTCTCAATCCTCTTCTCCCTCCAGCTATGGTTAATGGGTAAATAGCAGGACAGACTGGGTTCTATAACCTTGGATGGCAACTGGTCTAGGAGAAGGACAACTCTGAATTCAAAACCTGTGGAGGTTCGTTTAGGGACCTCGTAGCGCGTAGTGTACCAGCTCTCTGTATTCGGCCCTTCAAAAAGTGTGGTTGGTTTTGCACAAAGCCTTCACTACTATAATAAAATCATATGTGCTGGTGTCTGGGCTGTCGGTTCCTAGGAACTGAGCTGCTTGACCCTCATACGTCGAATACGACGGAAGTGTCCACCATATATCTATATCTATATCTATATGTCACACATTATGAAATGGACAAAGTCCGACAATTATTTAAATACATTTTTATGTTTAACATTCTTTTTATAGATACAAATATTTAAGTAAATGCTCTGTTTATAATAAACGGTATTAAATAACATTTACCGGCTGAATGTCCGAGAAATTTTCATAGAAAATATTCGTCCTCAGACAGGATTCGAACCTGTATCCTATACGGAACCGTCATATAGCCTGACGTGCCTTTTTTAACCGATTCGGCGACTGAGTATCGTTCGGTTGGCAATGTTGAATTTACTGCTTATAAACTTCAATCTTCCATGAATCTTTCACGTACATTCATAACTACTCATGGCGTATCAAATGTAGACAAATGACGTCGCACATTATATATATATATATATATATATATATATATATATATATATATATATATATATATATATATATATATATATATATATATATAAAATAGACCGATGTCTAATAATGATTTTGACGATGTAAATCGATATTCGGATGTCTGAAAAGACGGTAATTCGTTCATTAATTAATTTGTCAGTACCAACTTTGTTTTGTTTTTAAAGGCAATTGGTTTATTTGTCCCAGCTATTGATTATTGGAAGAGAAGTATCATGACATATATCCACTACTTAAATGATAAATTGTGCTTGAAGAACATACGAAGCCATATGAGTGAATGTGTGCAAACGGAACTATTTGAAGCCGTCGGCAGTTATGCTAGCATGAAGTCACAAGTCATCGTGACAGAGTTTTCGAGCGTAATGGCCGTTGATGACGCCAAATAAGGCGCTCTCTTTTAGAATCTGTAACTAATATCCACTTTACATAGTTTTAGTATAAACCACAGATGAGCTCTGATGCTGTTTAGTTCTCAACTTGGTATCTATGTTGATGACACAACTATTTACTCTTGTTTTAATAGTAAGTCTAATCCAGACGATTAGGTCAAATTGGTAGTGGATCTCCAAAAATGACCTGCAATCTGCTGTTCACTGGAGTAAGGAATAGCGGGTTAATTTTAAAACCTCCAAAACAAACAACTTTCGTTTGAGAGAACCAAATTTACCTGCTATTAGCATGGCTGATGCCAATCTCCAGGAAAAAGACTCGTTGAACCTTCCCGAGCTAACATTTCCGCTGACATGAAGTGGAAAGATTATATTGAATCCGTTACTATGTCTGCTGCTACGAAATTTGGTTGGCTGCCTCGTGCTCCGTAATCTGTCTTGCATATCTATATGTCTACCATTCGTCCATGCTTCGAATATTGCTGGCACATATGGACCGGTGCTGCTGCTATTTAGAGATTCTTGATAAAATCCGAAGAAGAATCTGCAATGTTAATGGTCCTGACCTGGTATCTCGTCTTCATACCACGGATTGACCCAAAGCTTGAGAGTATATATGGGTAAACGGAACTATTTGAGGCCGTCAGTAGTTATACTAGCATGAAGTCACAAGTCATCGTGACAGAGGTTTCGAGCGTAACGACTGTTGATGACGCCAAATAAGGTGCTCT
This sequence comes from Acanthosepion esculentum, assembly GCA_964036315.1. Taxonomy (NCBI): domain Eukaryota; kingdom Metazoa; phylum Mollusca; class Cephalopoda; order Sepiida; family Sepiidae; genus Acanthosepion; species Acanthosepion esculentum. Next base: position 114,813,436 of record OZ038490.1, on the reverse strand, counting down.
CTTTCAGAATCTGTAACTAATATCCACTTCACATAGTTTCAGGATAAACCACAGATGAGCTCTGATGCTGTTTAGTTTTCAACTTGCTATCTATGTTGATGACACAAATATTTACTCTTGTGTTAATATAGTAAGTCTAATCCATACGATTAGGTCAAATTAGTAGTGGATCTCCAAAAATGACCTGCAATCTGCTGTTCACTGGAGTAAGGAATAGCTGGTTAATTTCAACGCCCCCAAAACAAAACTGCTCTCGTCTGAGAGGACCAATTTTACCTGCCATTAGCATGGCTGATGCTAACCTTCAGGCGAGTGAATCGTTGCACCTTCTCGGGTTAACATTTCTCGCTGACATGAAGTGGAAAGATTATACTGAATCCATTGGTAGGTCATCTGCTAAGAAAGTTGGTTTTAATTTACTTATTTATAAGTCTACCATTTGTCAATGCTTTGACTATTGCTGTCACATCTGTTCTGCTGCTCCTGCTGTATATTTAGAGATTCTTGATAAAATCCAAAGAAGAATCTGTAATGTTAATGATCTTGACCTGGTATCTCGCCTTCATATAACAGATTCGTCTTTGCTTTGAATATTGCTGCTACGTCTGGTCTGCTGCTCCTGTTGTATAATTAGAGATTCTTGATAAAATCTAAAGAAGAATCTGTTATGTTAATGGTCCTGACCTGGTATCTCGCCTTCATCAAACATCTAAGAGACCCTTTTCTGCCTTCCATCAGCATGGCTAATGCTAACCTCCAGGAAAGTGACTCTTTCCACCTTCTCGGGTTAACATTTCCCGCTGACATGAAGTGAAAAGATTATATTGAATCCATTGCTTAGTCAGCTGCTAAGAAAGTTGGTTTTAATTTACTTATTTATAAGTCTACCATTCGTCTTTGCTTTGAATATTGTTGCCACATCTGGTCTGCTGCTCCTGTTGTATATTTAGATATTCTTGATAAAATCTAAAGAAGAATCTGTTATTTTAATGGTCCTGACCTGGTATCTCGCCTTCATTCATTTTCCCACCACCATAATATAACTACCCTGTGCCTTTTCTGTAAATTGCTTTCATGGTAATTATTTTTACGATCTTTCCTCTATGGTTTCTAGACTTTGTGATTTTAAGAGCAGTACTAGATTGATGTCAAAATCTCATCATTTTACGGTTGAAATGCCTAGATGTAGCCGTAAGTTCTATGCTAACTGCTTCTTCTATCGTACTTTTCGCTTGTGGAACTATCTTCTGGCTTCTTGCTACTCAGTCAAGTTTAGTCTTCAAAAATTTAAATGTTATGTCAATCGTCATCTTCTGTCTTAATTCCTGCTTTTTTAATATACTCTCTCCTTAATAGTTTTTTCTCATGGTCTCTAGCACTCGGTAACCCATTGCGTTTTAGTGACTTTATTGCCTTGCTTTATGATGAAAAAATATTTTGTTTAGTTCATGCTACTGCCCTTGAGAAAGGCATGGATACAATTTCTTCCAGCTATTGCTTAAACAGTCGCGCATCATGGTCTCTCTTACTGTGAGGTGGAAACCAGAGTAAGAGAAGCAAAGCCCGAAGAGAGACGTGCTTCGTCAGGCTGTCTCGCCCTAGACACACCACTGCTGCAGTATATGTGGTGTCTCTGATGATCTTCTAGATTTCGGGATATGTGACCGTGATGTGATCCTGTTGATCGTATAAAATCAAGAGTGATAGGTGTGCAAAAATGAAAAAGAGAAAAATAAAAATAAGACAAATAGAAATTTTTGGTATATGTTTTAATGTGATCAATTTATTTATATATATAAATTTGTATATATATATATATATATATATATATATATATATATATATATATATATATATATATATATATATGAATAACGATAATGACAATGATAAATAAGATAAAAATAAAATTTAATCACTGTTACCATGACCAACAAATATAAGTTCATAATAATTTATCAATTTCAAGAACACATTGGTAAGATTTTAATGACGGAAACAATTAGAATGATGGTGTCACTGGGGTGGTAATGGTTTTGCAAGTATACAAAAATGTTTTATTTTTTTACATTAAATAATAATTATTATTTGGAACAGCTCTGAAAGTCCTTGCGAAAATGACTGGTGGAATTGGAGATCCAAGGAAGAACTGAGACGTTCCGAACTGGTAGAGTGCTGGACTAAAGACAAGACTTGTTGTCAGTTTGTCTCTAACAAGAGCCAGCAGTTCTTGCTGGTGCAAAACTTCGTCAAACAAACATTACTAACAATTAGAGATCGAAGAAAGAATTAAGACGATTGGGTAAAAGTTTTGGAGTTTTGATGAGGCCTATTATTTGTTCTCCATCAAATGACCACGGATACGGCTGGTATGAGAATTAATTAAACAAATAATGTTAATGAAGATACAAGAGTGAATTGAGACGATTTATACCATGGTAGTCGGTGGGAATATTAAAGAGAGGGGTGTTCAAGTGGTGATGAGACTTGGTCCCAAGAGCTAACGTAAATGTACAGGTCATAAATAAAATGATTCACTCAGATATTTTAAAGGATGAAACAAAAATAAGTCAGACAAAAATTAACAAAATACAAGTAATTTTTATGAAAAGAACAACATATATATATTTAAGTAATTCATTGAGTCTGAAACCTCAACAGAATGCAGGAAGCACTGGACGGTCGTTTCGTCTTATATTTGGGACTCATCAGCAGAGCGCATCCATTATCGAGAATTGAAACCCTGACAGTTAGGTTGTCAAGCAAACACCATACCAACTATTCCAACGGGTCTCGGTGACGATAAGATAGCAAATCAGACTTAATATAGCGCCGCTCGCTCACATATTCCGTGGTGCAACTAAACTGAAGTTCTCTGTAACTATAAAACTGTGCTCCCCGGAGCCACGACTACTATCACCAAGCCGCTCAAACTGAAGCATTAGAAGCTGGATCAAACAATGATATACATATGATAGAAATTGTAAGGAGGATTTGATAATTATAATTAAGTAATTCATTGAGTCTGACAGAAACCTCAACAGAATGCAGAAAGCACTGGACGGCCGTTTCGTCCTATATTTGGGACTCATCAGCAGTTCGCATCCACTACCGAGAATTGAAACCCTGACAGTTAAGTTCTCAAGCAAAGGTCATACCAACTGTTCCAACGCTGACGAAGAGATAGCAAACCAGACTCAATATAGCGCCGCTTGCTCACATATTCCGTCGTGGAAACGGAATATGTGAGACGAAACGGTCGTTCAGTGCTTTCTGCATTCCGTTGAGGTCTCACACTCAATGAATTACTTAAATATAATTATCAAATTCTCCTAATAATTTCATATATATATATATATATATATATATATATATATATATATATATATATATATATATATATATATATATATATTGTAAAGTGTCTATACATTGGTCGAAATTTGTTATTTTTTATAATGATTTTCACTCTTTACAAGGCCTAAGCTAGAGGGTTACAGATTAAGAGGCGCCAATCCCAGCAACGCGACAATATTGCTATGACGCCAAGGGCCACCAGAAGTGAAACAGAAGGAAACGGCTTTAGAAGGAACCGGAAATCCAATCTTAAACAGGAAACAAGAGATAAACCTTTACTCCTGTTCAAAAGACTGGGGAGGAGTGTGAACCGGGCGATATAGGTGTGCGTGATGAAATGGTCCAATGTCTTAAAAATGGCATGGGAGTCCGAATTCCAGGTGAAACTGTGCATGTTCATTTTCCCGTGGTAAGATGTCACATCTATTTGCGCCCTGTCCCATCACTGGATACGAGGGTCGGGGGTGGGGGGTATAAAAATTTATCGGTCTGAATAAGAAAGGATTGAAAGAAAAGAAATGATATTTGGCCATCTTGCTCAGATTTTGGAAAGTAAAGGTATCGAAAATCTTGTCAGCACTTCCTCTTCGTATCTTGGAAAAAATATCCCGTCCCATGATATGTGATAGTAAAATCAGTCTCCCTTCTACAGCAAGACAATAGCAAAAAACATCTGTTACACCTTTAGCTAACCTTGACTTAGTCATCCTTTTATTGTATGCATTTATCTGCATGTGTGTGTATTTGTATGTGCGTGTACAGAATTTATTGTGAGTTGAGTGAATTTTTTACTTTTCATTATTTATTAAAAATAAAAATAATTTATACAAAAGTTATAAAAATATAAAGGAAAAGAAAAAAAATCTAAATGAAATTGGCTAGACAATATATCCGATCGCTTACTAAATAGAAATTAAATCTAAAAGTTTAAAATTTCAGAATATCTACTTCTTCGTGCGCATGCGCAGTTACATTAACATAAGCACAGCTTTGGTTCTAAGTCCAGTTTTGAAGTTCTAAAGGCCGAAACGAGTCACACGAAAAAAAATTACACTGTCATTAATTTTACTAACCTTGTTATACCGTACGACGATATATATATATATATATATATATATATATATATATATATATATATATATATATATATATATAGTATTGAATGTATATATCATTTTCTCCAATACCTATATGTACAAGTATATATTTGAATATATTTATATTCACATATATATAAAAAAAAGAAATAAGTCAGCTGTGATCATGTTGTCTTTCGTAATATTTCTGGTAATAGTCACCTGTGTGGACTAAGCGCTGGGTACTGTTACAAACCCAATTAGCAGATGAGATTTGGGAATGATAGTGTTCTACTTTTTTGTGAGTGAGTGAGTGAGAGAGAGAGAGAGAGAGAGAGAGAGAGAGAGAGAGAGAGAGAGAGAGAGAGAGAGAGAGAGAGAGATATGCAGGCAGGCTTTTTTTTTACATGGACTCGAATACTGACTGACCAGTGGCATTCGTATTAAGTAACTACCTCCGCCCTGGATGACCTTATTTCGTTATGAAAAGTAGAATTGGAATTACCTGACACTATCAACTATCAAGGAAGTCTCTTCTCCTCTGTACATTAGTACTTGCCCAAATGTTTGGCGAATTTGAACATATTAGTTATTCAGTTCATTTATCAAGTTACCCAGTGTTTCTCATGACACACTGCATATCCATCAAGAAATAATAAACCTACTTCATTTCATAAATCCTTTCTTTCTTTGGGGAAGACAAAATCCAGAGACGGATATGCAATGTGATAGGTCCTGACCTGGCATCTCGTCGACAGTCTAACGTTCTCTGGCTTCCCTCTGTCTTTTCTACAAATATTTTTATGTTCTGACGAGCTACTTTCACTGGTACCCCAACTGATAACTATAAGCGTGCTACTAGGTTGGCATCTCGGTCCCACCCTTTCACTGTCGAAACAGTTAAATGTAACCGCCTCTTCTACTTCAACAGCTTCTTCTGTTGCACTTCCCGACAGAGGAACTCTCTTCCTCTTACTTGATTCCCTGATAACTATAATCTAATTCCAAATATAATGTTAATCGAAATCTTCTGATGCCTTGATCCTGATACCCGTCCTTCTCTATATCCTTTCCTCGCCCCTCTTTACTCTTACTCTCCCACTTTGTAACCCCTTGCGTGCTGGTGGCACTCTTGCCTTGCTTGGGGTGAAATGCTCTAAAAAAAAGAATTAAAGAAATGAAGCCATTTGTCACTTGCTACCCCCTGTATTTGGAGGTATCAACTCGTTTCTATATGCCTTACCAAATATGTTCTCTTTGAAGATAAAAGGACCAGCTAAAAAAAAACCCCAAAACCTGAAAGTCACTGGACTTGAGCCTAAACCGTTTGAAACACAAGCTCGTGACTATCAACTGGAGGTCTTCCATCACCATCGGAACCAAAAAACATCGAAACAGCAGAAGAGAAAATGAAGAAGTCAAACGAAAAGAGAGAAAGGCTCGACAAAATCGATCTTGTCCTCCACCAATATTACCATGCAATCAATGCCATCGGTTCTTCCAGGCAAGAATTGGTCTACTTAGTCATCAACGCCATCATCATAATGGAAGCGATCAGAATAGAAGAAATTAAATTCTTGGATATTTAAGGATAAAGGTGCCGACGACGAAATATATCGACACACCTACTCATCTACCCACCTACACATAATACGCACTTGAGCCTACGTATAAAAACAATACATTTAGTTCGAGATTTTGATCTTAGTCTTACAACAAAACCTACACATAATACGCACTTGAGCCGACGTATAAAAACAATACATTTAGTTCGAGATTTTGATCTCAGTCTTACAACAAAACCTACACATAATACGCACTTGAGCCTACGTATAAAAACAACACATTTAGTTCGAGATTTTGATCTCAGTCTTACAACAAAACCTACACATAATACGCACTTGAGCATACGTATAAAAACAACACATTTAGTTCGAGATTTTGATCTCAGTCTTACAACAAAACCTACACATAATACGCACTTGAGCATACGTATAAAAACAACACATTTAGTTCGAGATTTTGATCTCAGTCTTACAACAAAACCTACACATAATACGCACTTGAGCCTACGTATAAAAACAACACATTTAGTTCGAGATTTTGATCTCAGTCTTGCAACAAAACCTACACATAATACGCACTTGAGCCTACGTATAAAAACAACACATTTAGTCCGAGATTTTGATCTTAGTCTTACAACAAAACCTACACATAATACGCACTTGAGCCTACGTATAAAAACAACACATTTAGTTCGAGATTTTGATCTCAGTCTTACAACAAAACCTACACATAATACGCACTTGAGCCTACGTATAAAAACAACACATTTAGTTCGAGATTTTGATCTCAGTCTTACAACAAAACCTACACATAATACGCACTTGAGCCTACGTATAAAAACAACACATTTAGTTCGAGATTTTGATCTCAGTCTTACAACAAAACCTACACATAATACGCACTTGAGCCTACGTATAAAAACAACACATTTAGTTCGAGATTTTGATCTCAGTCTTACAACAAAACCTACACATAATACGCACTTGAGCCTACGTATAAAAACAACACATTTAGTTCGAGATTTTGATCTCAGTCTTACAACAAAACCTACACATAATACGCACTTGAGCCTACGTATAAAAACAACACATTTAGTTCGAGATTTTGATCTCAGTCTTACAACAAAACCTACACATAATACGCACTTGAGCCTACGTATAAAAACAACACATTTAGTTCGAGATTTTGATCTCAGTCTTACAACAAAATCGTGTAACAATTCCCTGTTGTATGCAAAATCCATTTTAAAAAATTATCAGAAAAATTGACGTTTTTTTTTGGCTTAGTATTATAATTTATAGATTTGGTTACCTAGGGCTTGCTATGAGAAATCAATGGTCCTTTGTACTGGAATCAATGTGTAATATCGGCCTTCGGGTGGACAAACTACAGTTTATCTCTCAATTGTATGTTTTCGGAGAGAACACATCAAATAAATGAGTGATACATGTCCCGGGGATTCCAACCTTGCAGCAGTTCTTCCCTCTTGAAAGAGTGAGGGCTGGTGGATACCGACGTCAGTATCACAGTGCTTGCGAGGACTGAGTTATTTTTGTCCATGTACACGTATGGGCACCCCACATTAAAAATGACTTCATATCATACCTCGCGACTGTCAGGGAGCCGAGTAAATGGAATCAGGGGGTTTGCCCTAGCAAAAGGGAAAACATTCAACAACTGTTGAGGAATTGTCATATCTTTTATGGTGTAAACTGTATTTACTACAATATTTGTAAAAAATGAAGTAAGATCGTTGTTCGCTAACTTCATCTATCCGACTGTAAAGTGGTACAGACGCTTATTTTCAGCAACTAAAATGGACGGTATTGGAAAAAAACATCATAGGTATTCGTTTATAAGTCTATCACGTGTATAAATCGATACATGACTTGAGCAAAGAAACCATTTGTTTGTCTTATGGAACTTGTAATTTGCAAGACTCGGACAGATCGACAGACCTTTCTGCTGTGTATCCAATATCAGGTTTGGTGAATGGAAGGGTCACTTAAATTAGGGCACTTCCTCCTAAAATCCGCTCTCAGTCAATGAGAGTAGTCTTCTGGAAAAATCTGGTGGAACCAAGATGGCCTGTCAGCATTTTCTGTTAAATGTGCGGTTGTCAATACTGCAGGAAACGAGAGTCCTTTTAACGGAATCTCTATATATCTGACTGCAGGTCAGATCTTTGGCAATTGATATACGATATATGGTCAGCCTAGCATAGATAAAACTATGCACTATAAAATATATATGCACTATAAAATATTTATACATTTGTGTATGTCTATGCAGGTTTGCTATGTAATTATCTATATGCTCGTATGTATGTATACATATATTTGTATACACTTGTGTGCATATATTTAAAACAATTCACAAAAAAGTACGCACAAACATCTGTATATAAAGGGTGCGATGGGTAAATTGTCGCCATTTTATATTTTTAATTTCGGATTTTTTTTTTATTTTGTTGACTGCACCGTTATAGTAGAGTCAGTTGGGCACCGACCGTGAGTAAAAGAGCACCAAGACGCAATACACTCTGCCAGAAATTTGGAAACGGTATGCTGTACAGCTTCGCATTTGCGCCGGAAGCTCCAATAAAAACATTTGAGGTGTTAATCTGAAGACAGTGCAGAAGATTCGGAAAGAGTTGGATGAGTCTAATGGTGATTACGAATGTGTTTGGAGTGATCACCAGTGATGGCGATGTTATGCCTCCATCTACCCGCAGGTTTTCAGACTCAACACGGAAGCCAACATCAAATGCATTGAGGAGGTAGTGTCGCCGTAGGGGCAAGAGGGTGGCTGCTGGAAAACACTATGTCCGGCAACAGGACTCTGTCATGGTTGTCAGACAATTTCTGCAACCACGTCACCCCTTACATATGGCCACCTAACTCCCCAGACTGCAACCTCCTTGATGTCCGGAGCGCAGCTGATTTTGAGAGAGCAATTTCTTGTAACACCAAGGATTCTGGCAGCATTCACCCACATAAACAAGGAGATCACCCAGAAGAGTTGCAAGAGATTCCGAAATCGTCTGGAGGCCATGGTTGAAGTCAATGGCGATTTTATTGAATAAATTTTACTCTTTAGTATTTCAAGATATTTTTGTGTAATTTTGTTAAATATATCTGTTAAAATGAGTGTGTCAGTGTTATTTTCATTTTTGAGTCATTTAGACGACAATTTATCCATCGCGACCTGTATATCTGTTAAAATGAGTGTGTCAGTGTTATTTTCATTTTTGCGTCATTTAGACGACAATATATCCATCGCACAATGTATATCTGTTAAAATGAGATGCCAGTGTTAGTTTCATTTTTGTGTCATTTAGACGACAATTTATCCATCGCGACCTGTATATCTGTTAAAATGAGATGTCAGTATTCTTTTCATTTTTGTGGCATTTAGACGACAATTTATCCATCGCACAATGTAAATATTTTTTTTAAATGATCAGTGGAAAATGTTATGTAGGCATTTCTAACCTTAGGTCTCGGAAAGAAATATGGATACAACAAAAATCAAAGGAAATAATAATAATAATAATAATAATAATAATAATAATAATAATAATAATAATAATAATAATAATAATAATAATTTCTTATGGTTGCAAAATCAACTATTGATAAATAAAACGATTCTGGAAAATTGCAGGAAAAACGTAGAAATCTCAGCATACCCCGGATAGATTATCGTAAAGCTTTTAAAAATATGCAACACTCATGGGTCTTTACAAGGATTCGGAAATGGTCGAAGTCTCTTCGGTGAAAGTAAATTTCATTAAATATAAGATGATGCTATGGAAAAAACACATTATATCTAAATCATACATCTAATGCTTTGAATATATCCGATGGGGAATTTTTCAAGGAGACTCCCTGACACCCCTCATGTTTGTCTGTTCCTAATTCCCCTTTCATATAAACTAAAAAGTAAGAACGATGGATACAAAATAAATAACGAAGTAGTTAATCACTTATTTGACCTGAATGACCTCAAACTTTTGTTGCCAAAAATGACAACGAGTTAAAAGATCTTAATATTGTAAAATGTTTCAGTGACGACATAGGTATGGATTTTAGATTAGATAAATGTGCAAAAGTAATATTCAAGAAAGAGAGAATTATAGAAACACACTCAATAGATATTAATTTTGTCACTAAGATTAGGGAACTGGAACAAGATGAAGCCTACAAATATCTCGGTGTCATTGAAGGGGATGGAATACAGCATACCCAAATGAAGGAGAAAGTAAGAAAAGAATACTGTAGACGTGTGCGTCTGGTGTTATATACCGAGCTGATTTCACAAATGAGAATATCAGCCATAAACATCTTGGCTGCCCCTGTGGTGCAATACAGTTTCAAAATCCTTAATTGGACCATAGCAGACATTGAGGACCTGTAACAATTGTATGGGACTTTACAATACTCACAGACATTGTGATTAAAAGCCACAAAAAACAGAATGTGCTTTCTTATTGACATTGCAATTCTTGCAGACTAAATTATCTTTGATGATCTTAAAAATATAAGGACATTGAAGTGGAAATCTCAAAATTGTGGTATATGAAGACATCAATAATTGTAATTATTGTGTCCTGGATTCGATTGGAAAATATTCTCATAGATTTATAAGAACAGATCTCTGGTAGCCCACGACTTAAAGAAATGTAAAAAAAATGTTGTCACATGAACAGCTCACAACTTAAGAAGGGCTTTATCTATGTAAAATAAGCGTGCTCATAGCTTTTTTTTTATTTTTTATGTTTTTTACAAAAATGTTAACTGGAAAATGTCATGATGCCATTTTTAAGCTTAGGTTTCTGGTTGGGACCTGGGAAGAAACAAGCATACAACCAAAATTAAAAGGAAATACTAAGATTACTACTACGAATAATAATTAAACTAATCGCCCTGACATCGTGATTAGAACCGCAAAGCCAAAATGTCCCTCCATATTGACATGACAGTCCCTGCAGACTGCAATATATCTTTGAAGATTAAAATATAAACTATGAAAATATAAGGACCTTGAAATCGAAATTTCAAAAATGTGGCGCATGAAGACATTAACAATACCAGTTGTAGTTGGAACGCCTGGGATTAATTGGAAAGATTCTAATAGATTCATTGAAGGAATCCATGCCTTAATGAAATAAAAAAAATGTACTCACAAGAACAGCCCACACCTTACGAAAGGATTTATATAAAATATGTGCGATTTTTTTTTCAAAATGGCTCAGTGAAAAATGTCATGATGCCATTTCTGACCTTAGATCTCTGGTTGGGACCCGGAAAGAAATGAGTATAGACCAGATTAATAATAATAATATTAATAATAATAATAGATTCATTGGAAAAGTTTCTGATAGAGACATTGAAGGCATTCCTGGTAGGCCAAGACTTAAATGCAAAATATTGTACTCACAAATTCAGCCCACACTTTACGATAAGTTGTTCTTATATTATTCTAATAATATTATTTTTTTTAAGTGAAATTAAGAAACCTATTTTTATTTTAGGAGAACTATTTTATCACTTTCAACCGAAAGCAAAATTGTCTACTCGGACATTGAAGGAATTCCTGGTAGCCCATGCCTTAAATAAATGCAAAAGAATGCCCACACGTTACGAAAGACTTTATGTAAAATATGTACGATTTTTTTTTCAAAACTGCTCAGTGGAAAATGTCAAGATGCCATTTCTGGCCTTAGATCTCTGGTTGAGACCCGGAAAAGAAATGAGTATAGATCAGAAAACAAAGGAAATAATAATAATAAAAATAATAATAATTAAGATTTTGCCAGAGAATAAAGTAGGTTGTGGAATATGAAAATGACAGACGTGCTAGTGATTATTGGAATGCTGTGAATGTTCCTGAGGAGCCTAAATAATTGTTGGAGGAATTGGTCATCAGTGGAAGAATCGAGGCCACCGAGCATTGTTGAAACCAGGGTGCTGAAAAGAGTGCGGGTCTACTGAAGAGAACTGCTCTCTAGTCAAAGTTACCATTTAAATAAATAAGAAGAATCAGATACGCTCTGTTTTGAAGATCAAGACTGACGAAACGAGATGACAAGAAATCGTAACATTACAAAAACTACCGGACGTTTCAGCAGGAACAGGAATTCTCCAACGCAAAGCCCAGGAGCCACTCAGTGTAGTGGTGGAGAGCACTAAATAAGGTGTGTGTGGTATGGACATAAGAGGAGGAAGTGGAAAATATGTGGATAATGGGGATAGATGAAGGGTGATCCTTAGTTTGGAGAGGCGATCAAAAATGCATTTACGCGGCTGTTAGGTTCACAAAGAAGCTATCTGAGTTGGAACTTCATCCTTGCAAATGGAATACGATGAAAATGAGGGTGATTCGAATCTGTATACATGGCATGGCGTGTCTTAGCTGTAAAGGATCTAGTGAAACTAAATAATGGAGTTCCTCGGGGAAGAGAATTCATAGAATAGTCATTTCCCCAGGATCGGCACCAAAGACATGACTAAATGAGATTATATTCTGCAGATCATGGATGTTTTGGGGATTGAGGGGATTGAGGGGATACTGGAATTCTCTGAAAATTGCTGGAGATCTGAAGGGATTTTTTGTCACACAATTCACCGGCGATAAACACCGGACAATTCGCGTGAAGTTAAAAATACATCAAATAATAATAATAATAATAATAATTATTATTATTATCATTAAAGACCACAAACAAAGAAAAGTGCCTCCTTATTGATATGGCAGTCCCTGCAGACTGCAATGTATCTGAAGATATTCAAAAAGCTGTCAAAATACAAGGACCTTGAAATCGAAATCTCAAAAATGTGGCACATGGGAACATCAACAATCCCTGTTGTAGTTGGAGCCTTAGGATTGGTTGGAAAAGATTCCAGTAGACTAATTGAAGGGATCCCTGGAAGTCTATGCCTCAAAGAAATACAACAAAATTGTTCTCACAAGTACAACCCACACTTTACGAAGGACTTTATCTATGTAAAATATGTATGTTTTTTTTTTTTTTTGTCAGTGGAAAGTGTCATGATACCATTTCTAACCTTAGATCCCTGGGCGGGACCCGGAAAGAAATGTGTAAACGCCAGAAATCAAAGGAAAAAAAAATTTGTGTGGTCAATAAAACTTGAAAGTCGAAATAAAAATCTTAAACAATCAAACATACACGTGTACACACACACGCAGACACAGACACGCGCACACACACACACATATATTTTATAACTTCAAACCTTATCTTAAGTGGATACTCGTATTTAAGTAGACGTTCCGTTTATTTATTAAACATTATATTTATTTGTTTTCGTCCACAGTAAATAAATATACTGTTTAATAAATAAACAGAGCGTCTACCCAAATACGTGTATCTACTAAAATAACGCTTAAAGTGATTAAAAATCTATCGGATTAATAAAACAAATACTTTCTTTATATATATATATATATTTCATTGGGAAAATTGGGTCCATTGGGAAATATATATGATAAATGATAATTTGTAAAGCATTACCGTGATATGTTTCACTGGAATTTTATTTTACTAATTTTAATTATATTTTAACTTTTATATTTAGAAATTTATTTTACTAAAACAAAATCTCCATTACTGAGGCGAAACTTGACTCATGTTAAACAACTAAATATTTGCTTTTTACTTTTTCTGTGCCGTTACAGATATTAGATTTGGACTAATTTCAACTTTTTTCTTGGTTAAGTATCCCACATTATTTCAGTACCAATTTAGTAAAAAAGGCCCTTAGTGTAAATTAACTATGGGAAATTCACAGTTCATGGCACTTTCGATGTATCTTCATCTGAATTATTTATATTCATTTTTAAATAAAGTAATTTTTTCAAGTAAAAATGATAATCTCGAAGATTTCGGTGACACACATACATTGCGTGCGTTGTTTAAGTTTAAAAAAATGCAGATTTATAAATATTAACCATAAATAACTCAAGCGAACATGCCATGAGTTCCCTTTGATTAATATACGCTAAGGTTTATATTCAATATATTCTCCTCTGATGGTTTATCGTGGTGGAGATGATTGCGTGGTCCAATAGCCCTGAGAGCGATGCTCTCTGGAGTCCTAAAGTCGTGGTAGGGCCACCCTTGACGACAAGGTCGAAAACGAGAGCCCCTGACTAAGCGCAAGCAACCCCAACAGTGATACAAACGATGAATAGGGCTACGCATCACCGACATGCTACAGAAGTTGCCACTCAAAATCATCATCCGCGTCCTGGGTAAGACGATGAACTACGTTCAACAGCAAGGCCTCTGATCAGGAGGTTTTGAGGAGCGTGGAACCACCTCTTAATTGCTGGCGTTCCCAGGTTCACCCTGACTCGGGGTGGTAGCACCTGTTATGGTCCCAGATATGGGCAAATAGTTAACACCCAAACTTGTGTAAAAATAGGTTTTAATGCCAGAAATACTCTGTAATAAAAGAAAATATTACCAGCAATAATTTTTGACGGAAAAATTATTATCAGCAATACTTTAAAAGATACCAGCAATACAAACAGCTATACATTCTTTGGAAGAAATATGACCAGCTATGGATTTATTGAAGGAAAAATATTCCCAGAAATAGATTTTTGAAGAAAAACATATGACCAGAAATAAAAATGTTGTCGGCATTAAATAACCCATTGAGGTTTTGATATGCTGTAAACCAAACCAAACCAAACCAAACCAAAACCAAAATCAAAATCATAACAGAGTCAGCAGCAGTTCTTTAAAAATTTACAACGTGATTCTGCATGTCTCATTGCATATGTGCCGCAGAGGAAGGTCATGGAATTAAGTGTGTGGGTCACTTCCTGGCAAGTTGAGGTCCACCTTAAACAAATGCACGTAATCGGCACTTTCATCTACTCTGATTTCTTTCACCTCCAACCAAATTTTTCAAATCCAAACGACGATAGGGAATTGATGACGAGAGCAGGTTTTTGGTGAAAATGGAAGCTTCTAGTCTTGAATCTGCGCGTTGGCGGTGAATTTAGTCATCAACGACATCACCATAAAGGAAGAGATTAGCAAAGAAGAAATTCAATTGGATACGAGACAAGGCCGACAACGACGATTGTCCTTTCTTATGAAATGAAGCAGACTGGGACACATACACCATAAAAATGAAGCAGATTGCGACACTTAAATCAGAACAAATGAAGCAGACAGGGACACTTAAACCGTAAAAATGAAGCAGACTGGGACATTTAAACCATGAAAATGAAGCAAACTGTGATATTTAAACCATAAGAAATGAAGGAGATTGGGACACTTAAACCATAAAAATGAATCAGACTGGACACTTAAACCATAAAAATGAAGCAGGCTGCGACACTTAAACCATAAAAATGAAGGAGACTCGGACACTTAAACCATAAAAATGAAGCAGACATGGGGCACTTAAACCATAAAAATGAAGCAGACTAGGACACTTAAACCATAAAAATGAAGCAGACTGGGACATTTAAACCATAAAAATGAAGTAGACTGGGATACATAAACCATAAAAAATGATGCAGACTGGGACACGTAAACCCTAAAAAATGAAGGAGGCTGGGACATTTAAACCATAAAAATGAAGCAGACTGGGACACATAAATCATAACAAATGAAGCAGACTGGGACACTTAAACCATAAAAATGAAGCTGACTTGGATATTTAAACCATAAGAAATGAAGGAGACTGGGACACTTAAACCATAAAAAATGAAGGAGACTGGGACACTTAAACCATAAGAAATGAAGGAGACTGGGACACTTAAACCATAAAAATGAAGCAGACTGGGATACTTAAACCATAAAAAATGAGGCAGACTGGGACACTTAATTCATAAAAATGAAAAGTTATGGTATACTTAAACAAAAAACAGAAACTCAATCTTTATAGTCTATGTAAACCATAACAATGTAAAAGTGTTTATGGGATCCTTAAAAATGAAACATTGCGTTACAGATACCATAAAATTGAAACAGTCTGTGATATTTTAACAATAAAAATAAAAGTGTGTGAGGGTACTTAAAAACTTCTAAACAATACATTTGAAGTAAAAAAAAGCGTTGAACCGCTTAAAATTTAGAATCACGTTTTGAATTTTTCATATAGGTTTTCATTTTGTGAAAATCTTTTCCGATGACACTGGATCGTAGGCGAAACATATCAAGATAAATTTTTCCCCAAATTGTCTTACATATTTACGATTCCAATTTTACTCTCAAAGAATTCCATGTGATTTAAGAGCTCGAAAAGTATTAATAAAACATTTCCCATTGAACTTAGACATTCCTTCCTACCAAAATACATGTATACTTATATACATGTATACATCTAACATGTATACATATATACATGTATACATCTAACATGTATACATATATACATGTATACATCTAACATGTATACATATATACATGTATACATCTAACATGTATACATATATACATGTATACATCTAACATGTATACATATATACACACATCGCACACTCACGCACACGTACGCACAAATGTATGTGTGTATGCGTATAATGTTGCACACATACGTAAATGACTATGGTTGTTGATGAGTGCTCATATAGATATTTGCTTAGTCTAGTCTGGCATGAGGCGAGAATAGAAGGGCGCATGGGAAGTTCGAACTTAATGTACTAAAGTCAGATCTCTAACAGGAGTTTATTTGGTGTCGCTCTACGGAAGATATCCGTTCGTTGATTGATAGGAATATAATATGGAATCATTTTTGCGCGCCTACTGGCGTATATATATATATATTTTTTTTTGAGTAGAAAATAGTTATAATAAATACTCCACCGTGACTCTCTCTCTCTCTCTCTCTCTCTCTCTCTCTCTCTCTCTATATATATATATATATATTGATTAGAAAATAGTTATAATCATCGTCCTAAACCAATATAAATTACTAAATAAACGATCAGATCTCATCTGAAAATGTCGACACGAAAACAAATTTTTACTACGTTAAATCGAAAACTAAAATCGAATACTTTGTAAAATGCCACCATGAAAAATGCAACTTTCTCTCTATATATGCAACGCTGATAATGTAACATATGTTAGAAAACGCCAATAGGTTAAACTAAAAAAAAAGATCACCACCCCTCGAAAAAATGAACAAATCTAAATGAGTGAATAAACAAATGAAATAGATAATAAAGAGATTAACACACAACGAATGTATAAATAAACACACGTAAATGGAATAATAATGATCAACAACAAATACTTAAGTAGTAGATAATAAATAAAGAGTAAAAAGTTAAACAAGAGTATAAAATAGCTATAGATAACCGCATTCATATCCAGTTATTTGTTCTCAGTAGACTCTAGAATAATTGGAAACATACCCGTTAAATCCACCCAATAACTGTTAGGATAATACAATATTCCTCGTGACATTAACCAGCAATATAAATATTTAAATAAAAAAAACAAAAACAAACATGGCCTGAAGATTGCTTTCACGCATGAAACAGACTATCGCCAATCGGTTTTGACCTCATTGTCCACATACGCTCTGTCTTTAGTATTAAGCACTTTTAACCATGAATATATCATACCGTAAAACTATATTTGTATCATTACACACACGCACACACACACACATATATATATTGAAATCATTTTTTCTTGTAAAGTTGTCTTTAAAAATATACATTTTCATCCAACATCTTTTATTATTATTATAAGAATTATTTTAGTCCATTGCACGTGGTTGAGTGGACATTCTCGTTTTTTAAACAGTAAAATTAATGCCCACTGGCCTAGATAACAGAAAGTCTTATCAAAGAAATTATACCTCTCAGGAGGCATCGAGCCTGCATTTCCTTTACCCTGGAAAAACGACAGTGAAATCGGCTAAATCACGCCGGGTTAAAGGCTGTTTTCTAGGTTAAATCAAAGAATTCCCAACGTGAGGCGTATGCCCCACCTGTGGGGTATGGTAATATTTTGGTGGGGAATGCCTAGGATGATCACTCTTTGGCGTTCTATAATTTCATTTTGCATTATTATTTCATGATTATCAAAGTATATTACAGAATAAGCTTTCATTCAAATATTTTATATTTCTGCCTTTCCGTTCCCTATTATATGTTTTGAAACTATATATATTTGTCATTTTGTTTTTTTAATCTTTCCCTTTCATGGCCGCCATGGTCTTTGGAGGCTTGTTTAGAGACCAAGATAATGGCCTTTTAAGCTTCCTTCACGTAAATTGCAGTAAAATTTTGAATATTTAAGAATTAAATATTACAAAGGGTGGGGGGCAGCAGAATTTATAGAAATGTGGAGTATGGCCCCCAAATCGGTGGGAACAACTGGTTTAAAAGGATTGAAGGTTCGATCCTAACCGAGAAATACATTTTCTTTATGAAAACTTTCTGCTTTCTAGGTCGGTGGACATCCGTTTCACTGTTTACAAAAAATGAATTTCCACTAAAACGCGTTTATCCACTAAAAAGGGTGATAATGATAAAAAGTATACGTGTGTTTATGTGTACTTATGGGCAGGTTAGCATTCTGATAATGAGACCCGGGTTCGAATCTTACTATTGTCGATTTGTCAGGAAGGAGACTTCCTGATGTTATAGGACTGAAGGAGTTGATCCCAGCGTGCGGCACCTTTGAAAAGTGCCCGAAAACCATACCATGGGTTGACCCAAGACTTATGAATGAAATTGGGTAGACGAAACCCTTGGAGGCCGTCGATAGCTGTGCCGAGGGCTTGAGCGTGCTGGTTTTGTTCAAATTGGTGATAGCACACTCTTTCCCAGAAACTGTAACTAAGGTCTGCTCAGCATAGTTGCAGTATAAACCACAGGTGGGCTCTGTGGGTGTTGAACAAACACAAATATGCCTGAGCAAACGTCTGCAATAGGGATTGGCTAGACGGGTGTCCAGTATGCATTTATTCTACTTGATTGTGAAAACTTCATATTAATACCCGGAAGAGCGATAACAGTGGACGTGAGAGACCCCATTTTCTGAAAAATCATTGTAAGAGAAAGATTTTATAAATTACATCCGACAACAGCCCAAAAGGTTTCCGTATAAGGAAACGGCAAATATTATTATTACCATTATTAATTTTAATAAATATACCCTAGAGCGGTTATGCAACGAATTCGATCCTTACTGAGTGCTCCGCTATTGTTGCCTTGTGCCAGACTAGACGAATTTATATGCATTTGTAATGTTGGTTTAATAAATACATAAATCTTTTTTGTCTGTGTGTGTGACGGTGTCTGTTCTTGTCTCGAAATTAGGTATTGATTTTCTGTCAATTGTTACTGCGCCTCGACATGGCTCATCATTGGCTGCTGTTCGTAATATTTCGGTGACTTCTCGCCATAATTAGTATCTGCCTCCCCAGCTCGGCAATCTTGAGTATGGATGGCGCTAAGCGACACAACTGTGCTGATGTCCGATGGGCGCGCGACGCCGTCGTAGCTACGGGAGCGTCCCCACTTCCTCTTCATTCTCGGTGGGAGGCAGCAGAGGCATCTGCTCCAGTTAATCTCGCTCAGACGTGATCTCTGCCATTTTTTGAGGATCTCGTGCTGAACCTGCAAGACAAAAAAAATGAAAATCGAATTTATAAAAATAATAATAATAATAATTGGGGAAATCAACCACGTAATTGTGGAATGTTACTCAGAGAAGGTATAAAAATAAATGCTATATCAATCGCTAATTTCTGTCTTCATTGCTCTTCTTTCATTGTTCTCGCTACTTAATAATGTTTTTTTCTTCTTTTTTTCTGATTCTTTTCCCACTCGCTTGTTTCTTAGTGATTTTATTCTCTTGCTTGGAGTTAAAGGATTAAAAAGGAAAGACTTGAGTGGGTAGGAAATATAATCAAATGGGAACTGGAAAATCGGCTGTGATTTGATTATAAACAACGTTTTGGCTATAATGGTAGAAGCTTGGATCTAAAGAATGAAAAAACATAATTCAGTGAAGATTTGTGATCCAAATGGATTATCGACTTGTCGATACCGTCCCGACCTATTTTTTTAAAATTTTCAGTGGATTCTTTTGAATTCTTCATAATGCAATGTTTTCCCATTTGCTTTCACCACTATTTTTAAATTCAACGTTGTTATTCTCTCAGATTTGCTGCCACCAAAACAAAAAGATAATTGTCCTTTGTTCCTGTTTAGCTTATCGATGCGAGGTGGTGGAGGTGGAGGAAGACGAAAGTAATTGATTTATAACTCTCCAAATGGCGTTAGTATGAAGTTAATAAAAGAATAGAACAGGCTTTGATCCCGACTCATCGAATTCGCTTCCTTTATGATATATATATATATATATATATATATATATATATATATATATATATATATATATTTAGTTTACGAAAAACTACGTAATCCGTATGGGTAGACCCAAGGATTATAAAATCCAGAGAGCTCAATGTAAATCAGAGCTAATAATTTAAATAAAAACAGACCACTTTAAGGTTCCATATTAAAGTGGTCTGTTTTTATTTAAATTAAAATATATATATATATATATATATATATATATATATAATTGTTTATTTAAAAATTATAACATAAATATGTTATAAAATCACTACAAAAATAGCCATTTTGTTTCGACACCTCCGGTGATGTTGAATGTAGAATAAAGAGTTTTAAAAGTTTCAAATTAATTAACGATCTTTCGTAAGGGGAAACGCTGTTACATAAGCAAGAATGACCAATCAAAATACAAGTATACGAGAATTCAAAAAACCTGACAACGAAGTAAGGTTATAATAGCTATTAAAAGCTTTAAAGTTGGGGTTTTACTAAAATAGAATTTATTCTCACCAATAAGTATTAAATTATATGATAAAATTTGATATTAAAATTAAAGGTAAAAAATTACCAATTTTAAAATCTAAATTTAATCTCTATTAAGTTATAATATAAGTGAAGTTATTTATAGAAAAGACAGAGGGATGCCACGACATGGAAAAATGACTGAAGTCGAGATGCCAGGTGAGGACCTATTATTAGCCGTTTCCCCATAAGGAAATATTAAATTTAGATATTAAAGAAATAAAAAAAATGTACTCACAAGTACAGCGCACATATTACAAAGAGCTTTATCTATGTAAAATGTGTGTGATATTATTTTTTTTTTTATAAAAATGCTCAGTGGAAAATGTTTTCTAACCTTAGGTCTCTGGTTGGGACCCGGAAGGAAATGTGTATCCAACATAAATCAAAGGAAATAATAATAATAATAATAATAGTTTCAAGGTGACAGCACTATTTGGCACAGCTCATGTGCTGAGGAAAGTGTTGTGTCTGTAAGCTATATGCAGGAGCTGTGATATGATTAGCATCACCCGGCTGATGCATTTGAATGTTGGAGAAGATGTAAAATAACAATAATTGACTCGAATTCTACAAATAAATAGTAAAACTACTAATCGGAATCTGGTCATCGAACAGAATAACATGAAATTCAGCTAAATCCGTGAATATTATCGATTTAGCCGATCACACCGAATGAAACTGAATAATAACATTACGAAGACTTGAGGAAATTTGTGATTTGGTTCACAACCAATGTCGAATGTGAAAATATGGAATATGACTTGTATGGAAAAAGAAATTAAAATATAGGTATTTTTATTGTTTAATTATTACAAGGCTCAAGAATATCCCAAGGTAGACAGTTATTAAATGTGGTTGTTATAATGGCGTAAAGATAGGTGTAAGCGGTTCATATTATAAGATAGATATTATGATAGATAAATGTTGACCCTAGATTTCTGTGAGTCCAGGTAAAAAAATTAAACTTCCTTAGTCTTAACTAATTCAAATAACAGTTAAAGGTGGATAACACCTGTTCTATTATTACAACACTTACTATATAAAAATTACACACTTGATTGCTTTCTATTTCATGCAGTTAAATGAAGATTGTCGTTAAGGAAACAGTTTTTGTGTTGAAGACGTTAAGATTCGACTGATCAGGAAAGCAACTTCGTCGAAGTCTTTTCCACCGAAGGACATTTCTGAGTAAGAATCTGTCTGAATGGAACATCGTCCTTACCAATGGAATATGAAAGGAATGAGGTCGACTCCACTATGTGTACGTGTCATGGTGGGTCCTAGCTGTAAAGATCTGAATTGGTGAAACTAGGAAAATCTAGTTCGCCTGAACATTTACCATGAAATAGCGAGATGATAGCAAACAAAAGGTTGCTAGCATCTCGCTATTTTGTGGGAAAGTGGGTGTAGAGTGGAAAATAATAAATTACCCACAATGCCGCGTAAACACCTTTGAACTTTGTTCAGGATTGAAAGTGCAGATTGGTCAGCTCCAGCTAAGCTATAGCAGCAATACTTTATTTTTGGGACTGATTTGGCTCTTGTAGAATTTGACTCGAGTACCTTCTGGTACAGTGGGCGATGATAAGTTTTTAGCCACCCGTAATTATAGCAATTTTGGCTTGTGTAATAACGTATCTTCTTTTTTGTTTTTAGACAATACCGTGTTAGTATCAAGCTACTCTAATGTATGAACGATAGTTGACTTATATTTTGCAATGAAAGTTCGGGAAAGTAACGAAATTGGTGAATTTCAACGAGGGCAAATAATAGGATGGCATCAGTGTGGCAAGTCAAATAGAAAAATTGCTAGGTTTTACCAGGTTAATCATCAAACGGTTAATAATATTGTCAAGAAATCTAATGAAGAAAGCCAGTGTCGTGTGGAACAACGTCCAGGAAGACCAAGCATCGTGTCTGAATGAATGAAAAGGGCAGTGAAGAGGGAAGTCATCAGAAACCGTTGTCAGAGCGTCAAAGATGTCGCCAACAGCATGGAAATGTCGCCATATGCAGAGAGAATGATTCTGAAAGAGCTAGGCTATCAAAGAAGAGTTGCAAGAAAGAAGCCCTTGATTTCAGAGGCTAACAAGAACAGGCGTATGGACTGGGCGAGAGAATTCAAGAGCAAAGATCATGAATTTTGTCAGTCTCTAATTTGGTCAGTTGAAAGTAAATTCTGCTAGTATTCGAATTCGAGACAGGTTTATGTTTGGAGAAATCAGAATGAGACTGAATGTCTGCAGGCAACCGTGAAACATGGAAGGATTGGAGTAATGGTGTTTGGCGCTGTCTGGTTTGGATGGAAATCTGAGCTGATTCTTGTTGATGAATAGTTTAATAGTCCAAACTACTGTCAAATATTAGAGAAAGGACTACTCCCCCTATTTGAATCAATTGAACCAAGAATGTCTACTTTTAACAAGAAGATGGAGCGCCCTGCCATTCTCGAGTAAAGTAGCAAAGGCCTGGAAGGAATCGCAAGGAATCAAGTCACTGCCATAATAAGAGCACTTTGAACGGTCCCAAAGATTCGTACAAAAAGAATGAAATAATCTTAGAGTTGTTGAAATCAGATTTAATATTGATGGGAGTAGTCGTGAAGAGTTGA
The DNA here is from genome assembly GCA_964036315.1 of Acanthosepion esculentum. Lineage (NCBI taxonomy): Eukaryota > Metazoa > Mollusca > Cephalopoda > Sepiida > Sepiidae > Acanthosepion > Acanthosepion esculentum. The sequence goes on along the minus strand of OZ038490.1, from coordinate 114,789,931 downwards.
TTAGACTTTTTCTCACTTGATCCTTGAACAAAAGTCACTAACAGATGACAAAATTTATTTATAATCCGCACATAAAATGTATATCTCCTCTTTCCAGCCTCGACAGAATTCAAAAAACATTTACGCACCTTGAAAGCAATGAATTATTTCCCACCTTAGAAATCCTCCCCCACAAATGAAATGTCGCCAGCCTTTCGCTAATCTAACGCCATTTCCATGGCAAATGTTCTGACGAACTACATACCCTGGTTTTACCAGTTTAGAGATTTTACCTCTAAGACCCGCAATGCCATGTACAGGCAGGTGAAGCTTGCTCATTCCGTTCGTATTCCATTTGTAAGAAGGAAGTTACATTCGTAAACTTTCTTCCCAAAAGCTGATACTTTATGAAACAGACTCCCGAGAGGATGCTTCTCCAAATACAACAATCTTAAGCTATTCAAATCTAGGGTAAGCTTTTCTCTATCCTATATATACCCATAAACTTAAATTTTTATCCCCTCCTGTTACATTAAAAAAACAACCTTATTTAGTAATCCTCTACATTGAGTGGCTCTTAGGCCTTGTATTGTGTAAATATTTAGTGAAAAAGATGGGTGGATTCTATATATCCATGTAATGGACTTTTCTGGTAAAGTTATGAAGTCAATTTCATTCTTTGTTTCTATATATGCGTTTTTTCTCTAGTCCATTATTATCTATTTTATTTCTCTAGTCCATTTTTACCTACCTTTTCTCTAGTCCATTTTTACCTATTTTTTCTCTAGTCCATTTTTAACTATTCCCGCGTGAAAAGAAAACAAAAAAAAAAAAAAACAACCCCCCCCCCAAAAAAAAACCCCAAAACAGTCTGCTGCTATTTTGGGTCTTTCTGGGATAAGACTGGTATTTCTCTTGATAATTCTAAAATGTTATACTCTAGATTCTCCATTTTTTCTTGTTCCTTCTTTTCTATCAAAATGGTGAGCTTTGTTTTCTCTCCTTCTATAACACTTCTGACGTCATCGTAAAAAGTCCTTAAGGTACCTCATTTGAACTTTTCAAAGTTGGTGCAGGTACCCGGATTATTTTCAAATAAAACTGATTACTATCCAAGCTACCCTGTCAGGGGTAGAAACTTTCTATCATCTCGGCTTCAGTCTGTTTTCTACCGTCGTAATGTAGTTTCCCTGTGCCTTTTAAATATTTTCATGGTTAATTCTTCTGATAGACTTTCCTCTTTTGGTACCTTGACTTTATGAATTTAAACGCAGTACTAGATTGGCGGCAAGGTCTCATCATTTTACAGTCGAAATGGCTAGATGTAACTGTACGTTCTATGCGAATAGTTTCTACTCGCGCCGTTCTTCCTTTTGGAACTCTCCTCCTTTCTTGCTTTCCAGTCAACTTTGATCTTCAAAAATTAAAATGTGATGTCAATCATTATCTTGTGTCTTCTTAATTCCCGTTCTTTTGATGTTCTTTCTCCTTAATGTTTTTCCTTTTCTTATATTCTTTCACACTCAATGACCACTGCGTCTTAGTGGTTTTATTGCCTTGCTTAAAAAAATGTTGCCTGCCGCCATATCACGATTGGCTAAACATCTTACGCTGCTAGCATTGTTAGCCTCATTCACCTTACAAAGCAGGAATTTCTTACAAAGAACTTACGAAATACCAGGTGATGTTAGTCAATTTAATTATTACTTGGTCGAGATTGTAGTCTTTAGCTATGATTTGAAATTTGTGTATAATTTATCTTTTTCTAATTTAGCTTAGTATCTAAGTCCTTGTACCATGTTCTGTCAGCTTGGATGTGCGGGTGGTGTAATGCATAATGGCTTGCAATTGTTAATGAGAGAGCTGAGTTCCAATTCCCGTTGGGTTCGTTATATTCACTTACGTGCAAATACCTTTGGGAAAAGCTTGAATCTACCTCTTTCCCCCAGCTATGGGTTAATTAGTAAGACTTGTATCATTAAACCATTATTATCTACAAAAATATTATACTCTAAAATATTTTTTGGCTTTAAAGGGTTGATAAACTGTAAAAACGAATCAAACAATCAATCAATATTCTGACTCCGACATGTTTTTTCTTTTTCTTCTTATGGTATTATTTTCTTATATTATTCCCATTGTTATACTCTTTCACACCCAGTAACGACTTGCGTCTTAGTGGCTTTATTCCCTTGCATGAAAATGATTAAAAATATTTCTCCTGCAATGTTACGATTGGTTAAGCCTCTTACGCCACTAACATTTCATCTTATAAAGCAGAAATTTCTTACAAATAGTTACTAAGTACCAAATGATGTTAGCCAATTCAATTAGTAGGTGGTCGAGATTGTAGTCTTCAGCTATGATTTAAAATTTATATGTGTATGTTTCATTTAAAAAAAAAATTTAGTTAAATATGCAAGTCCTTGTCATGATAGGACAATTTCTCCTCACCCTCGGCACAACACTGCATAAATACATATGAGACAATGTATGGAACCCTTTTTAGACGATGTTCCAACCTTACAGTAAATTATTTACATTATTCGGACTATTGTCCTCATCTTTGTCGCCATATTTATTTCAACGTTTCGGCCGTTGTACACTCCGGCTTTCTTCAGGTGGTTGGAATGTCGAACTGAACCCTTTATTTCGCTCACTGGGGTAGACTGTTCTAGTTCCACGTGCCATATTTTAATAGATGTCAGTTATCAGTTATCTCCTGTTAATTAACAGGAGATAACTGATAACTGACATTTACCTGGAGAAGTCCGGAGCGTACAACGGTCGAAACGTTGTAATAAATATGGCGACAAGGATGAGGACAATAGTCCGAATAATTTAAATAATGTACATAATACCTCATCTCAGAAATATAGACAGATACTGAAAGGCCGAAACGTTGTAATAAATATGGCGACAAAGATGAGGACAATAGTCCGAATAATGTAAATAGTGTACATAATACCTCATCTCAGAAATATAGACAGATATTACGGTAAATATTAAGTTTTGTCGTCATTTTTGTTTTTAGGAAGAAAGTTGTTAACTGGCGCCATCATTGACATCAATATCATTTCAGCATGATGGATTGTTTCTGAGGAGTTATTATCTACATTATTTCACGGTGGTGTAATGGATATCGACTCGGATTGAAGAATCGGAGAGCCGAGTTCGAATTCCAGTTGAATCTGTTACGTGCTAATACCCTTGGGAAAGGTATGAATCCTCTTCTTCTCCTCACCAGCTATGGGTAAATAGCAGGACAGACCAAGTTCTATAGTGTTGCGTGGCAACTGGTCTACCGCAGAAAGAAATGGCAACCTACTGCGGGAAAAAATCTGCCTCATCAGTCATGTATCAAAAGATACATGATCGCCGCCTAAGCATTTATCACGCATTGCACAAAACTGATTGACAGTCAGACTTTTGTCCCATCTTTGGCCTCATTATCACAACGTTTCGACTGTTTTGCCCTCCGGCCTTCATCGAATGTCTGTCAATCCGGAAAAGCTTCAGAGAATTTCGAAATGAACCCTTTATTTACTCTTCTGGGGTATATTGTTCTCGTGCTGCTGATCATGGGACATCTCGTTAAGTTATATTATTTTTTATTTAATTACTGCTCACCCCGTTTCCACTGAATCCAAGTACACACTGGTCAATCGATGGATTAAGTTCACAATTACTCTGTCACCATTACATCACAAAGCTTTAATCCAGTAAGCGATTATCTCGTAGGATAATCTTGAGTGGAGAACTTGGAGACTTAAACCTAACTGACCTGCTGGTAATGATGTTGCTGTTGCTTGTCACACTCATCAAGACTTCTCTTTTCTACTGCTGCTACTGTTAAAGCCTTGCTGCCATTTCTTTCTTTATTAACCACTCCCATAACGTATTTTTTATATACTAGGATTACTAAGGAAGTCATAGTTTAAAATATGCGCTGATTCTTTTCAAGTGTCTATTTTTCATACTTCATTCCACAGTGCTTGATGGCTACCATTTTCCCTCCATACATGATCAGTCATGACTGATTTCATTTCTCACCCCTTAGCCTGGCCTTCCGATGTTTAGTATTTGAAGAATTTTTTTACTATTGATTTCATTCCACATTACATGAGGAATCAGTAGTCCCTTAGTACCCACTGCATTCCATCTCTGTGTGTTAAGACATGGGTGTGAACTCGTCCTCGACAACCAGTTGACCCTCTGCTAGGAAATGCACTCTTCCTGTTACATTATTACCAACATCATACTTACAAATAATCAACAGGCATTCATTGGTTAATCACCGTCAATCTAGCTCACTGATTGGTCCTTCTCGACCAATCAAGTCACCCGCACGTGCGCAAGCAATTTTTGGCGCAATTCTCCCCAGAGCCTGTCACGTGATACGACATGGTATAAAACCCAACACGTGTGATTCTTTCTCAGAAGAGGCAGCAGAAGAATTCTCTGTTTCGACGCGGACTCTCGAACCTAACTTCTCTTCGTCACTCAACACCACTGCCAAAATGTGACTCTCAAAGAACTCCCGTCTTGACTAACGCAGTCAGACGTTAAAGAACTTTACAACATTTCATACAAGTACAATCTCTGAACTCTTACCAACTCGTCCAATAGACAATCTCTAACATGCAACATATTCAATCTTCTAAACTGCATTTTAATAATCAACTCTTTCGTTATGAGTCTAGGTACAAATAATTACCTAATCAAAGGGACGCAACTCAGTCCCACTTTTCAGTTCGCATGCATGTAATTTCAATACTTAATAAATTCAATTGTTATGTTTTTAACTCCATGTTCCTTTTTGTATTTCACCATTGCTAATGATTTCCGCACCTTTCCTAACAAAAAATAAATAATTGTGGGGAACAGCCCTTCAACACGCAGCCACATCAACCTTTTCAACAGACTCCATCTCACACAGGGCCCGTTCCGCTACATGGGTGTTCGCAACTTTGAAAGGTACTGTATTAGAAATTCAAGCCAGTAGAAGATGGGATGACTCAGAGGATTGTTTATGAGCTAGAGCCTGCAGGAGAAGGTAACAGATGCTCTCCCCGGAGGCCATGGTCGACAGGATTAATTTGTGTAATGCGAGAAGAAGAAGAACTTCCAAGTCGGACAAGTTACATGCGTCTAAATTTTGAGATAAAGTATCAAAGTAGAATCGAGGAAGACGTGGCTAATATGATGATAACAAAGTGAAGAAGTGAAAGAGAAAAGTGTTAAGAGGACGAGTTTAAAACGTAAACAAAGATGAAAAGTTGGATGATTTTTACACCATAAACAATTGTTGAGTTTATTTTCTTCGTTATCTCGATTTGTTTTACGATGCTCTTGAATTTGAATCTGATCTGAGAGATAATTATACGTTTTATCCTAGTTAAATTTCGATTTATAATATGTGATATGTTATGTGTGTAAGTGGGATGGAAGGTTTTCCTTTTCAATGTTGGCAAGAAATTCTCCCAAACAAGATAGTAAATTTTCCGATTAATACCGACGTAATGAAGGGAGAGACACCATTCTAGCAAGGCTAGCAATTCTTACGATAAAACAACTAAATTATAATAAAATGATTAAATCGCAAACATATTAGTAGCAGAGAAAATATATAATTTTGTGTCTACAGAATACAATATTCTATCATTGTCTATATCTCTGAGATGAGCTATTATGATTACTTGCATTATTTACATTATTCGAATTGTTATCCTCATCTTTATTACCATATTCACAACGTTTCGGCCTCTATATCTCTGAGATGAGGTATTATGACTACTTATATTATTTACATTATTCAGACTGTTATCCTCATCTTCATTGCCATATTCACAACGTTTAGACCGTTGTACACTCCGGCCTTCTTCAAGTGATTGGAATTTTTCTTCTATATCTGTCAATATATCTGGGATGAGGTACTATAATTACTTGCATTATTTATATTATTCGGACTTTTATCCTCATTTTCACAACGTTTCGGCGGTTGTACACTCCGGCCTGCTTCAAGTGATTAGAATTTTTCTTCAATATCTGTCTATATCTCTGAGATGAGGTATTAGTATTACTTGCATTATTTATATTATTCGGATTGTAATCCTCATCTTCATTACCATATTCACAACGTTTCGGCCTCTATATTTCTGAGATGACGTAATATGATTATTTGCATTATTTACATTATTCGAACTGTTATCTTCATCTTCATTGCCATATTCACAAAGTTTCGGCCTCTATATCTCCGAGATGAGGTATTATGATTACTTATGTTATTTACATTATTCGGACTGTTATCCTCATCTTCAGTACCATATTCACACCATTTCCCCGTTGTACGCTCCGGATTTCTTCAGGCGGCATAATAAATGATTCAGTTCGAAATTTTAATCACCTGAAGAAGGCCGGAGCATGCAACGGCCGAAACGTTGTGAATATATTAACGAAGTTGAAGATAACAGTCCGAATAATGTAAATAATGCAAGTAATATTCTCTCTAATAAAACGAAAAATTGTCAAATTCCTTTTCAAACCGTCTATAAATGACTTCGCATCACTTGCAAAAGTAAAAAATAAAATAATATATTTGTTTATATTTCTGACATGAAGTATTGTAATTTTGTCATCATCTTTATCGGTCATATTCACGACGTTTTGTCCGTTGTACGCTCCGGCCTTCTTCAGGTGACTGGAATTTCGAATTGAACACTTTATTTCGTCCATCGGGGTATATTGTTCTACTTCCACGTGCCAGGCCTCTTTCTGATCTCCCTTTAACTCAACTCGCCAAGTTTTTGTTCCCTACTGCAGGACACATGGCCCAGTGAACAAAGCGTTGGTTCGATACAGTGAGTTGACCCAAAAAGTTGTGAGTTCAATAACTGGATACTGCAGTGGTGTTAAAAACTTGGCGAGTTGAGTTAAAGTTAGATAACTGAGACATCTGGAAGAGGCATGGCACGTGCAACTAGAACAATCTACCCCGGTGGACGAAATAAAGGGTTCAGTTCGAAATTCCAGTCGCCTGAAGATAGCCGGAGCGCACAACAGGTGAAACGCCGTGAACATGACAATAAAGATGAGGAAAATAGTCCGAAAAATGTAAATATATATTTTAAGTATCTGTCGGTTCGCACTATTCTTCATGTGGTTTGAATGTCGAACTGAACCCTTTATTTCGCTCACTGGGGTAGACTGTTCTAGTTCCACATGCCATGTTTTAATGGATGTCAATTATCAGTTATCTGCTGTTACTTCCCCTCTCCAAGTTCTCCACCGCCTTAACCATGTATTGAACTCACACTCTTTGGGTCCTGTCACTGGATCTAACTAACGCCTTTATCCACTGTGCCATGTGTCCTTGAGGACGTCTGTGTATGAATTTCTGGGTATTATAAATCTGATGTCTTCAGAAACCATTTTTACCAGTGCTCATATTGCAATTTTTGCTGTTATCATTGCATAATTTACCAGAGCTCATATTGCAATTTTTGTTGTTATCTCTTTTCTCTGGCGCTCCTTATTACTGGTTCCCATATTGTATTCATTTCTATGCTTGGTCGGCCCAGGAGATTTTTGTGGCCTAGCATATGTGCTGATTCCTTAGATTTACAAATTTTCCAATGATTTTCATTGTCTATGATCTCAACCAGATCTCACAGAGAGAAAAGGGAGAGAAATATTTGTATTTTCTTATTACCTCGAAGGGCCTGTTTTTGATCAAATGTAAGAAGTTTCAAGATATCTTCACCGAGTGGTTCCTGCATTTTCGTCTATCGCGATGAACTGGCGTTTTCACCGGGCAGCCCCGTACCTTGAGCACCTCTTGGGACTTAAGCTCAACTGAGACCTCAAGTGGAACTCGTACATTTGATCGCTAAAGATACTGTCAAAATTATCGCTTTCCTGTATCGCTCTTGTAAGTACCTGCTCCCCCCTACTACTCTCTAGCTTTACAAGAGCCAGATTAGGCTGAAATTGGAGTACTACTGTCGCATATGAGCAGAAGATTCGCAATTTTCCTTTTCCAGTCTCGATAGACTCCAAAAGCGTCTCCACATCCTTGTGGGTGATTAATTGTTTTCCCTCCTACAACATTTCTTTCATAGATGAAACGTCACAAACCCCTCGCTACTCTATCGCTATTTCCATGGGAAGTGTTCAGATGAACTACATGCCTTATTTCCACCAGTCTTAACCTTCATGGATAAAATCCACCATGCCACACATATTACAGCGAAACGCCCTCATTCCCTTCATAATCCATTTGTGAGGTGTTCGTTCCACTTGACCAGCTTCTCACGAACCGTTGCTCTGTGGAAACGACTCAAGAAGATGCTTCTCCGATCGCTACAATCTTAACCTGTTCAAATCTAGGGTTAATCGTTATCCCCATAAACTGTGCCTCTAACTATGTAACCTTCTACTTCGAGTGACTCGTTGGTCTTGTACAGGGGTGGCATTATTGCAAAAGAAGAAAAAAGTCGTGATGGGCACATCTCAAGGCGATGCAAGTTCTGATTTTCTGTCAATTCATCTGGAATCTCTTTGTTCAATTGTCAACTTTCTTATCGCCAAATGCCATCAAGGTATCGAAGTAGAAATTGAAAGATTCATTAAAAGAGCTAATGAAAATTAATTAATTAAAAGTTTTGTTTTAAGGATATTTAGATTCTTTTCAATTTATCGTCAGTGATGGCAGCCGTGGTTATCCATCGAAGCCCTTTAAAATATTTTCTTCTGAAACAAAGACAGACTGCATGTTTATCAGTAAAAGGATGAGCCCAAAATGCGATTTGCAGGTCGGGGACACTAAAATCAAGTTTAAGTATCTGGGAAGTGTTCTGACGGAGGACGGTAGGTGCGACGCTGAGATCCGGATTAGGATGGCCAAGGATGCATTTCAGAAGCTGGGTAGGGTACTGCGAAACAGGAGGATTTCTATGGTGACAAAGAAAAGAATACTGAGCTGCTACGTGACGTCTGACCTCCTATACGGCAGCGAATATTGTACGGTATCCTCAGGGATGAAGAAGAGACTCAAGGCGGCGGAGATGTGGTTCTACAGAAAGATGCTGAGGATATCATAGATCGAGAAACGATGAGGTCTTGGAGAGGATGCAAACAAAGAGGAAGCTCATACTTAACATGAGGAAGAGGCAGATGAAATTTCTGTGACACGTGACGAGAAAGTAGGGCCTGGAGAATCTGATACTCACGGGACGAATAGAGGGAAAAAGAGACAAGGGAAATCAACGTGGTGGGCCTGGGGAGATGTATGGCGGAACGAGATCTGGGGGAGTTGGCAGAAACACGAAACCTGTTGGGAGCCACAAGGGATAGGGGGGAGTGGAGGCAATGATCGCCTACGTCCTGAAAGGACACGGCGTATAAAAAGAAAGAAGAAACTCATTTTGTCAATGTCAAAACCAGATCGGCCGTTAGTCTAAAAGTTCGTCCGCTACAAACCTATAACTTTTTTTTAAGACTTAAATTTAGGCTGAAGAGAAACCAGAAATGTGATAACATATGTAAAGTACCAACATATACTGCTTATATTTTATAATTAAATTTCAGAAATACCGAGCGAGGTTCGAACTCCGATCGAATTCTTATCGGAACAAGTCAGGTAGCAACACCGATAGTATTTACGAGATTCAAGCTGTTCAATGAGATACAGTATTTTTATATCGATTGTTCTCTTCATTTTTGTCATTCTATTTTTGTTAACTTGTGTCTCTTGCAGTCGTGGGTCGTCAAGTGTTTCACGGCATTTCCGAATGTATCGCTTTATTGAACACAGAATAGTTCGGTGATAAACACAAGCAAAAACATAATTCAAGTTATACTGGACAAATTTAATAAACCAAAGCCACTAGACAGTGTAACAAGACTGTGATTAGATTAGGACATCAGAATTCATGCTTTACAAACCGCAGCCGTCCTGGGTATGACGATAAACTACATCCGCGTCCAGGGTAAAACGATAAACAACGTCCAACAGGTCTGATCAGGTGGTTTTGAGGAGCGTGGAACCACCTCTTAATTGATAGTGTTCCCAGGTCCTCTCTACTCTCTATTCAAATAATCATACACTTTACGTTGTCTTTGATCCCATATCAGAATGATGACAGCAATCAACGAAAAAACATCTAAAAATTTAAAGTATAATATATAAAAGAAATGCAGTCATTGGGAACATTCTAAAAAATTTCTCAATAAATTAATTTTATTATTTATATTTAAACTGTTGTTTCCATGTTTCTTGTTATCAAAACGTTTCGGCTGTTCTGCCTTCTTCATCTATTTATCGATCCGGCTAACCTTCAGGGAATTTCTGTCCTGGGTATGACGATAAACTACATCCACGTCCTGGGTAAGACGATAAACTACGTCCAACAGCAAGGCCTCTGTTCAGGAGGTTTTGAGGAGCGTCGAATCACCTCTTAATTGCTGGTGTTCCCAGGTCCACCATCACCTTGGGGTGGTAGCACCTGTTAGGGTCCCAGCTATGGGCAAATAGTTAATATCGAAACTGAAATATAACCAGCAATACATGTTTTAAAATAATATTATCAGCTATACATTTTTGAGGAATTACCAGAAATAGATTTTTGACAAAACAAAATATTCCCAGGAAATAAAAGTTGTCGGCATTAAATAATCCAATGAGGTTGATATGCCGTAAACACAACAAACCAATCCAAACCAAACCAAATCAAACCAAACCAACCGCGATTCCAATTTACTGCAGTACAATGAGCAAGAAATTCGTTTTCAGAACTTTATTAAAATAAAACTAATTCGAAAAATATATTTGAAAAGAAGAAAATATAAATAATAATAATAATAATAAGTGCGGTGAAGAATGATGTCATAACTCTGATACTCTTCACGACACCATTTCGTTTGTTTTCTTTTTATTTAGTTGATTTGGCATTGAGTCATTTGGTCCAAGGTTGGGAATAGTCCGGGTTTGGTGACCAAGTGTCTCTTCGTTTTTGGAAGAGTTTGTTCCAGTGACAAATTTTTCTGTCACAGAATAAAAGGATAAGGCAATAAAAGGAGAAGGTAAGAAAGGAGTACTACAAGCGTGTGTGTCTAGTACTGAATACCGCGCTGAATTAAAAAAACAAACAAAAGAATATCAGCCATAAACACCTTGGCTGTCCCTGTGGTGCAATACCGTTTCAACATCCTTAACTGGACCATAGCTGACATTAAACGAATAGATGCCAAAACGAGAAAGCTTCTCACTTATTACCACATGCATCATCCCAACGCTGATGATGATCGTCTGTATGTGCCCAGATCCGAAGGAGGCAGAGGATTAGTTCAACTAGAACTGTCCTACGAAACTAAAAAAATTGACCTTCAAAGATACTTGGAAACTACAGAAGACTAGATGATGATATGTGTCAAAGAACATCAAAGTAGTAAACGACTTTATTCCGTAATAAAGGAAGCCAACAAGTTCAAAATGGAGTTTCAAATGGGTGCAGAAATATTAGTAAAGCACAATACACCAACTGAAGCTGCAATATACGTAAAAAAGAAAGCAAAAGCAAATGCAACTGACCAGATGCAGAAACGATGGCAAGATAAACCGCTTCACGGTCAATACTCCGCCCGTGCCAAACAGGCTGATGTAGACAAATCCCGTACCCATCAGCTGAAACCGAAGATTTTATCCTTGTTGTACATGACCAAATATTGTTAACTAGAAATTATCACGCACACATACTAAAATATTGCTCAAAATGCAGATTCTGTGATACATGTCCAGAAATTATTGATCATCTTGTCTCAAGTTGCAAGGTATTGGCATCCACTGAATATAAAACTCAGCATGACACAGTTGACCAATATCTGCACTGGAAAATATGCAACTTTTAGGGAAAGGAAACTGCGAGAAATTGATATGAACAACACTCAGACCCGGTTACAGAGATAGGACCTGTAACAATTTTATGGCACTTTACAATACACATAGACAAGACAATCAAAGCTAATCACCCTGACATCGTGATTAGTGACAAAAAACTAAATGTGCCTCCTTAATGACATGGCAGTCCCTGTAGACTGCAATGTATCTTTGAAGATCTTCAAAAAGCTGTCAAAATACAAGAATCTTGAAATCGAAATCTCAAAAATGTGGCACATGAGGTCATCAACAATTCTTTTGGTTGGAAAAAAATTCAATAGTCTCACTGAAAGGATTCCTGGAAGTCCATGCCTTAAAAAATACAAAAAATGTATTCTAACGAGTACAGCCCACACCTTACGAAGGGCTTTATCTGTGTGAAATATGTCTTCTTTTTTTTAATTTCTCAGTGAAAAATGTCATGATGCTATTTTTGTCCTTAGGTCTCTTGTTGGGACCCGGAAAGAAATCAGGACACACCAGAAATGAAAAGGAAATAATAATAATAATAATAATAATAATAATAATAATAATAATAATGATAATAATCTTTTGAGAATATAGATAAGTAATTTAAATGAACCCTTTATTTCGCTCACTGGGGTAGACTGTTCTAGTTCCACTTGCCATGTTTAATGGATGCCAGTTATCAGTTATCTCCAGTTAATTCCCCTCTCCAAGTTCTCCACTGCCTTAATTGGGTATTGAACTCATACACTTTGGATCTTTGAAGACACATGGCACAGTGGGTAAAGGCGTTAGTTAGTTCCAGTGACAGTGAGCGAAATAAAGGGTTCAGTTCGACATTCCAACCACCTGGAAAAGGACGGAGTGTACAACGTCCGAAACGCTGTAATAAATATGGCGACAAGGATGAGGACAATAGTCCGAATAATGTAAATAGTGTACATAATACCTCATCTCAGAAATATAGACAGATACTGAAAGGCCGAAACGTTGTAATAAATATGGCGAAAAAGATGAGGACAATAGTCCGAATAATGTAGATAGTGTACATAATACCTCATCTCAGAAATATAGACAGATACTGAAAGGCCGAAACGTTGTGATAAATATGGCGACAAAGATATGGACAGTAATCCGAGTAATGTAAATAATGTACATAATACCTCATCTCAGAAATATAGTGAGATACTGAAAGGCCGAAACATTGTAATAAATATGACGACAAAGATGAGGACAATAGTCCGAATAATGCAAATAATGTACATAATATCTTATCTCAGAAATATAGACAGATATTTACCATTTTGTTTTATTATTTCCTAGATTTTTCAGAAACAAACAAAACAGAAACAGCACTCCCTGTCTTTCGCAGGGGATTGGATATTAAATAAAGCAAATCTTTAAAAGCAATTGTAATTCGAAATTGCAAAATCGGTTAAGTGAACGCAACAATTTTCCCCCAATCACCAAATAAATATATCGTTTAGATTTATTAGGATGGGATAGTAAGTTCTGTTTGTGATTTAATTCCCAATGATTTGCGTAGATTTTCATCTTCATCGGACTTATTGGAAGCAATACTTATTTCAGTTAATCGCTTTGTTATCTCTAAAACCTTTATTGTAAACAACTCTTTCATTTCCACTATATATGCAGCATCGCCTTTTTTGGATGACGACCAGGTTACGGTACAGTCGGTGGGATGGTATCCACTTTTCATCGCCCATCACAATTCATTAAAAAAAAAATGAAATATTTATGTTATGTAGAAACCATATATAAAAGCGACTAACATAATCATTCTGTTGCAAATGATTTCCAGCGCCTAATTTCAATACTTTGAGTGTGTTGACGATCTCCTTCGTCGTATCATTATTCACGAGTAATGTTTTAATTTGGACACTATCAACATTTATAAACATGCCACGGAATCCACGTCCAGCTTTCCACCGGTTGTCGCATGCGGCGTCTTCATTCACGTTCGGAAAAAGCCCTTTGTAATCTCACAAGGAAAGAGAAGATGAAAACAGTCTCTACGCTGAGAAATGAGAACTAGAACACTGTTTAGAATATATTTAGATGTTGCAATGAAAGCTATACTTCTGCGGTCTGGGTGGGGATATCATAGATGACAACTTGTACCATGTCACACTAACAGATCAGTATGACTTCAGTATCTGTCTATATTTCTGAGATGAGGTATTATGTACACTATTTACATTATCCGGACTAGTGTCCTCATATTTGTCGCCATATTCATCACAACGTTTCGGCCGTTGTATGCTCCTGCCTTCTTCAGGTTTCGGACTTTCAGTATCTGTCTATATTTCTGAGATGAGGTATTATGTACATTATTTACATTATGTGGACTATTGTCCTCATCTTTGTCGCCATATTTATTACAACGTTTCAGCCTTTCATTATCTGTCCATATTTCTGAGATGAGGTATTATGTACATTATTTACATTATGTGGACTATTGTCCTCATATTTGTCGCCATATTTATTACAACGTTTCGGCATTTCAGTATCTGTCTATATTTCTGAGATGAGGTATTATGTACACTATTTACATTATGTGGACTATCGTCCTCATCCTTGTCGCCATATTTATTACAACGTTTCAGCCTTTCATTATCTGTCTATATTTCTGAGATGAGGTATTATGTACATTATTTATATTATGTGGACTATTGTCCTCATCTTTGTCGCCATATTTATTACAACGTTTCGGCCGTTGTACGCTCCGGCTTTCTTCAGGTGGTTGGAGCAGTTTGACATTCCAAACACCTGAAGAAGGCCGGAGCGTACAACGGCCGAAACGTTGTAATAAATATGGCGACAAAGATGAGGACAATACTCCGAATAATGTAAATAGTCTCCAATTCGTACCTTGTAATTTGGGACGGGCCTCTTGTTAACACCTATAAATTCTGTGCGCTTACATTTAACACTTAGTCCTTTCATCCCGCTTACCTTTACTAACTTTTTTACCATTTGGAACGATGCAAGTTGTGAATTGAGTATTTCAGTGTTAGTAAAATCCACGAAACACAATCATTGTCCGATGTGTAATCTTTGGCAAAACCTGTTTTCTGAACATCTAAGATTAAGTGTTTTCATTATTTCATATATTTTTGCTTTTTATTGTTTTTATTTTTTTTAAATAAATTTTGGTGAATGCATTCTTCAACCTCCAGCGGATTTTCTCTAAATACCGGATAAAGTGTTTACCTTATTCTAGATTACTTCAGATTATCATATTTTCTCTAGATACCGGATAAAGTGTTTGCCTTATTCTAGATTTCTTCAGATTATCATCTTTTCTCTAGATACCGGGTAAAGTGTTTACCTTATTCTTGTTTTATTCAGATTATCATGTTTTCTCTAAATACCGGATAAAGTGTTTACCTTATTCTTGTTTTATTCAGATTATCATCTTTTCTCTAAATACCGGATAAAGTGTTTACCTTATTCTTGTTTTATTCAGATTATCATCTTTTCTCTAAATACCGGATAAAGTGTTTACCTTATTCTTGTTTTATTCAGATTATCATCTTTTCTCTAAATACCGGATAAAGTGTTTACCTTATTCTTGTTTTATTCAGATTATCATCTTTTCTCTAAATACCGGATAAAGTGTTTACCTTATTCTTGTTTTATTCAGATTATCATCTTTTCTCTAAATACCGGATAAAGTGTTTACCTTATTCTTGTTTTATTCAGATTATTAGTTTTTCTCTAAATACTGGATAAAGTGTTTACCTTATTCTTGTTTTATTCAGATTATCATCTTTTCTCTAAATACCGGATAAAGTGTTTACCTTATTCTTGTTTTATTCAGATTATCATCTTTTCTCTAAATACCGGATAAAGTGTTTACCTTATTCTTGTTTTATTCAGATTATCATCTTTTCTCTAAATACCGGATAAAGTGTTTACCTTATTCTTGTTTTATTCAGATTATCATCTTTTCTCTAAATACCGGATAAAGTGTTTACCTTATTCTTGTTTTATTCAGATTATCATCTTTTCTCTAAATACCGGATAAAGTGTTTACCTTATTCTTGTTTTATTCAGATTATCATCTTTTCTCTAAATACCGGATAAAGTGTTTACCTTATTCTTGTTTTATTCAGATTATCATCTTTTCTCTAAATACCGGATAAAGTGTTTACCTTATTCTTGTTTTATTCAGATTATTAGTTTTTCTCTAAATACCCGAGAAAGTGTTTACCTTATTCTTGTTTTATTCAGATTATCATCTTTTCTCTAAATACCGGATAAAGTGTTTACCTTATTCTTGTTTTATTCAGATTATCATCTTTTCTCTAAATACCGGATAAAGTGTTTACCTTATTCTTGTTTTATTCAGATTATCATCTTTTCTCTAAATACCGGATAAAGTGTTTACCTTATTCTTGTTTTATTCAGATTATCATCTTTTCTCTAAATACCGGATAAAGTGTTTACCTTATTCTTGTTTTATTCAGATTATCATCTTTTCTCTAAATACCGGATAAAGTGTTTACATTATTCTTGTTTTATTCAGATTATTAGTTTTTCTCTAAATACCCGAGAAAGTGTTTACCTTATTCTTGTTTTATTCAGATTATTATCTTTTCTCTAAATACCGGATAAAGTGTTTACCTTATTCTTGTTTTATTCAGATTATCATCTTTTCTCTAAATACCGGATAAAGTGTTTACCTTATTCTTGTTTTATTCAGATTATCATCTTTTCCCTAGATACCGGATAAAGTGTTTACCTTATTCTTGTTTTATTCAGATTATCATCTTTTCTCTAAATACCGGATAAAGTGTTTACCTTATTCTTGTTTTATTCAGATTATCATCTTTTCCCTAGATACCGGATAAAGTGTTTACCTTATTCTTGTTTTATTCAGATTATCATCTTTTCTCTAGATATCGGATTTTCTCTAGATGTCTTAATCCACATGACCCAGTGGATAATGACGTTTGTTAGTTCCAGTGACTAAACCAAAAGAGTTGTGAGTTCAATACCAAGCCACAGCAGTGTGAACCAAAACTTGGACAGTTGACTGAAAGGGAAATACCTAATACACCTGGAAGAGGCGTACAACGGCCGAAACGTTGTGAATATAGACAGATATATAGACAGATATATAGACAGGCATAGACGTTAAGGCCGAAGTGTACAAAGACCGAAACGTTGTGAATATGGCAATGAAGATGAAGATAAGAGTCCAAATAATGTAAATAATGCAAGTAATCATAATACCTCATCTCTGAGATATAGACAGATATATAGACAGGCATAGACGTTAAGGCCGAAGTGTACAAAGACCGAAACGTTGTGAATATGGCAATGAAGATGAAGATAAGAGTCCAAATAATGTAAATAATGCAAGTAATCATAATACCTCATCTCTGAGATATAGACAGGCATAGACGTTAAGGCCGAAGTGTACAAAGACCGAAACGTTGTGAATATGGCAATGAAGATGAGGATAACGGTTCAAATAAAGTAACTAATGCAAGTAATCATAATACCTTCTCTCCGAGATATAGACAGAAAATCGATATATTTTTCTAGTTTATAGAATGTTATATACTGAGAAAATATTACAAAAAGAGACTAGAATTAGCAAAAGCAAGTGAACTAACAATTTTAAGTGCTGATTTGATCGAAATATTTGATGCACTTAAAATTAAAGATGAGATAATATAACATTAGGCACATCATTATAACGATCGTTTCAATATGGCGTCTAACAAATGATCAATAAGACAATAACGGATTTAAATGTTTTGTAATTTTTGGGAAAGAAAGCGAAGCGTAAATCAATGAACGAACCCACGAAGGAAATATATGAAAATATATACGTGAGTAACGTTAGATCTCCGTTATCTAAGTTTTTTTGTGGTCGTAATTCTCTTGTCAACTCTCGTGAGATATGACGTTAAATTTTATCATTTCGGATGTAAGGTCCCAATTACATTTAGATTTTATATACATGGAACTGTGTAAATTGTTTGAAATGTTAGCTCACTACAGATTGAACAAGGGGCCTTAATGCAATAAAGAAGTGGAGAAGTCACCTAAAGATACATAAAATCGAAATTAGATTTTTTTTTATTTAGTAAATAATCAAATTTCATTCGTCGTTTGTGGAAATCTTATCAAAGAAAATATCAACGATCAATAATATGAAACATGTCATTTTTTAACGTAAATTATTTCACCCAGGAAGTGATTTAAAGGGCATCTTCATTTTTTTTAAATCAGTTTTTTAATATATATAAAAAGGAAATGAACTCAAGAAAATTTCAATGTGACTGCTAATCTTAGCCTCACCATAGGTCATTGATTGGAATATTTTATCGAAATTGTTTTCGTCCCTCGTAGAAGCCATAGTATCAAACGAGTCGCTTACTTCAGACATATCCAAAATTCGGCCGGGTGCCCAATTACAGATGGCGGTCAAATTTCATAAGGCCCCCATCCTCTGCCATAGAATTTATCACTTATGGCCCACCAGTGTTGTCAATCAGAGTATCTAAAATACACACAAAGATGAGGACAATAGTCCGAATAATGTAAATAATGCACATAATACCTCATCTCAGAAATATAGACAGATACTGAAAGGCCGAAACGTTGTAATAAATATGGCAAAAAAGATGTGGACAATAGTCCGAATAATGTAAATAGTGTACATAATACCTCATCTCAGAAATATAGACAGATACTGAAGAAAGCCGGAGCGTACAACGGCCGAAACGTTGTAATAAATATGGCGACAAAGATGAGGACAATAGTCCGAATAATGTAAATATTGTACATAATACCTCATCTCAGAAATATAGACAGATACTGAAGAAGACCGGAGCGTACAACGGCCGAACCGTTGTAATAAATATGGCGACAAAGATGAGGACAATAGTCCGAATAATGTAAATAGTGTTCAAAAGGTCACCTGCATTTTTCATGTGTGACGAAGTAATTGTGCCGAGAAGTGGGGTTAAGCTTTTGTTTAGTATATCGGTTAGTTTATGTAGGGTGCATAGGATAGGTCTTATTGGTATGTCTGGTTTGCGTGTTTTTCGTAGTCCATATAGTGTGGGAGTTTTGAGATGTTGTTCAATGACTTTTAGGCACGACGTGTTTTCATTTTTTAGTAAATCTTTGATATCGCTTATAAATATTTGTGTCTCTTTCCTGACCTTGTTTTCATGTATTTTTTCGTAGACAAGACCCTCCTATTCTCTGTTGGTAGATGTGTTCGTCCATGATTATGATTCCTCCGCCCTTATCGGAAGGGGATGATAAGATTAAATTTTAAATTATTATAGGTTTCCACCTTAGAGCATTAAGAATGTGCATCCCCCAATACATACCTAAAAAAGAAACACACGTAGAAAATACATTAAAAAAAACTCTAATACTCTAAACACTTCATTCACAACGCAATGAATGGTTTTCGCAACCAAAATCTTAATTTTCACAATAAATACAAATAACTGTTCACTTCCATTTAGAGGATTGGGCTTGCTTCATTCTTTCTTTTGCTACATTGTTCCTAAGAAGATGATTTTTCAACTAACACAAAAGAACATAGCAGATGAGTAGAAACTGATACCCGACTTTGATGCCTTCCAGAAGACCAGAGAATACCACAAATCATATGTGGACGGTTAAGAATTGACATTTTGAGCAAAGAACTAAGATACTTTGACCCAAAAGAAGACGTGCGAGATTAGCCTTGATTAAAAGAAACTAAGCAGTGTTGGATCCCATGAGGTGATTGATTAGGGACAGGGATTAGGGAAAGTTCGATACCTTTTCAAGAGAGAGACATGTACTCATTTCAAAACAATACAAAACCCCTTCAAAGTAGAAAGTATCCAGGCTACTCGTTTTATTTCCTGTCTCGTCCTCAAAATGAGAATTCATTATCCTTTCATGGGTTTCTGATAAATTCAATCTACACAAAAACTCCACCGATTAAATGTGACTAAGACTTTGGATTCTTTCATTTTGGCGGGCTTTGAGAAGGTCGTCAAAAAATCGAAGAGTCTTACTTTGAAGGAGATCAGAACATTGGATTGTTTTGAAATCGATAAATACCTCGCTTTAAATTTTCGAATTTATGGCGTCTATCATGTAATCTAGTAGGTAAGAGTATTGCTTGATGTTATTGTATAATTCTGTCCCGTTCGTCGCAAGATTTGATCTCTATTGCTGATTTAGCCATTTGGGAATTTGTTTGGTAGAGGGGAGAAACTTCTACTCCTGTTCAAAAAAGCGAGGAGTGTGAACTGGACGATAGCTGAACCTATAACTCATTTATAGATGAACCTGTAACACATTTCGAAAATAATTCTAAAGTAGCTAAAATAAAAGCAAAGAATATTAAATTTATAAATGTTTCTTTACTTGTTCCTTAATTCATCATTAATCTGAATGTAAAAAATGATCATTTCTCATTCAGACAGAAATGATATTATACTGATATTTAATAGGAGAGATCTATGGTAGAAAGCCTTATTCTCACATCTGTATTTCCCCCATTATGGGCATTATTATAGCCGTGATATAATAACACAGACGGAACGTAATGGCTGAAAGAAAAAGGAATGACAAATATGCTTTGTTCTTAGAGAATCTTTTATATCACTAAGACATTTTTAAGCGTTCCACCCCAAGCAAGGCGGGAAGCCACTAGCACACAAGGGGTTACAGAGAGTTGCAGCTAGAGCAAATAGGAGTGATAGAGGAAAGGATGAAGAGAAGGATAGGGGATAGATCAGGGCATCTGGCGACGTCGATTGACATTACATTTGAATAGTTGGAGATTATAGCTACCAGGGAAACAGGAAAAGGGGAGGGAGTTCCACAGGCGAGAAGTGCGAGACAAGAAGCGATTGGAGTAGAAGAGACGGCTACATTTAACAGTTTCGACAGCGAAAGGATGAGAGCGAGATGCCAGCCTAGTTGAACGCTAAAATTCATGAAGTATGGGAACCAACGAAAGCAGCTCATCGGAGCAGTTACTTGAAAGCATTTGTAAAAAAGACAGGGGGGGGAGACGGCACGTCTGTGAGAGAGCGACTGCAGACGAGATGCCAGATCAGGGCCAATTACATTGCATATCCGTCTCTGGATTTTATCAAGGACCTTGAGACAAACAGAAGGGGCTCCAGATCATGCAAGGGCGAATGGTTGATTTGAATGGTTGATTTGAAGGATCGACTCCGGCGAGAAAAATTTCCTAGCGCGGCACAGGGAGCCAACTTTCCTTGCGGTGGCCGAAGCTATTGACTCAATGTATTTGTTCCTCTCAGGTCAGCAGACAATGTGAGACCGAGCAGTCGCAAAGAGGTGCGCTCTCGTGGAGTTGAGCGTCAGACATTCTAATGTGGGGGGGGGCAGGGATGGTTCTTTGCGGTGAGTAATAGAGAGTAGTTTTGTTTTTGAGGCTTTAAAGTTAACCAGCCAATTCCTGCCCCAGTTCACAACTGATTGGAGGTCGTTTTCGAGACGAACGGGCAGATTAGTTTTGTCAGAGACACAAGATTTGCTTTTGAGGCAGGAGTAAATAGTACTGTCATCCGCGTAGATGCCTACTTGGGAATTGTCCCACGCGGACAATAATATATCACATATAGCTGCACAGCAAACAGAGTGTAAGGCGAAACAAAAAGGAAGGGTCTCACATATAATATGGAGATACTCCTGTATCTGGAAAAGTCATGTTCAGGACTTCGGAATCAAACAGACCGCATTCATCTATTTGCTAGGCGAGGACATAATCCAAGAACGGGAAACAGCGAGTTTTACTTTTTTCCATATTGAGGACTGCGATATGGAGTTTCATTCTATATCTGTGAAAGATATATTACCAAGGGGAAACGGCACCATGGACTTATATAATCTGGATGGAGGCTGATTTAGCATCTTCCTGTTCCATGTGGTGGGGCAGTTTAAAGAAAGAAAACTTTCTGTTTTGCCTTCTGTAAACAAACTGAATTTGAATGCCGCTTTCGTCACAGTATGGAGTGCCGGCACCTAAGGGGCTGTTATGTAATCAACGTAACTTATCTCCACCAAAGGGCGATAAGCGTCTTCTGTATCCTTACAATATTTTAGGTCAGACGTATATTAAAGTTCGGACGTTAAATATGACGGCAATGCCCAGAAAGGGGATTATTTAAATACGAAGTTTGTCATGGAAAATGTAAATTAACAACAGTATTGTTTCAAAACATTTTATTCAATGATTGAATTTGCATTTAAATAAAACATAAAGTAAAACAGAATAATAAAGTTCAATTTCAAGAATCAAATTTAAGTATTGTGTTGAACATTCACACGTGGAAAAAAAAAAAAGATAAAACTTTGACGTTTAAGAAATATCACCCAATTGCTTAATCAGTAACATCAAAATTGAGGTAACAACACAGTTTTTTTTTGTCATTTCAGATGTACTTGCATTTCCCAAAAGAATATGACGTCACAGTGACATGACCCCCGGAAATGCACACAATGCTGTTTGTAATGATGGCATCAGACAATTCTTTCACACAAGCGTTGGAAATAAAAGAGAAAGAAAGATTTTGAAGAAGCTGAAATCAAAGCTAAATCTACAATCATATGCTTAAAAAAAAGATGTTTTAATTGGACATACAATTTTCATGTGAACTTTTGACTTAAAAGAAAAATAGAATAACGTTATTTTTTTATATCAATTTAATATATATATAGGGTGCAATGGGTAAATTGTCGCCATTTTATATTTTTAATTTCGCACATGCGCGTTGTTTGTTTTGAAGTTTGATGACAGTACAGTAGAGTAGGGTCAGTTGGGCACCGTCTGAGAGAAAAAAGAGCACCATGATACAATTCCCTCTGCCAGAAATTTGTAAACGGTATGCTGTACTACTTGACATTCGCGCCGGAAGGAACATTTCTGAGTATTTGGGTGTCAATATATATATATATATATATATATATATATATATATATATATATATATATATATATATATATATTATTTCAAAAGCTATTTATAGAGGATACCCGCATTTGAAATAGATCATCTGTTTTTATTTCAAATTGCGTATTACATCTAACGATGTGTGTAATTTAAATACTGAATCCATCTAAAGATATTGTTTGAAGTAATAAAAATGGCGGAGTGAAAATAAATGTATGATTTATATATATATATATATATATATATATATATATATATAGTTAACAAATACACAAATAAACTTTGTTACCACGAAAAGTAACCTCATGAAAATGGCTAAAATTTTAGACGAAACAGCTTGGTACACTTCACCTTATGATTAATTTCAATTTTCAAAAATGGAAAATTGAAAGCCCATTTAAAAAGAAATTGAATAAAGATAAAAAAATCTTTGTCTGTCGTATGCAAAGAAACATAATTAGTTATAGCTTCCCAAATATATAATATTCACACACACGCAAACCAAACAAACGGGCAGCAGCGCATGTAAAATCACACATACATACACACACACAGTTTGACTAAATTTGTCAAGAACGTATTTAGTTTCCTGTCTCTGTATTTTGGATTCTTTTCTTAGCTTCCGGCACATTTTTTAATATAAATGATACCCAATATAGAAAAAACAAAAAAAAATTTCTATATATAAAGTTCAACAATCCTGCCCTGGTCGAACTTTATTAAAATGTTACCCTTAGCCAAATTTAAATCTGAAATTTAATGCTGCAAATGACCCACGTAGATGTCTACATGCCTGAAGCTATGAACACACTGACAAGTTCTAAAATTTTAGTCCAGTAATTTGTTTTTCACACATGGTCTTATCGTGTTGACCGACCAAAAAATACTTTTTCAATGTTTGCTTAAATTAATCAATTAAAAGCTTAAAATTTTCACTTGTTTGTTGATAAAGTACATTTTCTAATTAAATGTAAATGTTTCGCAAATATATTTTCATTAAACTAACAGTATTTTATATTTTTTTTAATCCCTTTGTATCTGGTTTTAAGATTTTCCCCAGGGGTGTACCACAGATTTTGAAACACCAATATCACGTTTGCTCTTGTATATAACTACTTGTCACATTTTTCTTGATAAAGTCCATCAGAGGACGAAACATGTCGGCTAAGAAAAGTTTTTCTTCGTTTATATATATATATATATATATATATATATATATATATATATATATATATATATATATATATGCGTTTGTGTGTGTGTGCATGTTTCGTTAAAGACAGCATTGAAGGTACTGCGATTAATCATTTTATTTAATTTTTTTTATGCTCGTATAAATTTTTTCTGGACACAGTGTGTGGAAAAGCTTTTTCATTCATCCTCTCCTCTTCTTTTCCTTAAAGAACTCAACAATTCAAAATAGACACTAGTTAACAATGGTTTTCCTAACTACCTCATCGTCCACCAGATTTGATTATTTCTTCCCAAAATAGCTAATAACGATACTGAACACACAGACAAAAATAATAACATTAACATCTACAAAAGCCAAATACACGTCAGCTATAAGTAAGATGGATCTTCATTTAGAAATATCAAAGAAATACACTACCCCAGTCGACCCGAACGAGAAAATTAATTATCTACTATAAAAACTTAAAACAGCTAGCATTTTCATAAAAATACACCCCCCCAGCAAAATCAAAGCTACAAAGAACTAACATTATTTCAGAGTTCAAATTCCCCTTATAGAACGGTGTTCCTGATCAAAGCAAACTCATAAATAATTACATCGATCACACAACTTATTCCTATCCAGACGACTTACGTTACACCTATCCCAACACATCTCCACTAGAACTCATTTAATTACACACAAAAACTACAAGACTCCATTCGAAACAGACTAGTAGAAAATAAAAGTATAAACAATCTAGATATGGATGTAGAAAAATATTAAAAATAATGGAAGCCCTAATAATGAAAAAGGAAAAGCCAACACTCAATAACATTAACTTTGAACAAAGCCACAATGTGCAAGACCGTGTTTGGAAAATAAAATATCCCTATCACTCTACACACATTAATAACACAACACATTGAGTAAAAATAAAATCACCCTTGATAATGGCTAAAAGTATGGCCGAACCGCTCGGAAATGCAGATCAGAGTTCAGAAAAGAAAACACCTATAAAACACAGGACAAATCAAATAAAAAGTTTAATCGCAGGACCTTGTCAGTCGTTTTTAACGAAACATGTATAAATGAGGGATTACATATATATATATATATATATATATATATATATATATATATATATATATATATATGGTGGCCACTGAAAAACTGAGGGGTTTGAAAAAAGCATAACTCATTCGCTTTCAGTCTTTATTCTTTTTTTTTTTTTAAGGTTATAGAGCATCCCTTGCAGATAAAAATGGCTATGTATGATGTCCAGAAAAGAGTAAAAAAGTTTTTTTCTATTCCAGTGAAAGCTCAATTATTCAAACTCGGAGAAAATACCGGCAACATTTTAATGTCAGATTATGTCTTACCGATAACATGATTCGGAACCAAATCGCCAGGTTTAAAAGAACTGGATCAGTCGGCGATCTTTCGGGAAGAGGTCCTAAGTGGACTGTGCGCACTGATGCAGCGGTAGAAGCTGTATGGAAGAGTGTCCTTGAAGATTCATCGCTCTGCTCAACTAGACATTGCCAGAACATCGCTTCAGAAGATTCTGAAACTGATTTAAGAATGTTTCCATACAACATTCAAATGGTCCAAACATTACTACCCCAACATACTCAGTATCGCTTACAGTACGCCATTCGATTTCATCATATATATATATATATATATATATATATATATATATATATATATATATATATATATATATATACACACACAGGTAAAATGAGAATAAATGGAGTATAAATCTGCTATACGTAACATTTAATTCAAAGGAGGGCTCAATACAGAGTTGAGCTGCTTTAACATCGTCCGAGGAGACACATTTGTGGTGTTGTAAAATGATTGCAATCATGTAGCGATTTTTAAATGTTTTTGTTTTAATATCGTAAAATAAATAAATAAATAATATATATATATATATATATATATATATATATATATACTTTATTTTAGGATTATATATATATATATATATATATATATATATATATATATATATATATATATGTGTGTATATATATATATATATGTATGAATTTAGGAGTAAACCAGTATAAATAACAAACAAAATTGCCAATTCCTACAATTAGATATGAAAGAATTTTACCCATCCGTAACAGAACCCATGCTAGATAAGGCTATCAACTTAGCTCAGGGACAAATAATAATAAATCAAACGAAATCGACATCATTAAACACGCCCGTAAATCATTACTATTTCACAATGAAGAATCATGGATAAAGAATGATTGGATCTTTGACTCTACAATGGGAAGCTTTGACGGTGCACACCTGCGACATCATAGGTATATACTTACTACACGAAATAAGCAAAATAATAGATAGAAATGACACAGGACTCTAAGCAATATAAACAAATTCTTACTACGTTAATAAAACACCGATTAAAATTAAAATAAATAAATATATAAGATAAGAAATAAAAAATAAAAATAAATAACAACATGCAAAATAAATTAAGCCAAATAAATAAATGAATAAATAAAAAAATAAACGACTTCCGGCAAATTAACCGCCAAAATAGATTACATACGATGCATCACTGATCCGTATATATAAATAGCCGAGAAAAAACATAACAACGCACGTGACCTGAAGATTGCGTCTAGCATGAAACAGTCTGTTGCCTCTAAGTGTTGACTTCAATGTTCACTTTTATATTTACACACGCTCTATCTCTGATATTGAGCACTTTATCCCATAAATATAGCACACCTTAAGACTATATTTCTTCATATATATATATATATATATATATATATATATATATATATATATATATATATATATATATACACAAACATATACATATAATAACAAAATAGTTTTATTGTAAGCTACATTTATGTGCAAATGTGTTCAATGTCCGGAATAGGATGCTCACTAGCTTCAACACCGTGTGGTGACAGTCTTTTTCAGCCAGAGTCTTAACTGCAAACAATGGCTGCAAATACCTTGAAATATTCGTATGAGTCTCAATCAAGGAACCGAGAAAAACGATTAGAAAACCGTATTATACTAGACGTAAAAATAAGAGAAACCAAACGAAATTTAATAAAAAGTGAGCATAATCGATAGTGAGGTACACAGAAGCCTTCTTAAGTGAGACAAAAGTGGAACTTAACCATTTTCAGCGCCAATATATTTCTAACAGGCTAGAACAGAAAAATGGGATTTCTACAGATCTAAACATTATCGCTGGAAAACAGCAGTTAATCATAATAATGTGCAGAGAATAAAATGAAGACAAAGCGTGAATATCAAAGAGTGGGACAGTATATTATTAAGATAGATTGGCGCTTAATTTATAATATAACAAACATGTTAGGACTCCTTGGTGCTGAACTTTTTAACGGAATGAATTGACCGAGCAGAGAGGTATTGGTTATACCCAGGTTCAACACCTACGGAAGCGAAGAATTCAGATTTGAGGAATATGTTCAAATGACGTGATTTGGAATGAAAATAAAATAAAATAAACGCAAAAAATATAAATGAAAATATAAGAATGAAAACTGAAGTTTTCTATCCTGGATGGCAAACATTGGAAGCAAAGAGGAAAGTAGACGAGAAAAGAAAACAAGATAAATCCTCACATGAAAATATTTGAAGAAAATGGATGTTTTTAAATTCCCATTTCCTCCGTATCATCTATCGCGCATATTTCACAGATCATTACTGATCTGGGAAATATGCGCTACGACACCGTTGAAGTCAGTAAGGACACCAAGGAGATTATCTGCGACGTGTGTGTTCGGCAGCATGGCCTCTGATCGGGAGACTGGAGGTTTTGAGGAGCGTGGGATCACCTCTTAATTGCTGTTGTTCCCAGGTCCACCCTAAGCAGGGATGGTATCATCTGTTAGGGTCCCAGCTATGCGAAAATAGTGAACCCCCCAAACAAAAAGAAAATACTATGAAAGTATAAAATTATATATTTTTTATATAAAAAAAAACTACTCACAAGACATATCTATAGTAAAATTACCTTCTATTTATAGCAAATTTACCCACTATACCTATTTATAGTAAAATGACCAGCAATACATTTTATAGTATAACTACCAACAATTCATTTTATAGAAAAATGACCAACAATACATTTTATCTATAGCCGAGGGCATACAATTGCATTCAAAATATATTTAAAGTCATCCAATTGTGTTCAAAATGTTTATATTTCGGCATTAAATAACCCATAGATGTTGATACGCCGCTAAACAAAATGTGAAGAGAGTTGTTGTAACTTGATCTCCCACAACAGTACTTAGAATAAATGATAACAATAATAATGAATACCAATCGAAGGAATTGAAGATACTCTCCGTCTATATAGCTACGCTGAGGCGACCTCAAAAGAGAAACTAACTTGATCTTAATTGCGGCACAAAATGATATCATCACAACCAAGTATCTAAAGGCCAAAATGGAGTCGATACGTGAGGCTCCCGCTACAGATTCGTACACCCATCTGTAAACACACTATACCAGAACGATACCCTCTTCCTACTCATTACATATTCGCAATACACAACAACAAATTCAATTTGATTTATGCCCTTGGTTTTCAAAAGTATTATTACACCTTGAAACTTTATACTGTAATAATTCTTGTGAAAACAAGAAAAGATTTATTAGCCTTGCGTGGTTACAGCTTTCATTTCGGTCTATTTAGCAATACTTTTCAGTTAATTCTCGTATTAAAATCAACGTCACTATTTATTAACATTATTTTGTATTTTTTGATAATGGAATACATTTAGATTTGCTGGGTAGAATATCATAGTTCAGTTTATTCAAAATATCCTTATCTTACAATCACAGTAGGTCCTATTATTTTAGTTAAGTGTCTTCTGGTAATCTTCAGGTGTCTATTATTATTATTATTTTCATTATTATAAATCCTGGCAGGACTCCTAGTTTCTTTAGCATTGTCTCTCTGTAAACGTTAAGTCCGACGGGACAACTTTTTTCTATTGCAATGGAAGAACGAGATTTTAAGAAACAAATGAGTCGGAATAACACGAAAAAAAAAAAGAAATTACCGAGAAATTCTGTCGGAGGTCTTCGAGAGAATAAAGTCCAATATTGCTATCAGACTTCTTAAAGAAAATTGCCCCGAACAGAATGCTTAAACAAATTTGAAAATATATGAACCTAGATTTGAAAGTTGAGTGAGATATGGAGACTTTGAGTTGTAATTACAGCATTAGAATTTATTTAGATAAAAGTCTTCAAGAAAAATACCTACGACAAAATGGAAGATTTATACAGGTTCACAAATAGCCGTTGTTTCGACTATTACTCTTAAGACTGTTGTTTTTTTGGAGGGGGTAGTCATAAAGTGGACTACGGCGAAAACGACTGCGTCATGGAAAAATTGTATGTTTTTTAGCGATGGAATTTTGTTTTATGTGTATAGCTGGCCACTCGTATTCGAAGATACCCGTGTACTAGGGCGGCTAGCCAATCCCCATTGCAGACGCTTGCTCAGGCACATTTGTGTTTGTTCAACACCCACAGAGCCCACCTGTGGTTTATACTGCAACTATGCTGAGCAGACCTTAGTTACAGTTTCTGGGGAAGAGCGTGTTATCTACCGTGATCTACAATTTGAACAAGGCCAGCACGCTCAAGCCCTCGGCCACGATGATTTATGGCTTCGTGCTAGCACAGCTATCAACGACCTCGAAGGGTTCCGTCTACCCAATTTCACTCACAAAGCTTTGGTCAAACCGTGGTATGGTTTTCCGGTACATTTTAAAGGTGCCGCACGCTGAGATCGACCCCTTCAGTCCGATAACATCAACCTATGTGTACGGTGCCCGGGGGGGGGGGGGGGGGGGGGGGCTAAACGACATAATGTTCGGTACTGGTCGCAAAACAATCCGTGTTGGATGGGCCCTTCCAAACAGAAAGAAACGCAACAGATTATGGTGTTGTCTGCATTGTACAAGGCGCATGTTCTGTGACCGTTTTTCTTTGGAGGCAATGTAACTGGTGAACCATAATTCACTATATCGAGAGATTAATGGCCCAGACTGAAATGTTTGGTGAAGACCTTGAGTGGTTCCAACAGGCTGAACCCCAGCCCATTACGCCATAGTGGTAAGAGACTGGCTGAATGACAGTTTCTAAACTGTATTGGAAAACGTGGCCCTGTGAGATGGGCTCCTTGCTCACCAGATATTAGTCTCCTTGACTTCTTTTTCTGGTGTATGCTAAAGGTGAAGATGTACACGTGTATCCCTGAGTTTACGGTCACCCTGTATAAATGGTGTATGTTGAACAATATTTATGAAAGAAATACGTCATCTTGTAGTCGCTGTATAGAAAGTCGGTACTTTCTGGTATGGTATAAGTATTTGTATCAGAAAGAAAGTCTCTGTTCGTTAGAATATTAAACAGAAAACAGTTAACTGAAATCAGATAAAAGCAATTGAAAAATATTAATTTTTGCTGTATGCACCTGGGTATTGAAAAACCTTTCAAATTATTTGAGTCTTCATTAAAAAAAGGTTTACAAGTACGTATTTTTCAGAAATTAACAACTTTTACTATTGAACTGAATGATTCAAAGAATTTAGATTTGGAGAAGTAAGCAAAAACAATGATTCTTCGGTTTTAAATTGGAGCTTTTATTGCTCCCCTCACACAGATTTTCCTTCACTCACATATTTTTCCACATAAATTTTACTCATAATAAACTTGTTTAATCTTGTGTAATAAACTTGTTTAATCTTCTATAATAAACTTATTTAATCCTCTATAATAAACTTGTTTAATCTTGTATAATAAACTTGTTTAATCTTCTATAATAAACTTGTTTATCTTGTATAATAAACTTGTTTAATCTTCTATAATAAACTTGTTTAATCCACTATAATAAACTTGTTTAATCCACTATAATAAACTTGTTTAATCCTCTAAACTTGTTTAATATTCTATTATAAATAAGATATAAGTGCTATGCATGATATTATTTTCTTTTTTAAAAAGAATGAAATATACCTTCTGCACACATTCGATCATGGCTCTCCACAGCTTTAATATGCAAGAATTGCTATGACACTTCTTTGGAAAGATTGTGGAGTGGTTTCATTTACTTTCCCCGTGGTATTAGTTTTCTTAAACTGGCTGCTACCCAAGGTTAGGGTATTCCAGTCCACCCTGATATTTAACAAATAAATTAAGTGGGGAGCGGGGTAAGGAAGAGACGTATTCGTCCTTTTCCAAAGGTATTCATGTGAAATGAATGTAACAGCAATATTCGGATTTTGAATTCGGCCCGCTGACTCCGCTTTTCGCGACTCTTGCACATGTAGAATAAAAATGTGTTAAATCAAACCCCGTATGCCTCTATTAGTAATAACTTGTTAATTAGAGTAAACCAGTCAAAACTAAATGATATTTAAGACAGCGCCGAAGGACACAAATTTATCTTTGAGATTTCTTGGACGTTCAGGCCGTTAAATGTTGTTAATACTATTTATTATAAACAGAGCATTTACTTAAATATTTGTATCTATGAAAATAGCATATAAACAATAAATATATTAAAATAATTGTCGGATTTGTCCATTTCATAATATATTATGTCATTTGTTTAGGTTAAGATACGCTTTGAGTAGGTATGAGCGTTTGAGAGGAATCATGAGAAGATTGTAGTTCAAAAACAGTAATTTAGCCTTACTAACCAGACGCTTTCTTTGAAGGTAAATGGTATAGCACACCTGGCTATATTGTAGTTACGTGTAGGATACAGGTTCGATTCCTGTCGGGGGACACAATTTTTTTCCTACAGAGGAATCGTCTGGTTAGCAATGTTCAATTAATGCTGTTACTTGCTAACCAGACGCTTCTTCTGTAGCCAGGTCAATTGACGGTTCCGTGGAGGTTACAGGTTTGACTCCTGTTGGAGGACTCATATTTTCTATGTAATTTCTTGCACATTCAGGCCGGTGAATGTTGTTAATACTGTTTATTATAAACAGAGCATTTACTTAAATATTTGTATCTATAAAAATAACGTATAAGCAAAAAATATATTAAACTAATTGTCCATTTCATAATATATAATGATACTTAACTCAAATCATTAGACACTTTTCTATTTAATATTAGCAGAAATGAATCCCAAAATATATTCAAATTTATTTTAAACACACATTTACCAATCATGATCTAGGCATTCACTATTTTGTTCTGCTTTCGTAATTTTATTTGTAAGTTTTGAGTAGCCATTATTATTTTTATTGTAACGCATTTAGCTCATCTACTCAGTTTAATTAATCGTCTGGAACAGATTATATCAGACTGGTTGGCAATTTATGTAAAACTGTTTTGCTGACAAGAAAGGTTCTTATGGAAAAGTGATTTGCTGAGGTATTTGTTTTAGACCTTTTGTCAAGTACAATAGTATTTCAATGAAAATACATTTCGTTTCAGGTGACAAGATTGAAGTCCGGAAGAAATGGGCCAATGCCTTTTCCAAATACCTAACCGCGAAACAGACACAAAGAAGCTGACGTCGGAATTCCCTAATACGAGAGGGGGTGCTGAAAAGTTGACAGGCTGACTGTGAAATATTGCATGAATGAATTTCAACTCTTCTTATAAATAAATGCATCGCGTTTCTTTCCTGGTAAACGGACAACTGCTGTTGAAGGAAAACTGTTCATACAGTTCATGGAAAGTCACTGCGATACTGCGCTACCCAGCCAAGTGCTTTTCATGTTGGGGAACAGATGATAGTCAAATTCGGAGAATAGGGAGGGTGACCAACCAGTTCAAAGCCTTAGTCATGCACAACACCATTGAAACCAATGACTCGTCCTCTGGAGCATTGTCCTGCTTAAACCCGACTCCTTTCTTTACTTTTCCTGGTTTTGATAGCCTTTTGTAACAGCAAATCGACAGTCTTCTCCATTGATGGTGTAGCCCCTTTTAAAGATAATCAATGAATACAGTGTCTTTTGCACCCTACCAAAACTGAAGATAACACCTCCTGTGCAGATGAAACTACGTTGGCTTTCTTTAAATTTTCAGCTTGTCTCATAATATTCAAATTTAGAGTCGGAAAATAAAGGTCAAAGTTTAATTTTTAGAAATTATTCCTTAACATAGGTTCCATCTTTCTTAACAACTTCATTCCAATCATTCAGGAGCTTCTAAATAACATTTCTGCAAAGTCTTTTGGTGGGTAGAAAACAATGTAGAGGAAATAGATCCTCTACTTTGATAATAGCCAGATCCGGCCGAAAATGGAGAACTGTTGCCATATTTAGGCGGCAACTGTCTAGTCCTCCCTTTTCAGTCCTGATAGAGTTCAAATTCGTTTCCTACTCATTGTTGGAAAAGAATTAATTTTCACCTTCCAGCCCCTCTGTCACAGGCGGGATGTGGCAAGTCTGTCACTGCTCTGTTGCTAATTCTATGGAAAGTGCTCGGACGAACTACATTTCTTGGTTCCACCAGTTTAGAACAGATTAGGTGGGGTGTTTCCACCGGAGGGATTGTCTCTTTGTCTCTGGCTCAAAGTGATGAACGCAACACTCATCGTGGGTAATGAAACGTTCAAGGAAACCAGCTGGATTTCTCTCGATCAATGTCAGATTTTTCCGTGCCTGATGCACTTTTGATCAGGTGTAAGATGTGGCAGAAACCTTTGTCATGCCATGTTCATTGTGCAGAATATTCTCACCTCTTCCGGGATATGCTAACAACATTGGCTATTTGATTAATAGTTAATCGTCTGTAATCTATCACCATGTGGTAAACACGATCAATGTTTTCCTCTGTGGCGGCAACTGCAGGACGTCCAGACAATGGGCCATCTTCAAAACCCTGCTCAATTAATCTGCCCAATACACTATCGATAAAGCTGGATCCTCATTCCCTAATGTAGCAAGCATGTCGGCATGAATGTCCCTGTTGCTGCATATACTTGATAACACCACGATACCAAATTTTGTCCATTATCAAGTTAGATGTCTGAACAGTCAGACGTCAGTTTACCTGGAAATAAACAATGCCGTTATTAATAAGAAGAGTTGAAATTAATGGAAGCAAGATTTCACAGTTGTAGCATTACACCTTCATAGTTAGCCGATGAACATTTCAGCCCAAGCTCGTAGATTGACCAAGTCTCATGATCTTTGCTTCCTTTGGACTCATCTGTTGTGATAAAAGTAACAACCCATAAGGAAATAGATAATAATCGATAATAAGAATGAATAAAATATCGATTTCTTTACAAAATAGATAAACAAACACTAGTCAAAAAGTTGTTCGGAAAATCCTGACTACTGTTGGCTTATGAAACGGCATGTTGGGACAAAATAGATGTGGACATGTATACAGTTTGATGCAAATGAACCTTGACTCCCGACAAGGAGACGTATTAGTAAACACACATTCTTTCTTCCTTCCTTCCTTCCTTCCTTCCTTCCTTCCTTCCTTCCTTTCTTTCTTTCTTTCTTTCTTTCTTTCTTCCTTTCTTTCTTCCTTCTTTCTTTCTTTTTTTCTTTCTTTCTTTGTGTGCGTGTCTGTGTCATTATTCGAATTTGGCTAACGAATACCATTCATACATGCATCCTGCATGCAGAAGACACGAAATCTCCAAGTGAAATGTCAATATATATATATATATATATATATATATATATATATATATATATATATATATATATATATATGAAATGCGTGTATTTCGACAGCATATTTTCATTAGGAAAGATTTCGTTAAATAATTTAGACATGTTATGTTCTGTCAACTTATTCTCAATAGGATCCTTTCATATTCGCGGATAAGCTTTTTTGTGAGGTTATTAAAAGACGAGAGGAAAACAACGTTGGCTCATATTGTATTTATTTCCGCGTACTTTCGACATATTCGTAATTAATTTTATTGAGATTTGGTTTCAATTTTATCTGTATAAATAGCTTCGAGAATTTTTATAAAATAAAAAAAATGAAATAAAAAAATTTAAATATAAAAAATTAAATATAAAAAATTAAATAAAAATAATTTAAAATATAAAAGCGAATGTCCAAATTACTATAAAATAGCTATTATAAAAAACTAATAAACTGTGCAAATAATTAATTCATCCACAAAACAGATCTTCTACAGCGAACTTAAAAATATAAGACATTCATCAATAGTAATGTAGTAGGATTAGGTAGTAATAACATCATACGAAAATATACACTTTCCTCTTTATTAAGTGTGTGACAAAGACAACTACCCCTCTCTTCTCTATATTTCCTTTCCTTTTCTTTCTTCTATTGTTCCTATCCTCGGTAACGGACATGAACCAGGACTTAGTTTATGTGGTTCAATGAACGTCATAAAAAAATCAACCAATGACAACACGTCCCGCCAAAAATCAAACGTGAAACACGGATGTGTCAGCCCCAATAAAAAGAAGAAAACCACGTTCGAAACTAGAGACGCCGCAGTGGAGAGGACCTGATTCGAGGTAGCAGTCGAGACGCAAGGTTTGGTGATTCATCGGCTGTGAGTTTGACCTGACGTACAATCCCAGAAGAGAAAGAAGAAGAAAAGATGAATGCAACGACTTAATTTCCGTCACCCAGAAGTAACACAACAACTCTGTATAAACTCTCAAAACACAAAAAAAAACTATGACGATAGTCAGCCAAAATTAATAAAAACTAATACACCCACCACAGACCCTAGTAAAAAAATAAAACTTATTATATACTACACTAAATCCACTCTTCCCCGGCCACTTGCGTGTTGCAGAAAACCAACATCGTTTATAAATTTAAATGTCCTCTGGGAAATTGCATTTCCAACGATAAAAACAATTTATATATTGAACACACGACAACTATGCCATCACGTAGGCTAAGTTTTCACCTGAATAACACATCCAATATTTCTAAACATTTACAACAACATAACATTCCACTTTCGCAATTTAGAAAAATACCTCCGTATTTTTCGACAAAAAGGAATAAACACAAATAAAAAATTCTGAAAGTTATTTATATATGTAATTGAAACAAAACCTCAATAAAATTAATTGCAAATACTTCACAAACATTTTAAAATGTGTACAATAGATAGTCTTTGAATGTTAGCGCATGTCATTAATAGTTTTTGCTTTATCTAGCAACTACTCAAGTCTGGAATTTTTCCACAGCATACCTAGTTGCCTCCCCTTAAACAGTGTCAACGTAACCCAAGCCATGACACAGTGTTCCTGACTCCACGTATAAAAATGGTACTTTTCGGATGAGCACAACAATTTTTGCCCTTCACAACTGTGAACACTAAATACTTTATAATTAACGATGTCCTGATGATGACATTATGCTATGTCCAAAGTACTCGGAAATAAATACAATATGAGCCAACACGGTGTTTTCCTCTCGTCTTTTAATAACCGCACAAAAACCTTATTCGCGAATATGAAAGGATTCTATCGAGTATAAGCAGATAGAACATGTCTAAATTATTTAACGAAACCGGTTTTATAATATATATACATATATATATATATATATATATATATATATATATATATATATATATTAGTGGATATTCATACTTGAGTGGAACGCCTCGTTTTTAAATACTGTGTATTAAGTCTACTGGCCTACGCGTTCTTGAAAACTTCGGCGACAGCGAGCATTACATATTGGGTTGGCTCAATTTACTTATTTAAAGAATGCACATTCACTCGTTCAGATATTCTTAAACGTCTGTATCTGCTCGATTTCGCATCCCAACCGTAAACAGATCGATTTATAAGGAATTCTTTGATTTTATTTTGAAAGGTAAATGGAATCTTGCTGGGTTGTGACGCTGTCAGTGAGAGAGTCATCTAAAGTTCGCTGGTTCAATTTCAATCACTGGCTTTTAATCTAGACACGAACTTACATCTGTGTAATAAATGCCAATGTCAGTGTGTCAAACTTTTTCAATTAAAGGGACTCAAATCTCTAACTTTCAATTTTATACGGGATTTAGTGCGACGAATTTTTGTACGAGAACAATTTTTATAACTTGGAAATAAATTTGGGAATAATCGAAATTAATTGCGAAATCCAGCAAAAGTTACCCATGAAATAATAAATAATTGTTTGTACAGAAAGTAAGGAAGTACGCACATCAAATTGTCTTTAAATTAAGTGGCGGCAGAAGAATTACCGTTGAATTTTTAAAAGGTAAGCTTAAATATTAATACAATACTTAAATGCGGCGATCAATTTTGAGTTCTGAAGTTTATTGTTGTCTATCGCATACGACAGCAGTATGCCTTGCAAAAAGAAATCTCCGGCAACAGAGGCCCAGATTGCAGCCAAAAGAGCCAAGGCTGCGAAGAAGAAAAGAAAGTCCCGTGCACATGAAAAGCCAGATCAAACCACAGCCAGGAGAGCTTCCAATGCTGAGAATATGCAAAGACTTAGGCACTCAAACCCCTGAACAAGCCGAAGGCCCAAACAAGAGCCCTCCGCAGGAGCTAGCTTAAATGCCACCCGATAGGGTAGCTTTTAAGCTAGTCTATTATATATTCTAATTTCAAGGCCAACATAATTTCGATATTTATTAGATTTAGTTTGGCTCAAGCCAAAATAAAGCCTAAGAAGACTGTGATGCGCCAACCTCCCAACTAAGGTCTATTTGCATACCTTGAAGATCAGAATACGGAATACTGGCGTTTTGTCTCGGTTTCAGCACCAATTTCTATTGCCAATTGGGAGTAGATATCTATCATCACTGAACAAGCAGATGTCTTTTTTTCAATTTTACCGTATTCCGGTGTTAGGATGCACAAAAAAAAACCCAACAAAAAAAAAACGGGAATTTTGAGGACTGTTGCGCATTAATAATTAAATGGAGGTAGGCTGGTCTGCTTTGAAAATCAGTATTCAAAACTTATTTTCTTTTTTACTTTGACTCAAAACCCGACATCAGTGAGAAATAAAAGACTCACCCTGCTATTAAGCGCTACGATGCAACTGCGGGTATTTGATCCCCACGCTATAAATCAGCATATTTAAAATTTCAAAAGGTTCCAGATCCATTCATGTAGGATAGGAGTTTAACTCCCTTCATGGTCATTTATCTTGTTTTTTTTTTTATACAGAAAAATTCATTTATAAATACATGAAAAACAAAACAACATTGACGTCGAGTCATGGTCAGCAGGGGTCTCGTAGAGATCCCATAAATAACAGCGTGAATTTGCTAATATATGTGCGCGTGTTTATCTTGTATCAAAGTTCGGGTGTTGTTACGGGTGCGCCGTATAGGTGTACGTGTGTGCTTGCTCAAAAGTCTGAGTCAGAGATTGGGTCTGTGTCTGGAAGTGCGGATGCGTCTGAGGGCGGCTAAAACTGCCGACACGGGACGTCGGCCTCTCCTCAGCTGCCGGGTGCGACGAATTCCGCTTCCCCCCGTGCATGATACGATACCGCTGCCAACTTTTGCACAGTTCGTTCTGCACCTGTCAAAGAAAAACAAATTAAATAGTTTGTCTTTTGTGCCTATTTAACAGTCTGGGTGAATGCAGTCGCGTAACTAATGCATGTTGATGAAAAAAAATAATGAATTTTTTTATATTAAATTCCAGGGTACTCGAAAGCATCTTTATAAATTTCATCATACACTTACGCAAAGTTGTATGCTCAGAAAAGGCTTACTAAGATCTTAAAACAATTATCTCCCTTGGATTCTATTTAAAAATCATCTCAGCTGTGGTGATCTAGTATAGAGATTCCTGATGTGTATTGATCGCTTATACATTTTGACACAAGAGAACAAATTAAGAGATTAAATAATCAAATTACACCATTGTGAAAATTAATTGAAACAACTACTTTAGTTTCCTTTCTTTCACCATACGGTCAGATTTAGCTCCACTGGTGTGAAAGGGTGTAATCGATTTCTATTTTTCCTCAGATTAGGTCATTTGCAATGGTGTACAGTAATATGAATCTATTTTCGGAGTGTATGATGAAATCTGTTTGGCCTTGAAAAACATTGCGTCATCTATGATTACATCAAATTTTCATCACGCCCAGACACTATTGTCTCAACTTTCGATTAGTTATCCTGCGGCCATTGTCTGCGATGGACGTTACTCCAGTAAGCGTACGAAAATTGTAACGCTGGAACGCCTTACCAGTGAGCAAATCAAAGTACTACAGACTGGCCAGGAAACTCTCCTGATTTAAATCCAGTCGAGAACCTGTGGTCAATCTGCAAGAAACGACTTCGTGGAATGGACATACTTAGTAGTAACATGTGCACTGGGTCATGCTTTATTGAAAAAATACGGAAAAAAGTAAATAATAACGGAATTATTCGTTTCGTTTCAATTAATTTACACAAGGGTGTAATTTATTGAGCGATGAAATGTTTATATTTTGTAACACATTTTAGAAAATATACATTGTTATTCAGAAGACATGCATATTTGTCCGCAGAATCAAAGATCAACGTTCGAACCTTTGTAAAAGTTAGGATTTCGAATGCTGATTTTAAAAGCAAACTATCTCCACGTGGTGCAACATTTATTTTTCTTCTTTGGTCTTATGTTTTGTAAATATCTACAAACTGAGGATCTTTGTGCCGGAAACAGTGCATGCCGAGAGAAAATAGCTCACATTTATAATAATATCGTTTCCCAGTAAAACAGTGGGGCCGACCGAAATCATTATTAATTTGTTTAAGAGTCTTCCATAAACTTATTGCGATTACTTTTATTCGCAATTCCGAGACAGTTTTTCAAAAAACAGAAATAGGATGAACGAAATGCTAAACAGTTATTATGACGTCTGATTGCTCGACAAGAAAGAGAAATAAGATGAAAGAAATACTAGTAAAAATGAATAATAATGACAATACTTCATCTAAGAAGTTCAGACAACTTAAGTCTATTATGTCCCATTGCTACTAATTGGAAACATTCACGAAAGAGAAAACGAAAGAAAATTAATTAAAAAATCATATTATTAATGACAATGCTTCTGAGAAATTTGAAGTCTATTTTAACATCAGTATTTCTGATTTTCATTCAACTGGTAGTCAACCAAAATATTCTGATTCCTTTTATTGAATATTTTTTTTTATGTTTGAAGCTCTGAGCTCTAGTTTCAACCTATTAACCGTGGTGACTTCGACCTCCGCCATTTTTGTCCTTTTAGAATTTGATTAAAAATCCGGTCTTATAAACGACTTTATGCGACATTTTAAACTGAGTGATTCGAGTTCAAGAAGCATAATTCTATGCACTGAATATATTCCAAAAGACTCTCAGATATGATTTTAAGAGGATCAGAAAACTTTCATTGGTTCTCTTTATGGATTAGCTCTGCTGAGCACTTCCTTCCTTCAAACTGAATCTGCTACAGTCGGGGTAGATAAGATCGTAAAAAAAGGCGGTTTGTTTAAGTGACTGGGGCACACCGAGATACACCGCCAGGGATAATCATTATTCAAATTTGGCTAACAAATACCATTCATACAATCCTGCGTGCAGAAGACACGAAATCTCCAAGTGAAATGTCAGGATATATACCGGGTGTAACAGCAAAGTTGTCCAATTGTTAGATTAAGTTTTGAACTGTTGTATCTTAGAAATGATTAAAAATATATTACTGGAATGCTCCGAGTTTTTATAACACTATTGGGCTTTACTTTGAACACTATGAATGTATTTAGCTAGATGGAATCTAGAGGATGAATGTTGGTACCACTGCAGAAGGCCTGAATGATCTTTTCCTTTCACCATTGCTCAGCTGGAAAAACATAGTGGGGCTGACACAAAACGATTTTAACCTATTCTCTTTCTAACTGAATAAATCAAAGAGTTCTTTTTAGGGATTCTTACGACAAATGGTGTCAGGATGGATAAATGTCTTATCTGAAAACCTAGAAAAAAGAGTTTAGTTGTTTTTAGATATCAAACATTTTGTGGGTTGGACAACTATCGCATGCTGTTACACGATTTGGACAATTTTGCTGTTACACTCGGCTGTGAATGACATAATTTAGCTCTTGAAAATACATTTCAATTGAGCACTGTTGAGTGATAAGCTAATTCTATAAACAACAGCCACCTGCACTAATGCAAAGCTCTTCAGTAAAATGAATGGAGCACTTTGGCTGATTGGCATTGTTTGCATTTATAAAAACAATACGCTAGATTTAGTTGTGTAACTCTACCGAGTGAAGATAGCTCTGGCTGACACCAAATTAGTTGTGTGTCAATCCTGGCTTGAGGCATTCGGATGTCTAGTCGCACTGAGGAGCTGTGATACAGCGAAACAGTACTGTCTGGGAATGACACACACACACACATATATATATATATATATATATATATATATATATATATATACATATATATATATATATATATATGAAAAGTGTATATATATATATATATATATATATATATGCAATATCTTATATATATTATTT
Organism: Acanthosepion esculentum; assembly: GCA_964036315.1. NCBI lineage: Eukaryota > Metazoa > Mollusca > Cephalopoda > Sepiida > Sepiidae > Acanthosepion > Acanthosepion esculentum. The sequence continues at coordinate 114,748,386 of OZ038490.1, read as the reverse complement.
ATATATTATATGCGCGGTACTTATTGGAAAGCGCTCAATATCAGAGATAGAGCTAACATTGGATTGATGTGAGTTTGTGACCCTGGGTTTCACGCTTTTGCGATCGACAGACAAACTGATTAATTTAAAAAAATTTTGGATTGATGTAGGTTTGCGTGTATTGTTGTTTTTATGGAAGTGGGAGGAAAAATCGTGAGTGGCGTTACGACGACAATTTTTCCTCCCACGTGCCCATACATAAAAATTACTATTTGGCAGTCTGGGTAGTGTAATGACTATCAGAGCAGAAAGTGAAATCGGCGAGACGAGTTCAAATACTGACCAAATTCACTTTTTTCCCTTCGCACCAATGCGCTTGGAAAAGGCATGAATCCATCTTCCTTTAGCTATGGGTTAAATAGCAGGACTTACTGAGCTCTCATGCCTTGGTTAGTAACCAGCCTAGGAGAAAGAGAACTCTAAATTCAAAACCAACTTGGAGAGAGATGGGTTTCGTCAGGCTCCCTTACCTTAAACACACTTACTGCACCTACGGCTGCAGTATATAGGTTACTCATACGGTCGTAATGTATTAAGTTACTCGTAACATGACATGACGAGAGACTGGTGATATTTTAGAAGAATATAAAGCGACATAGACATTGACTTAGTGGAAGCGTATAGGTTATGGCATACACCAAATTGGATC
>OZ038490.1:114665198-114742698 GCA_964036315.1 Acanthosepion esculentum | reverse complement strand
GGAAAGTGCTTTGATCGCTAGTTCAGCCATGATTTGCGTCGATTTACCATTCTTGGTAGATTTTATATTGTCACAGTGTAGGGTAGTCAGGGACAAAGATGACGGAGAGAAAAAGAAAAAGAATTCAGATGATGTCGGCCATATTGAGAAAAAAAAATTATCTCAAAAATATTCTTTCTAAAATTTTGAAACTACCAGCGTCTCTCGTTTCGTGCGCATGTGTAGACATGGCAACATCAACAAAGCCCAGTCCGATGAAATCCAAACGAATGAAATGCGTCACAAAAACAATTATATATATATATATATATTGCGGACTCTCCTGTCGTAGATCTACGTGGGCCGCTGACCCGTGCCTACCTGGAATCCTAAGCACGACTAGGCGGCGGAAAGAAGCGAGAACTCCCCGCCGGACCGCCTTCGCCGCGATATCTCACTCTACGACGTTTGAGAGTCAGGCCACTTAGTTCCTAGGAATCGACAGCCAGACAACCTGCACAAATGATTTAATTATAGTGGTCAAGGTTTTGTGAAGAATCAACCACACTTGAAGAAAAGGGATACGGAAACCCTGTGCACCGTGTGCTACAAAGGTCCCCAAACGACCCTCCTCAGGTTTTGAATTCAGAATTCCAGTCGAATTTGTTACATTCCAGTCAGAATTCAGTTCGAATTCCATTCAAATCTGTTACATTCACTTACGTGCTAATACTCTTGGAAAAGGTATGAATCCTATTTCGCTCCCCCATCCAGTTATGGATAAATAGCAGGACAGACTGCATTCTATAGCCTCGGATGGCACCTGGTCTAGGAGAAGGACAACTCTGTATTCAAAACCTGCAGACGGTTGTTTGGGGGCCTTGTGGCACACGGTGCACCAGGTCTCTGTATTCGGCCCTTCAAAATGTGTGTTTGGTTCTGCACAAGACCATCACCACTATAATCAAATCATATGTGCATGTTGTCAGGCTGTCGCTTCCTGAGAACTGAGTTACCTGATCCTCATACGTCGTAAAAGGGTCCTCGGTAGGTGCGGGTCAATAGCCCGCGTCTATCAACGACGAAAGAGTTCACGGCGACGTTAAGAAGCGTACTCATTATTGGAGACTGTGTATTTACAGATATAGACATAAGGATGGTGAGTGCCGGTTTTAAACTTCATGAAACTGATTATGTTCCCACTGACGATATTTTTCTAATTGATATACCTATGTTTTTTTAATACTATGTATCATCTTTGAGTATGTCTCTCCCCCAAATTTTTTTAAAGTTTTATTTTGCCCTCGTGCGTACGGCAAACATATTACGTACAAAACCACAATTACTAAAAACTTAGGCCAAAACTAGAATTATGGAAAAGCTAGCGATCGAAATCACAACGAAGAGGTAGTAAAGTTCGTTAGCCAAGGGTAAAGTTCCGCCAACGATGTCTATACGTAAACAATATTGCCTCTTAATTCATTTCCTTTCTCTATCCATCAGTGCGCCACTACATACATATATACACACATATCATTTATAGACAGAGAATTCCAGCTATTTGTGTAGTGGTGGGTATGTTGTGTGAAATCCTATCCATACTGATTCATTGTAAACAAACAATAAACAGACCAAAACACATGAACAGAGGAAATTAAGTTCCGCCTGAAAAGCGTGTCTGCCTTTCAAATCTTGTAATGTTTACTTGTGAACGTGTGGAATGGCTAACTCAACAGTCGATCCGTCAAAGCCTGTCCTCATAGGTTTTGTTCAGCGTCAAACTTCAGAAATGGCGCCCTGACATTTTAGTTGTAGTCGATCCAAGTTTGGAATTTGCGGAAAGTGGACAGAAGAGGTTTCAGCTGAAGAAATGCACTAACATTTTATCATAATATTTTTAACAATTTTGTAGGATTTAAATGAAATTTGGTTTGTTTGATACATCATCTAACGAGATATGACGTATGAGATCATGTCGCTCACCCGCACACTCACCCCCAATACACAATATCTATCTATCTATCTATCTATCTATCTATCTATCTATCTATCTATCTATCTATGCCTATTCATCTATCTATCTATCTATCTATCTATCTATCTATCTATCTATCTATCTATCTATCTATCTATCTATCGCAATCTACTCATTATCTATCTATCTATCTATCTATGCCTATTCATCTATCTATCTATCTATCTATCTATCTATCTATCTATCTATCTATCTATGCCTATCTATCTATCTATCTATCTATCTATCTATCTATCTATGCCTATTCATCTATCTATCTATCTATCTATCTATCTATCTCAATCTTCTCATTATCTATCTATCTATCTATCTATCTATCTATCTATCTCAATCTTCTCATTATCTATCTATCTATTTATCTATGCCTATTCATCTATCTATCTATCTATCTATCTATCTATCTATCTATCTATCTATCTATCTATCTATGCCTATCTATCTATCTATCTATCTATCTATCTATCTATCTATGCCTATTCATCTATCTATCTATCTATCTATCTATCTATCTCAATCTTCTCATTATCTATCTATCTATCTATCTATCTATCTATCTATCTCAATCTTCTCATTATCTATCTATCTATTTATCTATGCCTATTCATCTATCTATCTATCTATCTATCTATCTATCTATCTATCTATCTATCTATCTATCTATGCCTATCTATCTATCTATCTATCTATCTATCTATCTATCTATCTATCTATGCCTATTCATCTATCTATCTATCTATCTATCTATCTATCTCAATCTTCTCATTATCTATCTATCTATCTATCTATCTATCTATCTATCTCAATCTTCTCATTATCTATCTATCTATCTATCTATCTATCTATCTATCTCAATCTTCACATTATCTATCTATCTATCTATCTATCTATCTATCTCAATCTTCTCATTATCTATCTATCTATCTATCTATCTATCTATCTATCTATCTCCTCATTATCTATCTATCTATCTATCTATCTATCTATCTATCTATCTATCTATCTATCTATCTATCTATCTATCTATCTATCTATCTAGCAACCGAGCGAGCTAGGTCTGACCTCTGTTTTCATTCATATTGTCTTTTTACATATATATATTTTATTTACATCTGATGATAGTCCATCAAAGGACAGAACGCATCGGCAAAGATAAATTTTCCTTTTGCGTTTATTTATATTTTCCTTTTACCGATATATTTTTTACTTATGTTTGAATTTTTAAGCAAACACACGGAGGGACATACTCACACGCATATATATATATATATATATATATATATATATATATATATATATATATATATGTTTTTATATAATTTATCATCCGAAAAGAAAAAAAGTTATTAGACCGCATGAGAAATTGTATAAACTAAATAAAAGCACCTTGTCTGTCGTTTTCAATGAAATGTGCATGAAAGAAGTATTGCTGCCTAAATACACACACACACACACACACACACACACACACACACACACACACACACACACACACACACACACACACACACACACACATATATATATATATATACAAGTTTCATTAAATAAGACGGACTGGTTACTGCAGTTAAGTCTTTTATTTAATTTTTTGTGTTCTTATAATTTTCCTTTTTTTCTGAAACTTGTATAAAATAAGGATTGCTGCCCAAATACACAATTAAATATATATATATATATATATATATATATATATATATATATATATATATGTATATGTATATATATATATATATATATATATATATATATATATATATATATATATATATATATATATATATGTGTGTGTGTGTGTGTGTGTGTGTGTGTGTGTGTGTAGAATGATGAAGGAAATTCCGGAGGTAAAAAACAACAAAAATAATAAAATAATAATAATATGACTCATGTGTTTTTGGCAATTCTCAGTGTCAGAACAGATACGTTTTATGCAGTATCAATGGCTATCGACTAGTGTTTTTTTTATGTTGGTAAAGTGGCAGCTGTTTTGGTAGCAATGACCATCTGTATACAGTATTAAACAACATTTACCGGCCTGAATGTCTGAGAAACTTTCATAGAAAACTGTTTATTATAAACAGAGCATTTACTTAAATATTTGTATCTATAAAAAGAATGTTAAACATAAAAATGTCTTAAAATAATTGTCGGACTTTGTCCATTTCATAATGTGTGACGTCATTTGTTTACATTTGATACGCCACGAGCAGATATGAATGTATGTGAAAGATTCATAGAAGATTGAAGTTTATAAGCAGTAAATTCAACATTGCCAACAGATCGATCCTCTGTCGCCGAATCGGTTAAAAGGCACGTCAGGCTATATGACGGTTCCGTATAGGATACAGGTTCGAATCCTGTCGGAGGACGAATATTTTCTATGAAAATTTCTCGGACATTCAGGCCAGTAAATGTTGTTTAATACTGTTTATTATAAACAGAGCATTTACTTAAATATTTGTATCTATAAAAAGAATGTTAAACATAAAAATATGTCTTAAATATATATGTGTGTGTTCGGCAAAAATATATAATAGTTTTATATAGCAAAACAATTTTAGGATAAAGAAATATGGCAAAGTGTTAAAGATATTCGTGTGACGGGTTTCGTCTGTTAGGACTTCATCAGACTAAATTTATGTTTACATTGATACACATATATATTACACATATATATCAATCATATATATATAAATTATATATATATTTATATATAGATATATACATATATGCAAATATAAAAGTGAACAGAGAAATCAACACTTAGAGGCGACAGTCTGATTCATGCTAGATGCAATCGTCAGGTGGCCTGACGATTGCGTCTAGCATGAAACAGACTGTCGCCTCTAAGTTCTGACTTCTGTGTTCACTTTTATATTTACACACGCTCTATCTCTGATATTGAGCTCTTTATCCCATAAATATAGCACATCTAAGACTATATTTTTCATACACATTATATATATATATTTATTTATTTTTTTCATATATATATATATATATATATATATATATATATATATAGGTCACTTCGAACTGGTGTAATGTTAGGCAAGCTTGCTTCGTTAGATTAATTACAATTGAGCAGTGAGTTTTATTATCAGTTGGTGCTCCAAACTACTGGGTTTAGAAAGTCATTTGCCACAATTAAGCTATGCTTAGTAAAGTACGTTTTATATATATGTTTAATATATATTATTAAATATATATATTACATATAGCCATATATATTAAAAATACATAAAATAGAATTGATGAACAGGGTTTAATTGTTATTTGTTCTTGAGAAGGTTATTAATTTGAGAAAATGTCTCATGACAATAGTTTTCAGAGAAGACACTGGTTGATTGAGGGAATACCCGTGTAAAGTATACTCCCATAATTATTTTACATGAGTAGGAGACAGGAAGCTGTGGAGAATACTGATCCTCCACATACTAAAAGGTTATGGAACATAGGCAGAAAGAAGCAGGGAAAGAAGAAGAAGAAGAAGAAGAAGAAGAAGAAGAAGAAGAAGAAGAAGAAGAAGAAGAAGAAGAAGAAGAAGAAGAAGGAGGAGGATGAGGAAGAAGTAGAAGGAAGAGGAGGAGGAGTAAGAAGAAGAAGAAGAAGAAGAAGAAGAAGAAGAAGAAGAAGAAGAAGAAGAAGAAAAAGAAGAAGAAGAAGAAAGTGTGAGAGAGTAAGAGAGAGGAGAATTATAACAGAGGAAATATCACGGATAAGGTTTGTAAATGTCATATAAGCAAACAAAACATTGTATTTTAGAAACAGAAAATATTCGACTTATTAAATAATTATATTTATGTATTTGAAGAATTGAAAGTTCGCACTAAACAGGCTGTTCGGACAAAAGAAAAGTGAAAAAGAGAAATAAAAAGATCTCTTGCAGTTTGCCAAGGAAGAGAAAGTGTCACCTCGCAGCGAAAGAACGTTTCAATGATGCTGAGTGAAGTTTTGTAATTAGTATGATTATAAAAATGTCACTAAAACAATGAAATACCATTTTTCTGCCATTTTTACACACATTGAAGCATAACGTTTACTTATAATTTGGCAATGATTATTTATGAAAAAATCTGAAGAGGCTGTAGACCATTTGATTAATTTGCTGACTGAAACCATTTTTGGCAAGGTGGATAATAGCATTGCAGAATGGGAAGAAGAATTATCTTAGATGAAGATAACACTGTAACAAAAGAAACTCGGTGAGTAAGTGTTATTTCCTAATTGCTTCTGTCTAGAAATCAAAGATATGATTATATTTCCGTTCAAAATTGAGCCATGAAATTCGCAATCCCAGGAATTTAGTGGGAAAAAACTGACCATCCAAGCAACTGTTTCTTCTGCATGGTGGACCCTTTCAAATATTGAGCTGGCAAGAATACGCATGCTATTATATATCCAGACCTGTCATTCATCGCTTCAATGTTCTGAGCTACCCGTACACACTCCTTCAAAGAGAGCACAACCGTCTTCAGCAATTCAATAGAGGATATGAAGTCATTGACCCAGATTACAGTGTCGCAGCTGAGGTCTGAAACCCATACTACCCTGGCAAAAAAAAAGAAAAAAAAAGAAGCTCACCGGTCTGATCAGGGATCTTGGTCTAACAAAGTCCAATAGTGAGACGTCGAAACTCATGCAGTGGAATTTGTTAGATGAAAATGTGCAAGTTGCAGGTCAGAGAAAGCGTTACCAGTGTTTTTAAAGCTTTATCACTTGTCAAAATGAGCTTTGATTCTGCAACAATGTGACCGGTCTGTTCGAGGAAATTGGAGTTTGTGACCCCAGCGAGTGGTGCCTCTTCATCGACAGCTCATTCAGGAAACTCAAAGCCGTGCTACTTCATAACGGAAACGTATTCATCTCTTCCCCTGGCTCACTCGGCGCAGCTGAAAGAGGAATACAGCAGTGTCGAGATCTTGCTAGATGCCTTGAAATATGAAGAATAGTGTTGGGAGATTTTGGGGGACATCAAAATGGTGGCCTTCCTGATGGGTTTCCAAGGTAGCTTTAACAAGTTTTCGCATTATCTTTGCTTTTGGAACAGCAGTGACACCGCGGCACACAAGCGGGACTGCCGACAGCGGACTAAGTTCAATGGGGGGAGGAGGGAGAACATCAAGTATGAGCCACTGTTGGACCTGAGTAAAGTACTGCTTCCCCGACTGCATTTGAAATTGGGATTTATGAAACAATTTGTCACTGCTCTAGATAAGAAGTCTGCAGCCTTCAAGTAACTTCAAGATTTCTATAGTAAGCTGTCCACGGAAAAAAGTCAAAGACGGTGTCTTCGTCGGACCACAAATCAAAGATCATATAGTGCCAGGAATTCATCAAGAAGCTCATTAGCACGGAGAAAGCATCATGGAACAACTTTATCAAAGTGGTTCGACGCTTCCTGGGGCATCACAAGGCCAAAAACTATGTGAAGCTTGTGGAGACCCTGTCGAAGAACGATGGCAAAATGTGCTGCAGGATTTCCCACAAAGTTCACATCCTTGACACTCATCTTGATAAATTTAAGGAGAACATGTGGGTGTATTCAGAGAAGTAAGGCAAACGCTTCCACCAGGATATACTGGACCTTGAAAACATGAGGGGAGACTATATTTGGGGCAGATGCATGAACTTAATTTGCAGTATTAACGCTAACTGCGAAAAAGTATTCACTTCTATATTTTATGTGGTCTAATATAATCCTCGAATAAGTAAATGCTACTTTTGAACCGTATGGCTTTTTGATCCAACTTTGCAAGAACGAGAATGTTCTCATTCGCCAGGTTTCCAGAGGGGAATAGGAAAATGTTAAGAAGTATAAGTATCCTGGTCAGAAAAGCATTGGTTGAAGGAAATATTTGCCATTTTTCCTGCTTTCTAGGCGTATGTGTATATGTATATGTATAGCCGGCAACTCGTATTCGAGGCTACCCGTCTACTAGGGCGGCTAGCCAATCCCTATTGCAGACGCTTGCTCAGGCGCAGTGAAGATGAGGATAACAGTCTGAATAATGTAATTAATGCCAGTAATCATAATACCTCATCTCAGAGATATAGACAGATATTGAAGAAAAATTCCAATCACTTGAAGAAGGAACGTTTGGAACGTTGTGAATCTGGCAATGAAGATGAAGATAACAGTTCGAAGAATGTAAATAATGCAAGTAATCATAATACCTCATCTCAGAGATATAGACAGATATTGAAGAAAAATTCAAATCACTTAAAGAAGGAACGTTTGGAACGTTGTGAATCTGGCAATGAAGATGAAGATAACAGTTCGAAGAATGTAAATAATGCAAGTAATCATAATACCTCATCTCAGAGATATAGACAGATATTGAAGAAAAATTCCAATCACTTGAAGAAGGAACGTTTGGAACGTTGTGAATCTGGCAATGAAGATGAAGATAACAGTTCGAAGAATGTAAATAATGCAAGTAATCATAATACCTCATCTCAGAGATATAGACAGATATTGAAGAAAAATTCCAATCACTTGAAGAAGGAACGTTTGGAACGTTGTGAATCTGGCAATGAAGATGAGGATAACAGTTCGAAGAATGTAAATAATGCAAGTAATCATAATACCTCATCTCAGAGATATAGACAGATATTGAAGAAAAATTCAAATCACTTGAAGAAGGAACGTTTGGAACGTTGTGAATCTGGCAATGAAGATGAAGATAACAGTTCGAAGAATGTAAATAATGCAAGTAATCATAATACCTCATCTCAGAGATATAGACAGATATTGAAGAAAAATTCCAATCACTTGAAGAAGGAACGTTTGGAACGTTGTGAATCTGGCAATGAAGATGAGGATAACAGCCCGAATAATGTAAATAATGCAAGTAATCATAATACCTCATCTCAGAGATATAGACAGATATTGAAGAAAAATTCCAATCACTTGAAGAAGGAACGTTTGGAACGTTGTGAATCTGGCAATGAAGATGAAGATAACAGTTCGAAGAATGTAAATAATGCAAGTAATCATAATACCTCATCTCAGAGATATAGACAGATATTGAAGAAAAATTCCAATCACTTGAAGAAGGAACGTTTGGAACGTTGTGAATCTGGCAATGAAGATGAGGATAACATCCCGAATAATGTAAATAATGCAAGTAATCATAATACCTCATTTCAGAGATATAGACAGAAATTCTACTGAATTTTGGTTAAGATCCGACATAGGTTAAAATCTGTTGATTTATTTCCATCGTCATTTTTCCAGCGGCGAGAAGATGTGAGTGGTAGGTACTTGTTGTTTCATACTAGATAAATCCCTGTTAAGTCAGCAGTTGAAGCCAAAACAATTTCAAGTACTAAGTTACTTTATTGTAATAAGATGTTTTTGCCCCCCCCCCAAATAAAAAAAACCGGACTCTAGGCTACTTTCTGTATGTAAGCAAAATCCAAATTACGTAACTCAGATATCTAGGGTTTTCACATGACATTCACAAGGTAATTCCCATTCCAATTGGTACCAGTTATTGATTGACTCACTTGTAATATCTGTCCAATACATTTATTACATAACAATGAAGTTCACCTATTTGTAGCTGTTAAAATGGCTGAATTGTCTACTTTTATTTGCATTAAAGAGGGTCACTTTTGTCAGTTGTAATAATGGGGATATTTTTATCTTTCTAACAATGACGATAGAAAATAGATAAACTTTTTTGTCATATGTTTTATTTTAAAGAAACATCACAAAAAGATTTATTAATTTGGTAGACAAAGATGTAGGAATAATCGAACGTGCCAAAATTGTTTTCGTGTTGAATATTGTATTACTGAATATTGCTGTGTGCTCGGATAAACTTATTGTAGATGATAGTGATCAAATATATATGTGTGTGTGTGTTGTCAGTGTCAACTGATATATATATATATATATATATATATATATATATGACATTTTTATGTTTATAGTATAAACTTTATACATTCTTTTTATAGATACAAATGTTTAAGTAAATGTTCTGTTTTATAATAAACAGTATTTATAACATTTACCGGCCTGAATGTCCGAGAAATTTTCATAGAAAATAATCGACTTCTGACAGGAATCGAACCTGTATCCTATACGGAACCGTCATATAGATTGACGTGCCTTAACCGATTGAGCCACAGAGGATCGTTCGGTTAGCAAGGTCGGTTTTACTGCTTTTAAATTAAAATCTTCAATGAATCTCTCACGTACATTCATATCTGCTCAAAGCGTATCCAAATGTAAACAAATGACGTCACACATTATGAAATGGACAAAGTCCGACAATTATTTTAAGACATTTTTATGTTTATACATTATTTTTATGTTTTAAAAATAATTGTCGGACTTTGTCCATTTCATATATATATATATATATATATATATATATATATATATATATATATATATATATATATATATATATATATATATATATATATATATATATATATATATATATATATTGAAAGTTAGGATGACACATAGCGGTGACATTCTGTTTCATGCTTAAACCTTTGAGTTTACCAGTGGGAGAGAAAAATGACTTCATGCCCAGCTACCGGTTGAACGGTTGGTAAACACTTGTAACTATTTTTTATATCTACTGTGAAAAACTAGATACCAATTATTTGCGAATTTTGATTCAGGATCTCAGGCAGAAGGGTTAAAATTGTTCAGGAAGGCAGGGCTCAAAGGATTAAAGGGAATCTTCAGGCCATGTGTAAGGTGTTTTGGCTCGACTATTTATATATGCTTGTTAATCGTGCATTATGGGTAGAGGGTCTGTTGCATTATCCTAACGATCATTGTGTGGACGGTAACGATATTTCAAATTAATCTATTGGCTATTGAGTAGAAATTCATTCTCGAGACAAATGTGGTTATTTGTAGCTATTTTCTAATGTTGGCTGTTAACTTTTTCCTCATTATTTGTTTTTGATTACTTAATTATTAATTATTATAACATTTAATTGTACCTATGTGTGTTTGTTCGTAGTTTGTTAAATTGTTTATTATTTATTGATTGAACTTATTTATTTTATTTATTTATTTTTCGTATTCGCTTTTAATATACATTATTCGGACTATTGTCTTCACCTTTGTCAAAATGAACCCTTTATTTCGGTCACTGGGGTAAAACTGTTCGATTTGCTCGTGTCATGTTTAATGGACGTCAGTTATCAGTTATTTCCTGTTAATTTCCCTCTGTAAGTGCTCAAGGCACAGTGGATAAAAGCGTTGGTTAGATCCAGTGAGAGGTCCCAAAGAGTGTGAGTTCAATACCCGTCTAAGGCAGTGGAGAACTTTCAGACGGAAATTAACAGGAGGTAACTGATAACTGACATTCATTAAACATGTCACGTGGAACTAGAACAGTCTACACCAGTGATCGAAAAAAGGGTTCAGTTCGACATTCCAACCACCTGAAGAAGGCCGAAGCGTACAACGGCCGAAACATTGTAATAAATATGGCGACAAAGATTAGGACAATAGTCCGAATAATATAAATAATGTACATAATACCTCTTCTCAAAAATATAAACAGATACTGAAAGGCCGAAACGTTGTAATAAATATGGCGACAAAGAGGGGACAATAATCCGAATAATGTAAATAGTTTACATAATACCTCATCTCAGAAATATAGACAGATACTGAAATGCCGAAACATTGTAATAAATATGGCGACAAAGATGAGGACAATAGTCCGAATAATGTCAATAATGTACATAATATCTCATCTCAGAAATATAGGCAGATACTGAAAGGCCGAAACGTTGTAATAAATATGGCGACAAAGATGAGGACAATAGTCCGAATAATGTAAATAGTGTACATAATACCTCATCTCAGAAATATAGACAGATACTGAAATGCCGAAACATTGTTATAAATATGGCGACAAAGATGAGGACAATAGTTTGAATAATGTAAATAATGTACATAATACCTCATCTCAGAAATATAGGCAGATAGTGAAGGGCCTAATCGTTGTAATAAATATGGCAACAAAGATGAGGACAATAATCCGAATAATGTAAATAATGTACATAGGACGTCATCTCCGAAATATAGACAGATACATTCGCTTGTGAGTTCCGATTCTTAAGTAGCGTAGTCAAAAAATGTTTTTGTGTTTCCATCTGATCGTTTATTTAGTAATTTGTGTTGGTATGCAAAAGGTTTTAGGATTTATTGTTGTTGGCTGATGACAGTTTGGATAATAAAATACAGCTTGCAACCAATAATGCACCATTGACCAGCATATATAAATACATGGCCTGAATATTGCGTTTAAGCGTGAACAAACTGGTGTTGACCTCTGTACCCACGTTTATATTTATTTAGGCTCTATCTCTGATATTGAGCACTTTTACCCATAAATATAGCATACTATAAAACTGTAATTTTATCATATATCTATATATATATATATATATATATATATATATATATATATATATATATATATATATATATATATAAATATATATATATAGAGAGAGAGGTAATAAAATCTTTATATATATATTATATATTAAAAAAACAAACTATATACGATGGTAAATATTGTCTTATTTTTAGATTTGAAGATGATTGTATGCACCTATGTGTGCGGATACATAACTGTATGTAGACAAATGTGTATATGGACTTGGATATAGATATGTAGATTTATGTGTATAAGTATATATATATGTATAAGTGTATATGTACATTTATATATGTATATATATTGTAGGCGCATATGTAAGCATATATATATGTATATGTGTATTCGTACTTTTAGATAGGTATACGTAAATGTTTCGATTCATGTATATGGGGTTGCATATGTATTTGTATATGTATATGTAGATATGTAAATATTTATGAGTTCATATATGTGATATGTGTGAATATATGTGTGGGATATAGTGGCATGCATATATATGCATATATAAGTATAAATGGGTGTAGGTTTTTCTCTCACTTTTTTATAGAGAGAATTCTAATGGAAATACATTAAATTCTCTTATTAACGTTTATTCTTACTTTCTCCTTAAATAATTTCTAATTAGAATTGTAAGATTGGAAATTTTACTTATCTGGAGATAATCTCATTTTAAATTAATCATTTAGATTTAAATTAAAATATGTTACTCCTTAAGTATTAGTCTTGATGTTAAAAAGATTAAAATTAAATATATTTTTTGAAATTTAAACACTTAATTCACCATCTAACGTTAACTGTAAAATTTTAGGAAAAATTTAAATAGGTATAAATATGAATGTGTGGAAATTTGTAAAGGTATGTCTAGGTATTTGTATATGAATATGCATATATGCCGGTGTATATCGATACATGTGTGTGTGTGCTTATGTGTGTAATTGCACATCTACATGAACTATGTATATGTGATTCTTGCATAAATATATATGTGGTATATAGATGAAGAAACAAAATTATTTTAATATTACCATCAAATCTTACTCCATCTTGATTTGAAACCTAAACTTTGAGTAAGAAATATTACCCATCTAAAAATAGCTACAAATTACATTCATGAATTAAACTCAAAGATGTTACCTTAACAGTCTTTCACAATATTAAAATATTACTTTTAGTAAACCCTTATATTTTTTTTATTATTGTCGTTTATTAATATAGTATTCAACTCATATTAAATCCTTAATTTATTTGTAGAGAAGTTGAATATTTAAATTGCTAACAAGCATTAAATTAATTTCTTCATGGAGTTTTTAAACATTTAAATTACTATCAAACGTTAAAATCTGTTTTTATCTAATTTGCTAAAGCTATACCACCCCTCTTCCTTCGTAAACCTCTTTTCTCTTTACTTCCCCCTTTTTTCTTTTTTCTTTTTCTTCCACTCCTTCCATATATCATTTCTGTTGAGTTGACCGATTAATAGGTCAATGTCTGATCCTTACACCCCTTCCTTCATCAAGATTAAGTATTATAAAGAAATATAAAAATAAATTTTAAAATTCTCCCTTCCCTCTCTAAACTCGACAATGTCTCTAACACCATTCCTCGCTACCTTCTTTATTAACTTATATAAGCTTAATACTGCCCGTCAAAAGTGTAAATTTTAATTTCATTTTTCGTTTCACCTTTTGAAAGTGATGTCTGAAGATAAGTTAAAAGTCCCTGGTGAAATAAACTATTACAATGTAGCCTTAAAGTGGTCTGTTTTTCTTTAATATATATATATATATATATATATATATATATATATATATATATATATATATATATATATATCAGACATACTTTTACAAACGTTTGGGCGGTTTCCTCACACCTAGATAAGGACAAAAGTTCTTACAATTGTCTCCGCAAATTCTTCATTTTTGAGTTAAGTTTAAAAAAAGCTTACGGTAGATGGTGCAGTGTTGCCACATAGACTAGGTTACATTTGTCATTCGTGTACATTTGTGGATAGTCTGTCTTCCACGTTTAACGTGTGTAGTAGTGAGTTAATTGAAAAAGTGTTCCATTTTATTCATATCGTGTGCAGGCAGATATGGACGTTACATACGGCCGCGTGAATGGTAATGGACACGAGGCTGCACGGCCGTATCACACTGCGTTTCCAGACCGAAGGCAGCCGACTTATCCAACTTTTGCTGCTATTAATCGTCGCGTTGCAGGATCCGTGGCACCACAAATTATGGACTGTGGAAGAGCGACTGAACATTTAACAGCGTCTACCGTAAACTTTAAACTTAATAACTCAAAAACGAAAGATTAGCAGACATATGTTTTTACAAAGTTTGTAAAGGTATTTTTGATACAGCCTGTATATATATATATATATATATATATATATATATATATATATATATATATATATATATATATATATATAATAAAACGCGTATCCCTCCATGATGTAGGATTCCTTCATTTTATTATCTGTGAATTACCATGCGAAAGATAGTGGAGTGTCTTCCCGTTGTCTGTGTTTTTGCAGGCGGTCAAACATTTTTGGAGTCATGTTTTGGTTAGTTTAATTGAAAGCGAAACAGAAAGATGAGAGAGAGAAAGTAAAAACAAGAAAGAAGATGAATTTTTTTTTAATAATCGGCTCACTGATTTGTTTATGCGTCATCTGGAAAATATGGAAGCATTGGGTAAACATGGAAGGCCTGGGCAAACATAGAAGGGTCGGAAAAATAAGGAAGGCCTGAGCAAACAAGGAAGAATCGAGCTTAAACTTTGGGCTTTGGGTAATTTAAAAAGAAATTAAACAAAAAGAAAAAAGGATTTTACTAGCACATCTTAACAATATCCAAGGAAGGGAAATAAAATGTTGCACCGATATACAAATTTTAAACAAGAAAATAAATACAAAATTTCACAAATATTTTAGCAATCTTCACGGACTACATACAGTATAACACGTTTCGTATTTAACGGACATTATAACAGGAATCGGATTGTGTCGATGCCTTTGTTTAAAAAACTTGTAAAATATTGTAAATTACATTTAATTCCTTCTACAATGATAAACAACTTTTTAAATTGTATCTGAAACGAATCGTATTTATAAGTACATGATTGATTCAAACAAGTAACATTAACCTGATTGAAAGCAAACTTCGATTTATCTGGCACTGACCTTTCTGAAAGATGTCATCTTCGATCAGAAAAATGCCAGACCTCACATATCTTTATAGATCCAGTAAAAATTGATACACCTGAATTGGGAAATTCGACTCCAAACGCTATACTCACCTGACCTTGAACCTTTGGATTCGATCCTTAAAATAATCTTTATGGTAAGAACATCAGGTCTTTGGAAGACTGTAAAAAACCCTCAAACTAATTCATCACCAAGAAAGATGCCAAGATCTCAAACAGTGGAATCATGAAGTTTCCTCAAAGATGGCGAAAAGGAGTGGAACAAAACGGCATATATATGGTTGAATAAATCTATGTACAAATACGTAAATATTGTTTTTGAGATTCACTTAAAAGCAATACGAACTTTTATAACAACGCAATGATTTAACCTTTTGAAGTATATTGTACGGTACTGTATATTGTATTACATTTTTTAGCGCAAAAAATAGTAAAAAAGCTTCCTAGGTTACATTTGAATTTTAATTGGTTTTTGGCGTTGATGAACCATCTTCTTCCCTGTTAGTCCGTTAAATCGAAGGTTTACCGTACATTCAATCATTCATCAAAATTAGCACTCAGTGTTGTAAAAGAAAGCAGTAACAAAAAAAAGGAGTGTGCAAATAGTTTCACATCAAAGAAACACACGTAGCAAAAATATACCATGGAGTATCAAAAAGTATCGGTACTAATGCTAAAAAAATGAAACTACACAACATATCAAATCGGTAGTTAATCACTTTCGAAGTACTTCCCTTCTGAAGGATCGTTTTAATTAATGGAAGCATTCTTGAAACTCCTTTTTTTTGGAATAGTCTCGTCATATTCTTGTTGAAATGATTCAATTTTCTTGAAATATTGTCCCTTTCAAGTGGGATTCGATTTTTGAAGAGAAACAAATTGATATAGGCGAAATCTGTGGAATATTGGACCTGAGGAATTTTATGCTTGGCCAAAAGCTACTGCGCATGTCATAATCCCTGATAGGATCTCTGTAGTGTGGTGAGACGACCACATTGTACGCACTTTCCATTCCATACACTGCCATAAACAACGGAAGCGAGCGAGAAAGTTATAACCTAACTTGCATGATATACAGTGTTTAAGGGCTATCTGTAGCTTCACTCTACGAACTTTACCTCTGTTACCATAGCAACAGTCCAGATACTTTTTGATCAGACCATAGACATTTTAAATACACACATTTTAATGACACACACACATATACATATACATTATGAAATGGACAAAATCCGACAATTATTTTAAGACATTTTTTATGTTTATACGTTTTTTTTTATAGATACAAATATTTAAGTAAATGCTCTGTTTATAATAAACAGTATTAACAACATTTACCGGTCTGAATGTCCGAGAACTTTTCATAGAAAATATGCGTCCTCCGACAGGAATCGAACCTGTATCCTATACGGAACCGTCATATAGCCTGACGTACTTTTACCGATTGAGCCACAGAGGAGCGTCTCGGTTATCAAGGTTGTAGTTTAAAAACAGTAAAATCGACCTTGCTAAACGAAGCGCGCCACTGTGGCTCAATCGATAAAAGCACGTCAGGCTATATGACGGTTCCGTATAGGATACAGGTTAATTATAGAATTAAATTTGAAGTTTTAGCTTCGGTTTTTGAAACATGGTAATTCCGGTGTCGCGAAGAAACCATATTTTAAATGATAATTTATAATATTTATGCTCTGTAAATTTACATTGAGCACTGTTTTGTAAAAATAAAAATATCAAGAAGAACACCAGATTATATATCTTACTGTTCTTTTCTTTTTATTATATATATATATATATGTATATATATATATATATATATATATATATATATATATATATATATATATATTAAACATGCATAATCGTTATTTTATACGACTTTCTTAGATGAAACAGTGGCATTTATTGTTAAATAATAATATTTGACTAGTACTTATTTGGTCTTAATGTATCGTACTCCCAGATCGTCATTCTACGTTTGAAAATATATGCATTTTAAAGCAGAAAATACTAGATGGTCTGAAACAAATTTAATGTGAATAAGGATTCTTTGTTCCAAGTGATGTTGATCCGAGTGATCCCTGTTTTTACTGGGCTCATCCGAAGAGATACCAAAATAAACACTATTTACATTATTCGGACTATTGTCCTCGTCTTTGTCGACTTATTTATTACAACGTTTTGGCCTTTCAGTATCTCTCTATATTTCGGAGATGAGGTATTATGTACATTATTTACATTATTCGAACTATTGTCCTCATCTTTGTCGCCATATTTATTACAACGTTTCGGCCCTTCAGTATCTGTCTATATTTCTGAGATGAGATATTATGTACATTATTTACATTATTCGGACTATTGTCCTCATCTTTGTCGCCATATTTATTACAACGTTTCGGCCCTTCAGTATCTGTCTATATTTCTGAGATGAGGTATTATGTACATTATTTACATTATTCGGACTATTGTCCTCATCTTTGTCGACATATTCATCACAACGTTTCGGCCGTTGTATGCTCCTGCCTTCTTCAGGTGGTTATAATGTCGAACTGAACCCTTAAGGACACATGTCACAGTGGATAAAGGCGTTGGTTAGATCCAATGACAGGACCCAAAGAGTGTGAGTTCAATACCCGGCTAATGCAGTGAAGAGGAGAATTAACAGGAGATAACTGACAACTGACATCCATAGAACAGTTTACTCCAGTGAGCGAAATAAAGGGTTCTGTTCGACATTCCAACCACCTGAAGAAGGCCGGAGCATACAACGGCCGAAACATTGTAATAAACATGGCGACAAAGATGAGGACAATAGTCCGAATACTCAAAATAGTGTACATAATACCTCATCTCAGAAATTTAGACAGATACCAAATTAAACATTGCACTCTGTGTCGGAAGAAACAGGTGCATCAGCGAGTTGACCTAGAAGGTTACGTAATGGGCACCAAGCGCAGATTCACACCTCACAGCAAGTCAGTAAGTGCTCCCGATATGGAAACAGTGGGTCGATTGGCGTGCGCTTAGAATGTGCGCAGGTGGATTAACCGGACATCGGGAAGATATATAAATGTTCCATTCTAGAGGGAAAAGACAGATAATCTCAGGAGAAGAATCCACGTTCGAAGAAAGCTCATTAAGCCAGACACCCTAATCCAGGAGTTTATAAATAATAATTTTACGTTTGGGAGGGTTTAGTCTTGTGTTTTTCTTACTAGTCTTTACGTACAAAATAAGTGAATCTAACATTCAAATCTTTGATTCTGCCTTTTGATGGCAGATGAATTGCCGATGACGTCCCGAACGCTAGCCTGAAGGTGTCATTCAAATTTGACTATATTTCCAAGTCGGCTGAACGCGATTACAATGGCATTTAGTAATATTATAAAAGTAGTAGAATTACTTTTAATTATTAACTTTTTACGTATACAGTACTGTTCGATAAAAGTGACTCACCTGATTTTTATACAGTGCTGTTCGATAAAAGTGACTCACCTGATTTTTTTTACTAAACGCTCTCTTCTCCGATGAAACGAAAGTTGAGCTAAATTCAAAGGATAAGCGATCTAAAATCCGAAGAAGAAGCTTTGAAAGCTCTTTGAATTTA
This sequence comes from Acanthosepion esculentum, assembly GCA_964036315.1. Classification (NCBI taxonomy): domain Eukaryota; kingdom Metazoa; phylum Mollusca; class Cephalopoda; order Sepiida; family Sepiidae; genus Acanthosepion; species Acanthosepion esculentum. Next base: position 114,723,425 of record OZ038490.1, on the reverse strand, counting down.
GCAGTAAGTACTGTCAAGCATCCGTTCAGTATAATGTTCTGGGGATGCTTTTCTTTTCATGGAACTGGTTTCTTAAAACCTATTGAAAAGACCCTCAGGAGCGAGCAGTACAAGAGAATTTTAGAGTCTTGTCTGCTCCCTTCTGCTGAAAGGGTGCAAATCGACCCCACCAAGCTCATTTTTATGCAGGATAATGCTCCTTGTCACAAATCAAAATTGATGAAGGAATACTTTGATGAGAAGCAGGTGAGTGTTATGACATGGCCGCCTCAATCTCCTGACTTCAACCCCATAGAAAACTTATGGAGCATTATAAAGTACAGGCTCTCGAGAAAGCAGCTGAGTAACAAAGAGGATTTGCTTGTGAATTTCATGTCCGAATGGTATTCAATGCTTGGAGATGAGATTTGCCAGAACCTAATCAAGTCAGTGCTAAAAAGGGTTGAAAAGGCTATTCAAAATAAAGGAGGACCCATAGATTATTAAATATTTCGAACTATATTACCTATTATAAATAAATTATACCTCTATTATTCTTTATTTAAAGCTGTTCGGTTATGTTTCTATTGATTACTAGTTGCAGGAAATAAGTGAGTCACTTTTTTTGCACAGAAATTTTCCCTAAATCTCATTTATATCCAAAATTATAATTATCAATACCTAGGTAGTCGGGAAGGAGGTTTTTAAATTAGTAAGATTAAAAATTAGTTTGACCCCAAAAACAATAGGCGAAATTTTTTTTAAGTCAACCAATCAGGTGTGTCACTTTTATCGAACAGCATTATATTTCATTTGAACTCAAGGAAGATTCCCAAGATTAAATCTAAAAAATGCGTCTCCCTGGAGATTTATTCGTTATCTTGATTAACACTGTATACAAGCGATGGGATCTGGGAGCTACAAAAAAAAGAAAGAAAAAAAGAAAGAAAGGAAGAACAGAAAATAACTTGAAAATGCATACTAATTGCAATATTATTAATAATAATATATATTATTATTGCATAAACAAAATAACCAGGTGGGAAATAAGGCGATGAGAAAATCAATTAAATATATGAAAAATGAAAAAAATGAAGCTAGGAATTTATACAATGTTTGCACTTGTCAAAATATATACACAAAGACAACAATTCAGAGACGGAAAGGGAAGATGACGCCATACAAAACAACCTGCATGCAAAACAAAGCCACAAAATTTTTTTTACCACAATACAGAAAGAAAATATATGCAGAATAAGAAGCTAAACATGCATTTAGCGGACGGCATTATTATGAATATTTCACTTTACTTGATTAAAAAAAATTAATTGAAAATATGAATATACCGATAATTAATATTGAAAATATCACTGATGTTACTATAATAATATAATATTATATATAACTATAATATAATATTAAAAATATCATACAGGTAAAATGGCAATTTCATTGGTTATTTTTATTCGATCTATGAGAGTAAAGACGTTCAATCTATGAGACAAAAGATGTTCAATCTCTGAGACAAAAGATGTTCAATCTCTGAGACAAAAGTCATTCAATCTTTGAGAGAGAAGTCGTTCAATCTCTGAGACAAAAGAAGTTCAATCTCTATGAAAAAAGACGTTCAATCTCTGAGACAAAAGAAGTTCAATCTCTATTAAAAAAGACGTTCAAACTCTGTGACAAAAAACGTTCAATCTATGAGAGAAAAGTCGTACAATCTTTGAGACAAAAGACGTTCAATTTATGAGAGAAAAGACGTTCAATCTCTGAAACAAAGACGTTCAATCTATGAGACTAAAGATGCTCAGTCTCTGAGACAAAAGACGTTCAATCTATGAGAGAAAAGACATTCAATAATTATTTTGTAGAAGATTTTGCTTCGTGAGGAATATTATTACGTATTTTCCTCCTGTATGCTCTCAGTCGATGTTCGAGCTATGGGCGAAACAACATTTCGGTAGCTATTTTTCAAGGTGAGCAGAGCTACTCAAACTACGAATAGGAGACAGCAAAATCAAGCAAGTATAACAATTTAATTATCCGTCAAGGGCTTTTAACAGACGACGCAAAATGTGACACATACATCCGAAGGCATATTGGAATAATGAAAGATAACTTCTATATGCTAAACATAGTATTAAGAAACAGGAAAATTTCGTCGGAAACAAAGGAAGCTGTACTGAATTGCTATGTAATATCAATCTACCCATGGCAGTGAATGCTGGACAATCTCTTCACAAAGGAAGATGAGACCGAAAGCAACAGCGATACGGTTATACAAAAGGGTGATAATGATATCACTATCATAAGCATTAACTTCCCTCGGAATTATCAACCCTTTGCTGTACTACACACTCACACACACACACACACACACACACACACACACACACACACACACACACACACACACACAGAGACACGCACACACACATATATATATATTTATATATATTATAAAGAGATAATCATACAATGAATCAATTAACAATATTAATGCAATTAATGGCGAAATCTCTTCGCTAACAGACTTAATATAAGCATTAATCTACTAACAATCGACTGAATGATGCGATCCTTATGTATAAAATTGTTGTCAGATGGATCTGGTGTATTTTTTAGAGCAGCAAGTACTTTCAAGAACTTCATGTCCTCATCGTCAGGCTGTAATTTTTTCCTTTAAAATCAAAACTCGAAGACGAAATAAATGTGTTGTAGACCGAACGATTGTTTTTTTTAAGAATGAGTTATTAATTAACGGTTATATAATATTGGAACATGCAAGTCGCAACGCTAAAGTTCAAATATTTCAAGTGAGAATTTTTTATATGAATTTTGTAATTTAGTAAATCCACGAATATATATATATATATGTCCTCTTTCACTTGCATTCAGGGAGAAGAAGAAGAGAGAAGAAATAAGATGGAAAGAAGAAGAGAGAAGAAATAAGAGACAAGAAGAAAGAAGAAGAGAAGAAGAAGAGGGAAGATATAAGAGAGGAGAAGAAGAAAGAGGAAGAGAGAAGAAGAAATAAGAGACAAGAAGATAGAAGAAATAAGAGCGAAGAAAAAGAAAGAAGAAGAGAAAAGAAGAAATATGAGAGAAGAATAAAGAAGAGGAGAGAAGGAAAAGAAATAAGAGAGAATAAGAAGAAAGAAGAAGAGAGAAGAAGAGAGAATAAGAAATAAGAGTGAAGAAGAAAGAAGAAGAGAGAATAAGAAATAAGATAGAAGAAGAAGAGAGAAGAAATAAGAGAGAAGAAGAAATAGGAGACAAGAAGAAGTGAGAAGAAATAAGAGAGAAGAAGAAGAAAGAAGAAGAGAGAAGAAGAAATAAGAGAGAAGAAGAAGAAAGAAGAGAGAAGAAATGAGAGATGATGAAAGAAGAAAAGAGAAGAAGAAATAAGAGAGAAGAAGATTGAAAGAAGAAGAGAGAAGAAGAAATAAGAGATTAGAAGAAGAAAGAAGAAAAAGAAATAAGAGAGAAGAGGAAAGAAGTGAGAAGAAGAAGAGAGAAGAAGAAGAGAGTTATAGAAGAAAGAAAAAAGAAGAGAGAAGACCAAGGGATAAGAAGATAGAAGAGTGAAGAAGATTCTTATTATTATAACAATTTTGGAAATGACAATCACTAGATCAGAACATAAAGAAATCTATGGAAAGAGTCAGAGATTCAAGTTGGTTAGCGTCAACCTGCAGATTTGAAAGGAATTTGCCCTGAAGAAAGATAAGAAAATATTATCGATTCACTGGTTGAACGAAGAGATACATTTGCAGTTATTCTTGACAAAGATTACACAACCTAATATTAAGAATTTCTTACGTGATACAGATACTTTTAATTTTAACTCTAAATCTTCTTCTTCTTCTTGCCATGTCCCTTCAGATGTTGCAATTATGGCTCTCCACAGTTTCCTGTTCTCCTAAACCTTACTCCGCCATCCATTTACTCAAACTCGGTAGGTAGGTTAGTCGTTGTTTTCGTCTGTTCCTCTTGCCTCTGGGTATTAAATTTACCAAGCTCACTTTCCCCATTATGCGCCCTAGAAATTCCAGCAGTCTTTTTTCTGATAAAAGTATAAATGTCCTTTTTGTTTCCATTGTCTCTAAAACTTCGTCGTTGCTAACTTGTTCAGTCCATGGTATTCTCAGCATCTTAAATTTTATGACGCCGTCATTGCTTTTTATAGTTCATTTTCAGTATTAGATGATTCGATAACTTCCAGTAGATTTTATATTTCTAGTAAGTGGCATGTAAAATCGCATTTATTTTATTTTCAGTCGAAACAGGCAGACTAGAAGCCAATAGATTTTGATCAGAAATATATATGAAACAAATGCCACATAAAAATTTAATTCCTTAATGAAATTATTATGTTTAAGAGCTCGAATCATAAAGGCAACGAAGCCAATGCATTGTTTGTGTTTAAACATAATACATATGGATTTTCATTACAAGAAGGCTACAGGCATATCAAAATCAAGCTAATTGTTACCGAAATGAGTTAGTTTAATATGTACCTGACAAATAAATGCTTACTATCGCAATAAAATTTAAATTTTCTTTGTGTCGTTGCTATGATTTTAATAAGTATTTTTATTTTCAAAAGTCATATATAGAGATTAGTATTGACGTCAAATGTATTCCGATAATTTTGTCTGTAGTGTCTGTAACTATTAATTTTATAAGTGCATTTCGAAATTCCTTTTTCACAGCCGATTCCAGCTGGAAATATTTTTGTTACGATAACAGTGAATTGTTAGAAGATGTTTACGAAGCTGGGAGAGAAACAAAAAAGAAAAAACACAAAAAAAACAAATGAAATAAAAAAGCCAAAAAGAAACAAAAAAGCAAAAAGAAACCAAAACGCCCAAAAGAAATAAAAAGCCAAAAGAACCAAAAAACACAACAGAAGTAAAATACCCAAAAGAAACACAGAATCCAAAAAGAAACAAAAAAGGCCAAAAAAACAAAAACGCCAAAAAAAAAAACAAAAAATCCAAAAGAAACAAAAAAGTTCCCCAAAAAGGAACAAAAATGCCCCTAAAAGCAAAAAACCAAGAGAAGTAAAAAAAACCCAAAAAGAAACATAAAAATCTCAAAAAGAAACAAAAAACCCCAGAAGAAAACCCGCAAAAAGAAACAAAAAAATCCAAAAGAAACAAAAACGTTCCCAAAAGAAATAAAAATGCCCCAAAGAAACAAAAAAGCCCCAAAGAAACAACTAATCCAAAAGAAAAAATGCCCAAAAGAAACAAAAAGCTCCCACCTCCCCCAAAAAACAAAACAATAAGGCCTAAAAGAAACAAAATTGCCAAAAAGAAACAGAAAAGTCCCCAATAAACAAACAACCCAAAAGAAAAAAAAACAAAAGAAACAAAACCCCAAAAGAAACAAGAAGCCCAAAATAAACAAAAAATAAAAACAAGAAAACAACTACGTATGGCAATAATAATTGGAAATATTCAAAGATTAGCAGGTGAATGCCTTTCAATAAAGAATTAGCAAAATCATTTTGAGTGTTTGCGTAAGACTATTCTGAAAAGTAATAAAAGGAACAAATCTTTACAAATAAGAATTTAAAATTTTATGCAGAAATAATTAAAATTCCAAATTTGTTTCTTTTAATCGTTAAGTGAAAGCGAAATTTTAAAGTGAATAATGATTCCAAATATATTTCTTTCAGATTCTGAGCTGAAGTATTTGGCCGACAAAAAACCAATCTTCCTAATGCCATTTTTGGCACAAAGTCAGGAAAGTTTCTTCGAAGTTTAATCAGCTTTTTCTTGCTTGTGCAACCGGATAACGTTACAACGCCATTGATAAGCCCGAGGACAAAAAATCAGAAGTTTGAAAAATGAGTTCTACGAGAATTTAGATAAAGGAATACTTGACAATGTCTAAAATCTGCCTTCCTCGTCTAGCTCGACACAGAAAAAGCGTTTAGGATGATATAGGCAGTGATTAAAATGGATTTATTACGAAAATTCAAATCAAAGAAAAATTGTGGCTAGATTCAAATCGGTCTTTTAAATTACAAATTACACGAAATATACTTGGGATTCAAATGAAATTACTGGAACATCAATCCACTATTACTGCATAAGGTTACATTTAGAAATTGGTTTTTCTGAAAACTGGAAAATAAAGAGAATTCTGTGAGCAAGGAAGCCTATTGATGATTTTGCAGCATTACAAATAATCATGGCGGCGTATATATCAAACATTTTTTTCATATACAGCCGATCATTTTTTTCGATCTGTGATTGTTCAGATAATTTTAAGATATCAAAAATTCCTTCGAAGAATCTATTGAATAAAACCAGAGTCGTTCTTTTTCATGGAATACACACTTTCTGTGAAAATTATCGAGCATTTATTATTATTATTATTATTTGAGATTTGAGGCCCATTCAGCCGGGCGATGATAGCATATCTAAGCACCTACCCACAGTTTAGACACATGTCAGTTTGATTAATGCATAAGCCGTTCCGAGAAGCGATGTTATTTGCACACTCTCAATGATTTCAGGTATCTACAAGATGTCTTGGAGAAAGTCATCAAGGTTTCAACCTCAATAGTGCTACGGCTTAGTACATTTCTCCGATTTGCTCTACTAGGTCTTGACGCGTCTGGATTTTCCTCTGCTCCACAGTCATTATTTCAGAAGTACCGGAAACTGTATCAAGATCCGTTCATGTCATCTCTTCAACACAAGTGTGATGTCACTTCCGTTGATCTCCCAAATGCACATACACAACATGGTCTTTACTTGTTTATTCTTGGCTACTGACATTGGTGAAGACAGGTGCCATTTCTCCGCGCACTCCAGGCCTGCATACTTCCTGCATATTTCCCAATGTATTTTGAGGGTTATTTTGCCATGCTGTCGTCTGTCGTGTAGCCATTTAAAATGTGTTGCACTCATTCAGTATCTTTCCCACATTATTATCATATTAGAAATGTGTTAGTATGTTACGCCCTGACATTAGCTCAGGTAAATACAAGGTAACTAAAAAAGTTCTGTCCGTTTTTAAAGGAAAAAAAGAAAACGCTTCACAGTATGTGTAACTTATATTTAGTCTTCGAAGTAATCGCCATCGGCATCCAGCACCTTCTGCCAACGTGTCTCCAGCTGTTCAATGCCCTTGCGGTAGAACTCGGGGGGTTTTGACGCAAAGAAGTCCGTGAGGGCTTTGCGCAAGTCTGCTTCATTGGTGAAGGATTTCCCACGAAGATGATTATTCAGGGTGTGGAAGAGGTGGTAATCGTATGGCGCATGGTCAAGTGAATAAGGTGGATTGCACAAAGTCTCCCATCCAAGTTGCTGTATGGTATCCCTGACCACTCGCGCGACATGCGACCTGGCGTTGTCATGGAGGAAAAGCACACCTTTGCGATTCACCAGTGCTGGCTCCTTCTGGCGCAATGCCTGTTGCACACGTTTCAATTGCTGAGAGTATAGGTCTCCAGTGACCGTTTGGCCCGTTGGTAGTAGTTCATAATGAATCACTTAACGACCTGTCCACCAGACACAAAGCATAATCTTGCGTGGGTGCATAGGCGGTCTTGCGGTGTGAGGGACAGCATCCTGAGGAGACAATCAATGTCTGGAACGCTTGGGAGTTTCGTACAGAACCCACTTTTCATCACTGGTAAGCACTCGATTGAATAAGGATGCGTTACGGTGGCGAGAAAGCAGCGATACGCAGGCTGCTACTCGTTGTCCCTTGTGGACCTCCAACAGCGTTTGCGGAACCAACTTGCTAAGTTTGTACGTCTTACCTAGGCGGTGCAGTTGAAGTCTAACTGTTTCATCGGAAACGTTGAACTGTCTTGCAAGCTCACCACGCGTTAGACTACTGTCCTCTTCAATGGCCGCCTTCAGGACTCTGTCATTCAAGACCTGTGGTCGTCCACTGTGAGGCTCATCATGGAGAGACAAATCTTCTAACTTGAATTTTCGAAACCAACGCCTTGCAGTACGTTCATCCACAGCACTATCCCCAAACGCTTGACATATGCGGCGACTTGATGCAGCTGCTGATAAGCCCACTTTGAAGTCGTAAAGCAAACAGCGCCGAACGAGATCTCTAGACACTTCCATCCTTTTCACAGCTGTCTGGCTTATAACTGATGGCCGGGCACGGTGCGCGTGTTTTTCATAACGTCTGATGTTCCTACTTCCGGCTGTCCGAATTTGAAAACAATTGCTACACGCATTTCGTATATATTTCAACTTCATTCAATGACGAATCAAAAAAACGGACAGACCTTTTTTGGTTACCTTGTAATAAACCATTCCGTTTTGATTGCGAGCAAAGCCGAAAGACAATGATATATCAGAAACGCTGGTTGGTTTAACGAGAAAAAGTAAGTTTACATAATAATCCAAAAATTAAAAAGGAAACAGAAGATGGAGGAGGTGATAAATCTCTCAAGCGTTTAATGTCAGTTTCAATGAAATAGAAAACTTTGTTAATTTCATTTGTACCCTCTTTTTTAAATAACCAGCCGAATTCATGTTTATTGTGATTTTCTAGGCGTAGATTAGATGTGGCTGAAGGCTGAGAGTACGGCAACCTCAGTGAGGATCGAACTTCCTACTCAGTTGTAATTGTTCTAACGATACAAGCTTGCTAACCATTGCATCACATTGAAGTGCATTCATTCGTGTTTATGATTGCTATTGCAATATTTTGTTAAAGGTTAATACAAATATGTGAAGATACAATAGCATCATTTCTATGCGTATTTTATAGTTTTTCATTCATCAACTTAAGAATTCAAATTCATCAGAAAATTCAAATAGCAACACACAGAGATTTTCACGAGTATTGCTAATTATTTATTTGTATTTTCAGTAGAAAAATGAAAATTTGTACTGTGCAGTAATTTTTTTCTTGCAAAAAGCAAATTTAGACTTTCTTTGTTGAATAATATTTTATTATGATTACAACCTGATATGCAATAATCTCTTTGGGTACGTGGTGGAGTGGTTACAACATTCAAATCTCACCATGGTCGATTTGTTAGGAACGTGGCATCTTGATATTATCGGCCTGGGGAAGTGATAGCGTGCAGCATTTTTGGAAAGGGCCTGAAAACCGTACCACGTGTTTACTCAAGCTTTGTGAGGAACTATTTAGGAGCCATCGATGATTATGCTAGTACAAAATCATAAGTCATCGTGACAGAGGGTTTCAACGTACTGGCCTTGTTCTGACTATTGATCATACCAGATAATGCGTACCTTCCCAGAGACTGTAATAAGGCCCGCTTGGCATAGTTGCAGAATGAGGTTCTGTGGGTGTAGAACAAACACAAACGTGCCTGAACTGTCGCCTTAGTAGACAGGCATACTCGGATACTTGCAAAAAATATGTGCAAGGGTGCATGCGTATGTGCATTTGAAAGGGAATGGAGAAAGGTGAAATCTGGTAATTTTCCGGTAAATAATGGCTTGAAAAGGGTTCAAAATCCGCATCGTCGAGAAAACACATCATTCAAAGTCATCTCAGATAAAACGAACCCCTGGGTATGACGATGAAGTGCATCCGGCAGCAAGGTTCTGATCGGGAGGTTTTGAGGAGTGTGGAACCACCTCTTAATCGCTGGTGTTCCCAAGCACACTCTGACTCGGGGTCGTAGCACCAGTTAGGATCCCAGCTATGGGCAAACAGATAATCCGAGGTTCAAAACACCAACAGTGTATAAAGATATATTTTTATCGTAAAAATATTAGCAATACATTTCTGAAAAAAAATATTATTAGCAATATATTTGTCTCTCGACAAAAATCACTGTTTACAAAAATACGCCAATGAAACCTTTACAAACTGATTTCTTACAAAGAATACATATCCTATTCATACGAATCTATCCTAAAAATATTGTCAGCATTAAATAACACATTGAGGTTGATATGTCGTAAAATAAAATAAACCAAATCAAAACCCAAACTCCGCTAACAATTAACTTATTTAAAATTAATTATTTTTCATACAAACTAAAAAGACTGGAGTGAATGTAAATATTTGCAAAATAAGCACCCGCACGTGTGTGTGTCCCCCTTTGCGGACTTGTTAAAAAATGAAGCAGGCAGGCAGCAAGTCCGTGTTAATCGTGTCGATTAACAAAGGACTTGCTGCACATTATCAATATGCAGCCTCTGCAGTTTCCTGCATCGCAGTTTATTTATCCAAAACCAGATGTAGAAAAATGATTTATTATTTGTTCAATAAAAATGTCTGTCTTCCTTTTTGCTAAGTAAATTTAGAAAACGCAAACACAAGAGATTCCTGCTGAAAAAAAACAAACAAAAACAAACTTAGGATAAAACAAAAATATATCTACAATGGCTTAATTTTAGAGCGTTTATTTAAGTATTGAAATTCTTTCGTTTCATTTGATATACGTATATACAGAGATTAAAACACATATTTGGCATTTTTTAAACTGATATGTCATTTAACGTGTTTGGTTTAGGCCATAGTAATATTATACTAATTAAAAATGGCACAGTCAAATAGTTTACGGACACTCCTAAATAGCTCGCATTTTTATTTACATAAACAAATGCACACAAAAATGATGAAAGATACCCCCCCCCCAAAAAAAACAAAAACAAAAAGAAACAGAAACAACAACAAAATAATCTAGACCTATTTGGTTTTAACTTTCGTTAACGACCTTCCTGATGGTATCAGCTGTCAACTTGGTATTTTTTTTTTTAATCATATCACCCCAAGCAAGGCCGGAGGCCACTATCACGTAAGGGGTTAAAGAAGAGTTGGAGGAAGAGCAGATAGGAGTGGCAAGGGAGGGGATGTGGAGAAAGAGAAAGACAGTGGGTCGATCAAGGCAAGGGGGCCACAAAAGATGCGGAGCGAGAGCAGATAGGAATGAAAAATGAAAGGATGTGGAGAAGGGAAGTGTATAGAGCAAGGCAACTGGAGATGTCGATTGATACTACACTTAAACCGTTGGAGATTGTATTTGTCAGGGAAACAGTAATAGGGAAGGGAGTTCCATAGGCGAGATGTGCGAGACATGAAGCTATTGGAGTAGAAGAGACGTCTACATCTAACAGTTTCCACGGTTTAGGGGTGGGAGCGGGATGCCAGCCTGGTGGGGCGTTTAAATTCACGAGGCCTGGGGACAAGCGAACGCAACTCCTCAGAGCAATTACCGTGGAAGTACTTGTAAAAAAGGCAGAGCGAGGCAACATCGCGTCTGTGAGAGAGCGACTGCAGACGAGATGACAGATCAGGGCCAATCACGTTGCCTATCCGTCTCTGGATCTTATCAAGAACCCCGAGGCAAACAGCAGGGGCTCCAGACCATATATGGCAGCAATACTCCATGCAAGGGCGAATGGTCGATTTATAGACTTGGAGGATCGATTCCGGGGAGAAAAATTTCCTGGCTCGACACAGAGAACCAACTTTCTTTGCGGTGGCTGATGCAACTGACTCGATGTATTTGTTCCATCTCAGGTCAGCAGACAGCGTGAGACCGAGCAGCCGCAGGGAGGAGCTCTCGAGAAGTTGTATCAATGCTGATAACACAACTGTTTACTCTTCGATAAGCTCACATTGGCGGCTGATCTAAAAACGACCCATATTCTGTTATTAGGGGAAAAGTAGGGATTTAAATAATCCCACAGCCTTGTGGATTATTTCGGGAGAAGAAAAGGATAAGGAGTAAACCCTACACAAATCCAGAGTGCAGCCCCTAAGGCGGATGGACGGCACTCTGTGCTACCTTCCAGCAACTCCTGCAGTCGCGCTGGTACCAAACTGTATTGGTTCATCCTTTCCTTTGGATTCTACTAGCAAGGCCGAGAGGAGGAACAAGACGTCCCGGCAGCCCAAGTTCTCCATGCATCCCGCCCAGGCTCGTAGCGCACTGAGCACTACTCCATCGTCTCCCGAGACAGACGGAAGGAAGCCGACGAGGGGCAATGTATAACTTTCAACACCCCCGAAACGAAACTGCTCTCTATTAATCATCTGGAAGATTCCGTTCTGCCTTCCACCAAAATGGCTGATGCTAACAGAATGACTCGTTGCACCTTTCGGGCTAACGTTCCCAGCAGACATGAAGACAGGAGACTATATTTAATCCATTCTTAGGTTAGAAAGTGCTGAGAAATTTGGTTCGCTGTGTCGTGCTGGATAATTTATCTCTTCAGAATTTCCCTTACATATCTGTATGCCTATCATTCATCCATGCTTAGAATTTGCTACCATATAGGATCTGATGCTTTTGATATACAGTGCTGTTCGATAAAAGTGACTCACCTGATTCTTTTTACTTAAAAATTTTTTCGCCTATTGTTTTTGGGGTCAAACTAATTTTTAATCTTACTAATATAAAGACCCCTTCCCGACCACATAGTAAAAAAGTTTACCCACTATAGTTTTGCTTTCCAGTTTGATCTTCAAAAAGTTAAATGCGATGTCGATCGTTATCTACTGCTTTCCTCATTAACTTTTCTATAGTTCTCGCTCTTTAGTAATTTTTTTGTTTTCTAATTCATTCACATCCACTGACGCCTTGTGTCTTAGTGGCTTCACTGCCTTCCTTGGGATAAATCAGATTAAAATATACACAGTAGAATAATTTCCTGCACTAACAACATACATAATATTATTGACTCGCATAACAACCAAATATTAAAAAAAATTTTATGACGGTAACACACCAGAAAACATGCCCTCTTCTAACTGTAGAACTGGAGCCAACAGCCCAATTGAAGCTATCTGTAATCTGAAAATGTGGTATGCTAAGGTACCATTTTTTTCGAAAGAAAATATCAATGATAAAATAGTATACATAAGAATATCTGCTGGAAGTTGGAAACAAAGACTATGCAATCACCGGAATCCCTTCTCGAATACTTCTTCAAAACACTAAATTGCTCTATCTAAGCATTATTGGAAACTTAAAGATAGAGGCTTCACCCCACAAATCAAATGGGATATCATCTGTCAGTCTCAGACTCCCAACAACTTCCGGGATAGATGCAGTCTATGCATAGAAGGGAAGATTAGTTAATTTAATAATTAAATATAAAAATGCTGATCAATTATTGAATCAAAGAAACAAACTAATTTTCAAGTGTAGACATAAAAGCAAATTTAAAATTTCCTAAAACATTGACGTTGAGGGATATACACTATTGATATGGTTACTAATATATGTGTGTTCGTGTACTTATGTGTATGTATGTACATGTATGTGGAGGCACGGTGAAGTAATGGATAGCGATTCGGATTGAGGAATCGGAGAGCTGTGTTCGAATTCCAGTTGAATCCATTACATTCACTTACGTGCTAATACCCTTGGGAAAAGTATGAATTATCTTCTTCTCCCCCCAGATATTGGTAAATAGCAGGTCAGACCGGGTTTTTTAGCCTTGGGTGGTAACTGGCCTACCGCTGAAAAAATAGCAACCTAATGCAGGGAAAAAATCTGTCTTATTCGGTATATTAACTTGTTCAGCACTTTAAGGAAATCTTTTTTTCTAGGTCATTCTATTTTATTTTTGCTATAGGTTCATCATTTATTTCTTCCTTCTTTCTTTTCTTTCACTCTCCCTCCCTCCCCTCTCACTTCCCCTCTTCCTCTCTTTCTTTCTTCCCTTAATCATTTCTAAGATACAACGGTTCAAAGCTTAATCTAACAATTGGACAATTTTGCATATTTTGTACATATCTATATATCTATATATCTTTATATGTAGAAATAAGAATTGCATTTTTTAGTGCGGTCTCCATCCCAATAACCATTGCATATAACGTCACTGTACTTAATGGTGTAATGATTATAGCTAGCTTGTCTCGCCAGATCAATTTCGACTGAGTAGTGAGTTCGATCCTCACTGAATTCTCCTTAACCTCGGTCTTGCGCCACAAATAAGCTATGCTTAGTAAATCAGCTTTTGGTTAACGATAAAAACAAAGTGTGTCTGTTATATTATTAATGAGTTTTTGTCTATATATCGTAAGTGTATCTAGGAATCCATTTCATTCAAATAACATCTGAGTTACAGACAACATACATATTAAGTCTCTCATATTTTATATATATTTTTCTTCTTGGCGTATTCTTGTTAACGTTTCTAGCTTCCAACTGGCTTCAGTCATTATCAAGAAAGAACAAAATTTAATGAAATACCATCAAGTAATTTGCATATTTGGAATAGTTTTCAGTTTTGAGTTTTCGGTGTTTATATTGAAATGTTACGTCGAGTTATCGTCCTATAAACCATACAATTTCAAGTTCAATTTGTGACTAATCAAAGTCATTTTGGGACTAAGCAAGTTCATAATGAAATAGTCAAGTTCGGAATGGGACGTAGCAAATTCAAAATGAAATAGCCAAGTTAAGAATGAGACGTAGCAAATTCGAAATGAAATAGCCAAGTTCAGAATGGGACATAGTAAATTCAAAATGAAATACCGAAGTTCAGAATGGAACGTAGCAAATTCAAAATGAAATAGCCAAGTTCAGAATGAGACGTAGCAAATCCTAAATGAAATAGCCAAGTTCAGAATGGAACGTAGCAAATTCAAAATGAAATAGCCATGTTCAGAATGAGACGTAGCAAATTCAAAATGAAATAAGCAACTTTGATTTGGAACGAAGCAAATTCATAATGAAATAAGCAAGTTTGAATTGGGACTAAGCAGATTTATTATGGAAAAAATGTTTCGAACTTATCTGTGTGTTTCAATAAACAAATATCATGGATTAAAAGATCACCTGGGCTGTAAATCAGATTATTAAAAATCGGAGCGCCACCTTTCGTAGATTTTATTATCAGTTCCTTACAAGAGGCTATTCTTGAACGGATAAATTTGTGTCAAATTTAGAGTTTCTGGCATTTTCATTGGTAAGACAATCAAGAAGAAGAAAGAAAGAGATGGATAGACTGTATATAGTGTTAAAAAGAGAGAATAAGAGAGAGTTATTCAAAATGAAATGATTTGGGGGACAACAGAGCAAATCTCGAAAGTCCTAAGAAAAACCAGCAAGGAAATACTGAATGCCTATATCAAGACAGAGTTTGAAAAAAGATAGGTATAGTGAGAGATTTTAAGCGCTGAAAGGTGCATCCAAAAAATAATACACCTTTCATGAATTTTCTTGATTTATTGATTACTCTTAGAAGATATAATATTTCAATAGTAAAGTTTAGTTGAACATTACTATTTTATCATGAAAATATTTAATTTTAAAGTCGTTTTTAGCAAAATAATTGCTCAGTTCCAAACTGAATTTTTCTAATCCATTTTGAACTTGTTAAGTCACAAATCAAATTTGCTTATTCCACTGAAAATTAGACTATTTCATTTTGAATTTGCTAGGCTCCAATTTAAATTTGACTATTCAATTTTGAATTTGCTATATACCATTTTTAATTTTACTATCCCATTTGGAATTTGCTATAACTCGTTTTGATTTTGACTATTCCATTTTGAACTTGGCTATTTCATTATAAATTTTCTTAGTACCAAAATGACTTTGATTTGTCCCAAATTGAACTTGAAATGGTATAGAATTATTAAAGTTAGTGTGTACCATTGACTGCTTATAAAGGCAGTCTTATGTCTAACAATTGGGAAGCATGCAATTAACTTGGCTTCAAGAGAGATGAACTGGTAGCAGAAAAAGCAATGTCGACCAAATACATTAATCCACCACTGTTAGTACCAGTAAGGTTTGCAGTATTCTGGAAAGAAATGGCGTATTGTAAAATTATTGACTCTCTCTGGAAAAGTGGAAAATGGCTTCTGCTATCCACGTCACGATGACTGGATGAGCTAAGGAATCAATATATTGAGCCAGACGAGGAAAATGATTTAGAAGTAGCATTTGCTAAATCTGGTCCCATCTTTGGAAAAGGTTTCAGTATTGCTGGCGTAGGAAAAATTGACAATTATGCTAAATCTGAAAATGCGCAAAATAACGATTACCGTATTGAGTTTGGCCAACTTGTGAACGAATTTTCAAAAGGTAAAGATGTTATTTTAAACAAAACCTTGTCGGCCTTTTGAATTTTAAAAAGCACCAACATTTTGGGAGAGAATAAAAGACTGGAAAAAGCGATGCTGTCGAAAATGACTCTATATTCTATTCGAACGCAATTAAATATAGTAATGAAGAATTTCAGCTTTCAAACAAGGCTGCAATAATTCAAATCGAAAAGGACACTGACATCTTTAATTGGAGAGATGGAGGGATTGATAGTTGTGATAGTGCAGAGAATAGTAAAGATGTCACGTGAGCGAATCTTATTCTTTTGCGCTTGTAGATGTGTGTGTGTATGAGTGCGTGCGAGTGTATGAGCGCAAAAGAATAAGATTTGCTCACGTGACATCTTTACTATTCTCTGCACTATCACAACTATCAATCCCTCCATCTCTCCAATTAAAGATGTCAGTGTCCTTTTCGATTTGAATTATTGCAGCCTTGTTTGAAAGCTGAAATTCTTCATTACTATATTTAATTGCGTTCAAATAGAATATAGAGTCATTTTCGACAGCATCGCTTTTTCCAGTCTTTTATTCTCTCCCAAAATGTTGGTGCTTTTTAGAACTCAAAAGGCCAACAAGGTTTGGTTAAAATAACATCTTTATCTTTTGAAAATTCGTTCACAAGTTGGCCAAAATCAATACGGTAATCGTTATTTTGCACATTTTCAGATTTAACATAATTGTCAATTTTTTCCTACGCCAGCAATACTGAAACCTTTTCCAAAGATGAAACCAGATTTAGCAAATGCTACTTCTAAAGAGTCTTCCTGGTCTGGCTCAATATATTGATTCCTTAGCTCATCCAGTCATCGTGACGTGGATAGCAGAAGCCATTTTCCACTTTTCCAGAGAGAGTCAATAATTTTACAATACGCCATTTCTTTCCAGAATACTGCAAACCTTACTGGTACTAACAGTGGTGGATTAATGTATTTGGTCGACATTGCTTTTTCTGCTACCAGTTCATCTCTCTTGAAGCCAAGTTAATTGCATGCTTCCCAATTGTTAGACATAAGACTGCCTTTATAAGCAGTCAATGGTACACACTAACTTTAATAGTTCTATACCATTTCAAGTTCAATTTGGGACAAATCAAAGTCAATTTCGGACTTAGCAAGTTCATAATTGTGTTATCACAGATCATCTATAAGAACAAAGATACCTTATTGACATTAAATTTGATCAGACCCTTTGGTATTTCCTATTGTGACTCACGTACTAAATTGCGATCAAATTATTCAACATTTTATCAGAATATCTACCACTTCTTAGCACGTTTATATCCTAATCGGTATCTTTCCTCGCGGTGTTCTAATTTTATTTTCCTTCATTGTAATAACACATTTTTGCTGTCTAAGAAGTGTCAACAGTGGCGAAATAGTAGAGACGTTAGTAATGCAAATCTTGTGACCTGTCATAGTAGTAACAGTACTAAAAACTGAGAGTAAGAATTTTTGGATGGCGACAAAACAAATGACAATTGAAGCTAATTTGGAAGGATTTCTTAAATCGTAAGATCCTTGATTTGCTGATAACTGAAATACTTCCAAAGGCTACAAATTTTCAGTATAAAGTCAAACTTTCCCTGGTTTTATTTCGAAAAAATAAGACTATAACTTTATGACTGCTGCACTTAAAGGAATCAAGAGAGAAGAGTTTCCGGATTATGGAGATTTAAAGGAATCAAGAGAGAAGAGTTTCCGGATTATGGAGATTTAAAGGAATCAAGAGAGAAGAGTTTCCGGTTTATGGAGATTTAAAGGAATCAAGAGAGAAGTGTTTCCGGATTATGGAGATTTAAAGGAATCAAGAGAGAAGAGTTTCCGGATTATGGAGATTTAAAGGAATCAAGAGAGAAGAGTTTCCGGATTATGGAGATTTAAAGGAATCAAGAGAGAAGTGTTTCCGGATTATGGAGATTTAAAGGAATCAAGAGAGAAGAGTTTCCGGATTATGGAGATTTAAAGGAATCAAGAGAGAAGAGTTTCCGGATTATGGAGATTTAAAGGAATCAAGAGAGAAGTATTTCCGGATTATGGAGATTTAAAGGAATCAAGAGAGAAGAGTTTCCGGATTATGGAGATTTAAAGGAATCAAGAGAGAAGTGTTTCCGGATAATGGAGATTTAAAGGAATCAAGAGAGAAGAGTTTCCGGATTATGGAGATTTAAAGGAATCAACAGAGAAGAGTTTCCGGTTTATGGAGATTTAAAGGAATCAAGAGAGATGTGTTTCCGGATTATGGAGATTTAAAGGAATCAACAGAGAAGAGTTTCCGGATTATGGAGATTTAAAGGAATCAAGAGAGAAGAGTTTCCGGATTATGGAGATTTAAAGGAATCAAGAGAGAAGAGTTTCCGGATTATGGAGATTTAAAGGAATCAAGAGAGAAGAGTTTCCGGTTTATGGAGATTTAAAGGAATCAAGAGAGATGTGTTTCCGGATTATGGAGATTTAAAGGAATCAACAGAGAAGAGTTTCCGGATTATGGAGATTTAAAGGAATCAAGAGAGAAGAGTTTCCGGATTATGGAGATTTAAAGGAATCAAGAGAGAAGAGTTTCCGGATTATGGAGATTTAAAGGAAGCAAGAGAGAAGAGTTTCCGGATTATGGAGATTTAAAGGAATCAAGAGAGAAGAGTTTCCGGATTATGGAGATTTAAAGGAATCAAGAGAGAAGAATTTCCGGATTATGGAGAGTTAAAGGATGTATATTCCGGATTATGGAGAATTAAAGGATGTGTATTCCTATATTTTTTTGTTTTACTCATTTATTTATTTCAGGTTTCCATACAACTTGGAAATGTAATACTGTATACTTAGAGTCGCCGAAGCTTAATGTTATACCGCGTTGAAGCACCGGTTCCCGTAAAATCAACGAAGTTAAGCCACGTCCAATCTGGACAGTAACTAGATGGGTGACCGCTTGAGAATACAAGGCGCTGTAAGGTCGGGTGTGCGGATGGTGTAATGGCAAATGGCTAGGAATTGTTAATCAGAGAGCCGAGTTTCAATTCGGCTCACGTTCAGTATATGCGTCTACACACAAATACCCTTGGGAGAGGTATGAATCTACCTTTTCTCCTTCCTAGCTATGGGTCAATTAGTAAGACTTGTATCTTTAAATCATTATTATCACCAAATAAATCATAAAATCTAAAAATATTTTCTGGCTTTAAATAACCTGAAGAGGGTTGGTAAACCGTAGAATCAATCAAATCATTATCGTCGCTAATACTGAGGGTATTCACACACATCCGTGTCTTTCACTGACAGATCAGTGCCGTGATTCGATTTCAGTTTGCATCAATGTAAACAGAATTGAGAATGCCATGGTGTACGCTCAACAATGAAACTAAACGAAATATATTACACCGGGACAAAAGTTTCAAATAGAGATATTGCCTTGGCAAAAAAAAAAACTATCTGTTGGTTCTTATAAACAGAGTTCTTTATTCGTTTAATTCACCCGGATTTATTTTGGGGTAGATAGTTGGAAAATTTTGCGCTGCTACTTTTGATTTCTCAGGCAAAATAACGGAAATAAAATCTTCATTTTGGTCAAGGACAATTCTTTCTGACTACATGTTCGTGACTCTGACGACTAAATGTCTTTAACTATGATGCGGCCTTACAATATAAACCCATGATCGGAATTCCTTACCTTCCATCCGAATATCACTTGATCTCGAAAGATTTTATATACCCGTTTATTTCCTCTTCAGTATTTCTCAATAGTGAGTGATTGCTTTGAAACTATAACATCTCGATCTTACTGTTGATTGTCATAAAACTGTCGGCTGCTCTCAGCCCAGATAAATCATTTAAATTCCACTTGATTACGTTGGAGTCCTAATAGATCATACATTGACACATTGTACTACATATATGCCACAGCTAAAATTTTCAACCTTATAAAGCCGAGCATTTGAGGGAAACATAAATGATTAACACTGCGATATGTGAGAATAATTCTTTGCATTTAATCAATGATATAATAGCTAAAAGCATGTTTAAATTTTTATAATCAGCGTAAGTTTTCAGTACTTTTCCAGATGTTTTCATAACGCATGCGCGCAGCTATTGATTGACATATATTAAATTAGGTTTTTCATTTACTTCAGCGCATGCGCACAAGCAGCGTTTTATATCTTCATAATAGAATATAGTGATATTAGCTTTAGTTTGGTACAAGATCACAAGTAAAGGGATCTCGGTAAGGATCGAACTTCTACATTAGTAATGACCTACAAACAATTTTTAACCAAGGTATAGTAAATGACACAGGTAATTTAGGAATTTAGCTTAGTATGGCACAAGGCCATAAATATGAAGCGCTTAATATGGTTTGAATTAAATACGGCAGAAAAAAATCTGCGAAATCAACTTGTCAACGTTTGGTTCATTGTAATTCATATTTACTAACCTTAACTTGGTCTGGCAAATATACAGAGCTATTGGTCCCCGATAAGGACCGATTGTATGAACTAACGAATAAATTAAAATACTGATCCAATTATTATCACTTTATATCACTAACAGAAGTACCTATCATTACCCGGATTTCTAAATATAAGAAATTAATTTATTATGCTTTGTATTAATTTATTAAGAAGAAACTTACGATCTATGCTTGTTCAAAATTAGCTGATAAATTTGTTTTTACGGTTTATCGACCCTTTTCAAGCCAGAAAAATGTTTTTTAGATTGTAAGAATTCTTTGGAGATAATCATGATTTTACTGATTCAAGTGCTACTAATTAACCCATAGTCGGGAGGAGAAAAGGAAAATTCATACTTTCCCCAGTGGTATTTGCGTGTAAGTGAATATAACGAACCCGACTGGAACTGGAACTCTGTGCTCCGATTTTCAACCTCGAACCGTTATCTATTACACCACCCCCACATACAAGCTTACAGATTCTGGTATTCTTAAATAGTCGTTCATCTAAGTAGTGAACAAGCCCGATTTTGCATAACTTCGGTGATCGTAGGAGAACCCCTGTTTCAACGTGATATGGCCGTAAGATGCTTGATTCAAGAATCAGAATTATTTTCGATAGTACAGCTATTCTATGTTCAATTTCTTTTTCTTCAAGACATAATTTGTTATGGCTGATCCATATGCTGGTGGATCTGAAGTGTTTAGCGTTTACTAATATAATGAAGTGATTATGACCAAACCGAGGAGATTTTCTGTTTAAGTTCAATCATTACTTAGAGACACTGTGTGAGATTTCATTTTACTAAATAGAGGTGATAAGGTTGCGTAACCAATTAATATATAGCCGCATTGTATTTTATGTGACAGACTAGATATTTTAAAATATGCATTATTATTTATGTCAGGTCATTCTACAAGTGCTAGCTAGGCGCATGACCGGGTCATCGACGGGTAAATCAGTTCTCCCACCATACTTCTCTGGTAAGAACGGTGGGTTGACACTAGCAGAATTTTAAAAAAAGATCTGTAAACTGGGATCTCTAGATATATATGCAACCACTGCTGTGATGACCAGGCATCGGTAGACAGTCAAGGTGGGGAGCTTTCAATTTGGAGAACACCGACCATGGTCTGACCTGGTTAGAGATGGGCTACGTCAGGTTTTGTGACCCAAGAGACGCTATGCAGGAATAACCGGTAACGGTTATATTTCATATTTCATACTTGAGATATAACCGTTATCACCTACACTATAACCATCAGAATAAAACAAAAGACCTTGCTACACATAATGCACCATTGAACGGCATCTATAAACAGTTAAGTCAAAACATAACACACATGGCCTGAAGATTGCGTTCAAGCATGCAACAGATACGCTCTATCCCTGATATTGATAATATTTATCCATAAATATAGCATAAATTAAAGCAATATATATATATATATATATATATATATATATATATATATATATATATATATATATATATATATAATTTAGGCTCTAAATATTTATTGAGCACTGTTTTGTAAAAATAAAAACAAAAATACCAAACTTCGGAATATTTACCTAATGTGTGCTTTCCTATTTTTATATATATTTGCACACACGCACACACACACACACACACACACACACACACACATATATATATATATATATATATATATATAATAAAATGGATTAAGTTCGATAATTATTTATATGTTATTTTTAATAGATACAATTTATTTAAGTAAATACTCCGTTTTTAAAAGAAACAGTATTAATTTAATTTAACGGCCTGAATGTTCGAGCGATTTTGTAAAAGGTATGCGTTCTCTAACAGGAATCAAGCCTGTGTCCTATACTGAAACTTTATTTGATCTGACGTGCTATACTATTTAGCTATAGAGATGCGTCTGGTTAGTAAAGTCCAAATTAATGTTTTTAAACACGCAATCTTCGATCGAACGCGAAACGTATTTTTAACGTAATATATATGTATATATATATATATATATATATATATATATATATATATATATATATATATATATATATATGAAGAAATATAGTCTTAAAGTGTGCTATATTTATGGGATAAAGTGCTCAATATCAGAGATAGAGCGTGTGTAAATGTTTCATGCTAGTGCAATCGTCAGGCCTGACGATTGCACTAGCATGAAACAGACTGTCGCCTCGAAGTGTTGACTTCTATGTTCACTTTTATATATATATATATATATATATATATATATATATATGCAAAATGTATATATTTAAAAGGACAATATAAAGAATTTTTGCAAAAGAATCCTTACATTTGGCTTGATAAAGTAGAGTCAATCTTGTCTTTATTCACACACACACACACACACACACACACACACACACACACACACACACACACACACATGTATATGTTGCACGCAATCTGTACTGATTGTAATAACAGAGTTGAAATTTATGCTAATATTGTACTAAACAGTGAGGAACAATGTGTATATTTATTGTTATTATTACTATATATATATATATATATATATATATATAAAAGTGAACATAGAAGTCAAAACTTAGAGGCTACAGTCTGTTTCATGTATAGGATTGGTGTATACGGAATAAATTCCAATAACCAAAAAATACTATTCTTAATTAATCCTTAACATAAATATGTTATAGAATCATTACAAAATAACCATTTTGTTTCAAGACTTCTAGTGCCTTATCAAGTGATGCTATTTAATCTTCATTCAACACCATCATGTTATAATTTCTAATGAATTATATATATATATATATATATATATATATATATATATATATATATATATATATATATATATATATATATATATATATATATATACACACACACACAATATATAAACAGAAAGAACAGGCATATTAAGAATCCACAGTTCTTAACACCGACACTCACACACACACACACACACACACACACACACACACACACACACACACACACATATATATATATATATTGTTAAAAATATATATTGTTTTTTAAATATCACGTCACAGGGCAAAGGGCATAATGGATCTTCACAAATTTATTTACTTTATTATATGTGAATTGCCATAATTTCTTAGATAATATAGTGGAGTTGCTTCCAATGGCCGTCTCCATTGATTTTGATTCGTGTTTAGACTTTATTCTAGATTGGCTTCAATACAAGGCTATAGAGTTCAGTCTATCCTTCGATTTCAGCTGTTACTGGCGGCGGAGTGACAAGAAATGGGTTCATGCCTTTCCCAAGGACATTGTCGTGAACGGAACGCAAAGGATTAGCGATTCTTGGCAATCTTTGTTGTGTATCCATTATAGTTTGCAATCTCCCTGTTGCAAACTTCGCTCGATATATTCTGTTCATTATTAATAAGAAACTTGGCAACTCGCTTGGAAGCAATGTTTGCAATTAGTTTTTGTATTGTTTATGGAAATCAAATCCTTTTTTTATTTATTAAAAAAAAGTCCAATTTTTTTTAACCTTCTTTTTCTTTGTAAATTAGTAATATTTTACAATCTTGTTAGTCGTGTTAGAGACGCAAATACATAATTCCCTCTGATATTTAATTACTAAGCTTAGCTTATTTCGGCACAAAGACACAAGTACGGCCACCTAGTGAGGATCGAATTCACTACTCAGAAATATTGTGCCAAGTAACCGATAAACTTCCGTTAGGAGAGACCGAAGAATTTCAATTAGGTTGGATTGTTTTTGAAGAGGTTACGTGTCCTCCTTCCCTCCCTCCCTCCCTTCCTCCCTCCCTCCCTCCTTCCCTCCCTCCTTCCCTCCCTCCCTCCCTCCTTCCCTCCCTCCCTCCCTCCTTCCCTCCCTCCCTCCCTTCCTTCCTTCCTTCCTACCTCCCTTACTTTTAGTTTTTTTTTACATCCGTTGAATTTTTGTTACTTTTAAATTTTTAAAAATTTAATCTGATTTCTACCTCACTAATTGAAATCCATATTTTACGAGTTATATTTGCCTTGACTCATATCCTAAACAGAATTTCTATTTTTATAAGAGAATAATACACCCATGAACAAATGTAGGTAAGGTAACTATAAATCTGCACAGTTTTCAAGTAAAATTATCCGTGGAATATGAACCTGATGGTGGTGCCCATAATACTGTGTCCACCCTGATCTCAATGCCTGGCAAGGGAACTGAAGTAAGTGCAGCTCGAAGGAAGACTTGGAAATCACAGCGCTATGTTGAATCGTGACTTCCGAAAATGAAAATGAGTTATTATCGAGGCTATGTTCAGGAAACTAAGCTTAGTATATCTCTCTCATATCTATCTATCTATCTATCTATCTATCTATATATATATATATATATATATATATATATATATATATATATATATATAATTATTTATTTGAATATTACAACATAAATATGTTATAAAATCACGACAAAAGTAGCCATTTTGTTTCAACACTTCTTGTGTCTTGTCAAGTGATAATATAGAATATAGAATAAATGGTTTTAAAAGTTTCAAATTAATCAACGATCCTTAGCTAAGAGTAAACGCTGTTACGTAAGCCAGAGTGGCCAATCAAAAAACAAGTATAGGATGATTCGAAAAATTTGACAACTAAGCAAGGCTATCTAGATATTAAAAGATTTATAAAATTTGAAATTAAAATTAAAAGTAAAAAATTAAAATTACCTATTTAGAAATCTAAATCAGATCTCTATTAAGTTTTAAATTGTAGAATTACTAAGGAGAAAAAAAAAAAAAAAAAAAAAAAAAAATCTAAAAATAAAAATAAAAGATATATATGCTATTTAATTTAACAGCGTTTACTCTTAGCTAAGGATCGTTGATTAATTTGAAACTTTTAAAACCATTTATTCTATATTCTATATTATCACTTGACAAGACACAAGAAGTGTTGAAACAAAATGGCTACTTTTGTCGTGATTTTATAACATATTTATGTTGTAATATTCAAATAAATAATTATATCTGCTCTACTCTGTATTGAGCACTCTTTAAAGAATATTGATTGTTGGTTATTGGATTTCATTCCGTATATACCAATCCTAAACTTGGGTATATATATATATATATATATATACCGGGTGTAACAGAAAAATTGTCTAAATCATGTAACAGCATGGGATAATTGTCCATTCCACAAAATGTTTAATATCTAAAAAAAAAAATAAAGACACTCAGCTCATTGAGTTTCTGTTTTCCAGGTTTTCAAAGAAGACGTTTAGCCATCTTGACACCATTTGCCGTAAGAATCACTGAAAACCCCTTCAAGTTAGCTAGAAATAGAACAGGTTAAAATCATTTTGTGTCAGCCCCCATGTCTTCCCAACTGAGCAATGGTAAAAAAAAAAGATCATTCAGGCCTTCAGTAATGGCACCAAAATTCATACACTGGTTTCCATATTCAATGTTTATTCAAGAACCATCAAGAGAACATTATTAGCATTAGTCTTAGTTATATTTTCGCATTCTTATAAACGTTAATCCATCATTCGTTCTTCTCGCTGGATCCATTCTGCATCTGTGTTATATTTCTTTGGACAGCTCCAAATATTCTCCCCAAGTTTCTGCACTTTTTTAATAGGTGGTGGTTTTTTGACATCTATAAGGGTTTTTCCAATTTCCCTGTAAAATTACAGGTCCGTTTGGAATATTTTATTTCGGCTATAGAGCCGACAACGCTTTCGTATCGTCTTGTTCTCTGGACTTTTAACTGTTTCCTTGATTGGTGCAATTTCATTGAGCAATTCAATTTTATATCTCTGCTTGCGTGTTGAGATATTTAGGTTTCTTGAGATCTCATCTAGCACCGATAACTTACATGTGTTTCCCATTATTTCTCTCTTCAATTTTGCCTTCCAAGTTAGCCATTTTTGTCTGTTGTTTGATTTCTTTCATTGCCATGACACCAAGCTTCCAAGAAGATGCCATAGCTGTCGTGTATATGACATTATTTACTTCTGGGATGTTTCCCAGTGGTTTGGCCGTTAACAGTGTTTCCAGTGAAGCCGTGTGCATTTGAACAATATGTTTATTGGACATTGGGTGCTGATTTGAATAATTTGGTTTGTCGCTTCGGTGATTTCACATTTGTTGATTTCAATTAATTCTGTCCTAATGTCATTTGACTCATCTTCAGTGACATAAACTGGATAACTGCAGTTTATTTTGCAGGTAGATTCTTCAGTTTTATTTTCTGAGAGATTATTATTTCGTATCTCATTTATATTAGTTTTTCCCTCATCCTCTGTCATATTATTTATTTCCAGTCTCATCTCTTTATTGTTTGAGTGATGGGTTATTTTATTCATTCGTATATTTAGTTTTATCTGATCTATTTCTGCCTTTGAGAGACTTTTATTTCGCACGATGCCTTTGCGGACATTGGCAAGTATGTTTGGATTGAGATAGAGTCTTATAGAAATTCCTATCATAGTTCTCTATATTTGGTATGTCAGGTCCGTCATGTTCATTTGTGGATTTTCGGGTACGGTGAAAAAGGATGCCATTGCTTGTTGATACTCTTCGCGAGTCCATTTCGTTCGCTTTCCTTTTATTAATTGTTTTGGCATCGAGTTCCCTTGAGACCAAAGTTGGAAATAGTCCGGGTTTAGTGACCAGGCCTTTCATCGTTGTTGAAAGAATTTGTTCCAATGACAGATTTTTCGGTCCCAAACGCAGCCCTTGTTGATCCGGGTGAAGGCCGATCATTTGTCCTTGTTATTGCAGGAGTAGAATTTACGTTCATGAAGTCATCAAAAATAAATAAGTTGATCAATGGTTAACAAGTTAACCAGTTGTTTGCGACTTTCGCCCTGAAAATTAAATGTCAGTACAGGGCCTCGCTTTGGAACAACGGTATACATGTTGTTCTCGTAGACTCACATAGTGATTTGGTTCCTCACTGTTGGGGCGCACCCACCTTCACAACCACAATAGACTGGTCCTATTATTATAAATAGAACAGTAGTTCTAGAGATTGGGAGTAGTGTAGCAGTGTACGCAGTCTCTGACTGTGCGCTGCTCCTGTCGAACTCTCTGCTTTGGCAGAGAGGAACCCGGACGAGGCTTTGCCGCAGGGCAAAGTGTCGTTCGGGGAGGTAGACAGTCCCTGAACCCGTTTATACGGGTTCTAATGGGCATATTTTTGGCCGAGCCTACGGGCTCGGTAAGCCCACATTAAACCGGCCTTGTGCCACATTCGACCCACGTGGGAGGGTTGTTAAATACCGTAGTGTAGCAGTGTACGCAGTCTCTGACTGTGCGCTGCTCCTGTCGAACTCTCTGCTTTGGCAGAGAGGAACCCGGACGAGGCTTTGCCGCAGGGTAAAGTGTCGTCCGGGGAGGTAGACAGTCCCTGAACCCGTTTATACGGGTTCTAAATGGGCATATTTTTGGCCGAGCCTACGGGCTCGGGTGCCCACATTAAACCGGCCTTGTGCCACATTCGACCCACGTGGGAGGGTTGTTAAATACCGTAGTGTAGCAGTGTACGAGACGCAGTCTCTGACTGTGCGCGACTCTTGTCTCACTCTCTGCTTTGGCAGAGAGGAACCCGGACAAGGCTTTGCCGCAGGGCAAAGTGTCGTCCGGGGAGGTAGACAGTCCCTAAACTCGTGTATACGGGTTGTAAATGGGCATATTTTTGGCCGAGCCTACGGGCTCGGTAAGCCCACTTTAAACCGGCCTTGTGCCACATTCGACCCGTGTGGGGTGGGGGTTGTTAAATATCGTAGTGTAGCAGTGTAGTGCAGTGCAGAGTGAGACTTCTGTAGTGATCAGTTACACTTCCGTTTCTCGACCGGAATATACCGTTGGACTTTATTACTATTACTTATTGTTACTACTAACCTACGTTCGTTCTACTACTAATCTCTCTGATGTAAATACCTCTCTGAATATACCAGTATTTTTCCCTACGACTGTGTTTGTTCGTTATTGCCATATACTCACGTGGAAACACTCAACAAGTGCCATATAGAGAATAAACTGAGCCAGAACAAAGTGAACGTGAGAATAATTAGACGCAAAGACTAGTCAACGATATCGTGAGACTGTTAATTTGAAATCTTAAAAGCCAGATATCAGTTCGACAAATGGATCTAGAAGTCTTTGAAAATGAATTAAGTTAATTTTTCAGAATTTTATGTATTTGCTTGATATAGGATTTTTCTTTACTCTTAGAAAGATGTAAAATGTTAAATATCGTGGATAAACAGTGCAGCGTCACTTAACTTGTGCTTCTAAGATCGGCCAATAGATTTGGAAATGACGTCATATTTAGAAAGTTATTGTCTTCGAATGTAGGTCGTTGGAAATATCAATGACATTGTTTATTGTGATTTTATGTTGAGCTAACCAAGTGATAAGAATGGGGCGAACAATGTCCAAAATTCTTTCTTTCAATTTAGTGCAAAATTCGTGACAGAAAATTCACACAATATTGCAAGGAAGACTGCAGCCTATTTTCGGATACACGATAAAGTTGCTCTATTATTTTTTTTACTACTTGGAAATTCTCGCAAACGGAAGACACAGGTGTTGGAAGGCGTCTCGCTTCCTATGCAGAACACTCAACTTCCGTTATACTGCATGTCTTTATTATTTGATATCAAGAGCTATCTTAGATGATGAGTTCAGTGACGAGAATGTCTGCTTATTGTCGACTTAAGCCATATAATCTGTCTACATGCATGCGTACATCTGACTGGAACATTCTCCACCGTATAATGATCGTCAAACATTGATATTTCACAAGACATAAAATCGACATCTGACTATCATTATATGATGTATTCAAAACGACCACGAAGAGTTAGTTGTTTTAACATACTAAGCTTATTATTTATATCCGGATTAGTATACTTATTTAGGCTATACTCGCATAGTTTCGGCTTTTGTACCCTCCGATCTTCAAGTGTAAGTAACTATATCAGAATTTTGAACCGAACCCTTTATGCAATCCACGAGAATAGATTGGTCTCGTCTATTTGACTTTTTATATTGAAAATACGCTCTGTGACTTTTGAACTAACCGATTTGATTAAGCGTTTACGGTAACATCACGTTAAAACACCAGTTCCTGTACGATTACCGAATTTAAGCACCGTCAAGCCTGTTCAGTACCTAGATGAGTGACCACTTGGGAATACCAGGTGCTCTCAGCTTGGATGTTTGGATAGTGTAATGGATAATGGCTCGGGATTGTTAATCGGAGAGTCGAGTTCCAAGTCCACTTGGGTTCGTTATATTAACTTTGGCGCCAATACCTTTGGGAGGGGTATGTATCCATCTATTCTCCACCAGCTATGGGTTAATTAGCAAGACTTGTATCACTAAACCATTATTATCGCCCCACTAATTCTTACAATCTAAAAATGTTTTCTGAATTTAAGTAACCTACAAAGGTCTTGGTAAGCCATAAAAAAGAATCGATCTTCATATATTCTTATAATTTCTTATAGAGGTATGAATCCATATCTTCTCCTCTCGCTATAGGTTAATTAGTAAAACGTGTATCGCTAAATCTTCCCCCACCAAAGAAAAATTCTTACAATCTAAGAATATTTCTGGCTTTAAATAACCTGCAAAACGAATCAATCAGTCAATAAAAAAAAGGACGGCAGATAGGTTTTAAATAAGAATTTGGGGCGCGTATTTTTGTGACAATTCTTGTTGTCAATTTTTAAATGTTAGACCTAATGTCTTTATTTAGGTTCAAGCATTTCTGAATGTTCTTTCTTTCTAAATCAGAGGCTCTCAGATGATGTTCATCTTTATGCTAGGTCTACTGAGTAGGTTGTCAGAAACTAACGTGTCCGTCAATTCTTCCAGTCGTCTTAACTGTCATTGTCTGTGTCTTCATTATGTTGACTTCCTTCCACAGGGGTTGATGATCGCCGTTTTCTCTCCATACCTGACCAGCCATAGCTGATTACAACATCTCTTTAGGAGGCAGCTCTCTTTTGGGATGAAATACAGACAGTTCTTGGTTATGTTCTATTGAGAGGGTTTTGGTTCAGTCGAGATATCTACAAAGGATTGAATGATTTTGATGTGTAAGGATCACAGATCTTCCGATTCTTTTCTCATGTACTCTTTATGTTTGATAAACAGATTGTAGCAGATATTTCTAATTGCTGTCCTCAACTCTCCTGTCCTTGCTCGTGGAAGCTGAGATGATGCTTATTACCTTGAAGAGTGTTTCTCATGCTGGTCATCTACTGATGATCACACACACAAACACACACACACAGACAGACATACAACTTTATTAATAAACAATGATCACACACACAGACACACACGGACACATACACAACTTTATTAAACAATGATCACACACACACAGACACACACAGCCACACACACAACTGTATTAATAAACAATAATCACACACAGACACAGATACACAAATTTATTAATAAAAAATGATCACACACACAGACACACACGGACACAGACACACAACTTTATTAATAAACAATTAAAATATGAGTCGTTTTAGTTATACGGTGAATGTCTAGGTGACTTAACGGTTATCAGCGCGAAAATCAAATTTGAAGGCGGAAATCAAATCTATCTCATCTTTTAACTATGCTTTAAATATCAGAGTAAAACACCTTTCCGTGGTTGGCAACTAGACTAGCAGAAGGAAAACTGACTTCAAAACTGCAGAACAGGCAACATGAAACAAATCTAATATCTTATCCAGGAACAATCATGGCTTTTCATAATTTACAGATATAAACGAGGGAGAAACTGTGGATAGCCATGGTCATCTACATCCTGAAAGGAAATGACATTTAAAGAAAAAAGATAGACGGTTGAAACAATAAATATTAATCTGATCGTTAGATTTTGTTCTAAAAGTTACACTGCATAACTGGGATAAGTGAATTGGCAACGAAAGAGATTATGCTTCATTATAAATTTCATAATAAATATTTGTTGAAATCTGAAAGTAAATGAATTTTCTTAATTAATTGT
The DNA here is from genome assembly GCA_964036315.1 of Acanthosepion esculentum. Classification (NCBI taxonomy): domain Eukaryota; kingdom Metazoa; phylum Mollusca; class Cephalopoda; order Sepiida; family Sepiidae; genus Acanthosepion; species Acanthosepion esculentum. The sequence continues at coordinate 114,691,947 of OZ038490.1, read as the reverse complement.
TAATTAGTCAAAATAAAAAGATTTATTATTAGATAAGAACTTTAAAAAATAATTAAAAAATCAATTTGTTTTTACAAGAGAACTAAAACAAATTAATTAAACTTTTAGACAAAAAATAATTTAAAATCAATTCTTTCCTATTATCGATTTAATAATCAATAAACTACTGCTTTCCTCAATACTGGTTGACATCTGAAGAATTATTAAATGTCCCCTGTCGTGGTTTTTACCTGTTAAAATTAGTTTAGATATCATGTGAAGGTAAAGGTATACCTGCATTACCTTATTGGACAAAATAAAATCCCCATCAGTTTATATGTTTCATTGTAGCTTTGGAATTTCACATAACCAAAATGTGAGACATAATTATACCTACACTCTAAAAGTTACTCACAACAGATCGACAGAAGATAAATGCTGATTTAAGTGGTGAATAAATGAGTCAGCAATAACTAACTAAAGATTTATTTTATTCTGGCCATACTGGAGAAATTAATGAATACGATTACTTTTGGTTCCTCTTCTGTTTGGAATTAAAGTAAAAACTATAGAGGAATCATACAGATGCATGCCTGAATTTCTCATCCGCCATATTTTGATCTTGTCTTGAAGACAGAACGCTACAAAATCATCACTTGATTGTATCCCCTATGCGTGTGAACACCATTCTTAGTTAGTGTACTTTTTGCCTACTTTACTTTTGTCTTGCATATATATATATATATATATATATATATATATATATATATATATATATATATATATTATGAAATGGACTAAGTCCGACAATCTTTGGATATATTTATTGTTTATACGTTATTTTTATAAACACACAGTGTTTACTTAAATATTTGTATCTGTAAAAATAACGTATGATATATATATATATATATATATATATATAGGGTGTCCATAAAGTTCGTGTGTACTTTAAAAAATTTATAACTTTATTTGTATTTGCGATAGAAATAATCTGTAAAAAAAATGTAATAAAGTTTAATGTACCTAGTTTTAAGTATAGCTAAAATAACTAATGTGATTTCAGGCATTACTGTAAATCAGTTGGCAAATGTTTTCCGTGAACTGCAAAATCGTATCACCCTTTGTATTGCTAATGATGAGGACACGTGGAAACTTAAACAAAATTTCAATAAAACCTTAAAAATATAGATTTACTTCTTTCTAATCTTTTTTATAAATTATTTCTATCGCAAATACAAATAAAGTTATAAATCTTTTAAAGTGTACACGAACTTTATGGACACTCTGTATATATATATATATATATATATATATAATGAAATGGAATAAGTTCGACAATTACTTAATATATTTATTGCTTATACGTTACTTTTTATAGATATACAGTGTTTACTTAAATATTTGTATCTATAAAAATAGCGTATGATATATGTATGTATATATATATATATATATATATATATATATATATATATTGAATAAATTACAAACATTATGTCTTATTTTTATCATAATCCTTTCATGTTCCTAAATATTTTCCCGTATATTACAATTAAATAAGGCAAGAAATACACTGTAACAGTGAGAATCTATTTTATTTCCAAAGTGCGTTCCATCTTTTTCTGAGATCATCATCAGCAGTGCAACTGGTAAGGCAAAAATTATAAGTAGCTATCCATTACTGAATTTTGTTTCTTTTGCGTTTAAATGCTAAGACTGATAGTTATGCTTTAGCGTTCATTAGAACGTGGATAGTTATCCATTATGGAATTGTGTCTTTTATATTGGAATGTCTTGGTCAAGCGCGCATTAAAGCGTAAAAACGGTTCTTTTTATAGACATCTTAGAAAATTATTACAGTATTCGTAGCTGATTCTATTCAGTGTCGGCTTCAATTTTTTTTAATGAAGATTGCTTTGAGGATCTGTAGTTTTAATTTGTTATTTTCTTGGTGTAGAATAGTTTTGTTATCAATCATTATTTTTCTATAGTCTGAATGTGGACATGAATGGTGGTCTAAATGTCTCGCAATGGACGAATGGTCAGACATGTGAAGAGTAAATCCGTGAGAATCTGGTACAGACACTTGCTGAGGACCCTCCTTCCTATGTAACAGTGAAGAAGTGGGTTGCGAAATTCAAGTGGGGCAAGGACAGCACAATAGATGACTCTCGTTAAGATTGTCCAAACACCTCAACCATTGATGAACTTTCACCGCGTGGTTTTGGATGATCGACGTCTTACTATCCATAGGCATTAGTTCTAGTTCGGTCATAACTGTTTTAACTGACATCTTGGGAATGAGCAAACCTGCAAGATGGATCCCAAGTATGCTGACCACAGAGCAGAAGCTGAAAAAATGTTTATATTTCCAGAACACTTCTGACTCGCTACTAGCCTGACCCTGAGAATTTCTACCGCAGATTTGTAACTGAAGATAAAACCTGGGTTCACCACTTAGAACCTGAATAAAAGATTCAAATCAAACAGCGGAAAGACCCTGGTTCTCCACCCCCGAAGAAGTTCAAGCAAGCAGCGTCTTTTAGTAAAGTGATATTCTATTATGATTACACTTTCAAAAAACAGAAACTATCTGGAAAAGGGGAAAACTATTAATGGACCAGAATTAAGACAACGCAGAGGGAAGCTGGGGTTAGGTGTGATCTTGCTTCAGGATTAGGCGTCCGTTTACACTTCTCAGGTTGCTATAGCTGAAGCAGCCAACTATGGCTTCGAATTGCTACCTTATCCCCCTTACTCTCCATACTTAGCTCCATCTGATTTCTTTGTTTTTTTAAACTCAAATCCTACCTGCTTGGTTGCCATTTTGGAAACAATATTGAGATCATATATACCGTGGAAGAGTTTTTGGAGGAGCAGGATGCCACTTTCTTCCATGATGGGATTGCAATGCTTAAGCATCTTTGAACCAAATCTAGTTTCCCCAAATACTTTTGGGCGAGGCTTAGAACTTTTTAAACGAACCTCGCATTTTCTAACCCTTATTCTTCATTTGATTTTGTATCGCGTTACGACGTCTTCAGCCATCATCCTTATTGTTATTAAGAATCTCTTTCATCCATGTAAAATGGCGGGAAAATTATAGGTTCCATTCACAAGTTCCGTAACTTTCATTACATCCGCTATATTCGACACTCCTTTTCGCTTCTTGCCCGCCTCGACTGTTACTTAAAGACAACCCTTTCATTTACCGCGTTTTATATCAGTCTTTTTTTTCAAACAAATCTTATAATGGTATGTGTCTATCGATCGTATAGACAACCTACCGGCCATCATGTCTTATAATACCAACGGACGACAAGCAAGAATATATATATATATATATATATATATATATATGTCAAACCTAATGAGCCAGACAAACCTACCAAGGTTTCACTTAGGCAGATCGTCTGCTCTACGTTTGTATCGAGCTCTTTAGTTAGTTGTTTACTCGTATCGGTTTTTTTTCTTTGGAACTTGAACCTGTATCTGTGCGATTATTTTCGACAGACTTTCATGTTCCTGGCTCTTTCTTTTTTTAAAACCTTTTTTTCCCTTCGAGATTGATTTAACTATTGCTAAATCAAGAATTCGAAGGTTTTTCGACACGAGTATAGTTACCTATATATATATATATATATATATATATATATATATATATATATATATATATTATAGCAGTCCGGTAAGCAGATGCGTTCTTGTCTTATACCCCTGTCTATTTTTGTATATTTACTGAATTCATTGCAGGCGGTTTTCAGCCGTACGTCCATGATTATTCTAATATCCCCCCCCCCAAACAGTTAAAGGTCGATACAGTGTACACTGTATGCATACTCGGAATTACTAGATATTCTGATAAAATGTTTATAGTATATAACCATTTTGTAACTGTTGTAGCATACCTACGGACGATAATGAGTATGTCCCTACTCACAGAAATACAGTAGTAAATACTGTACGTTGGTCTAGAGTTGGAGATTTGTCTCCAGCTGTGCTGATCAAACTCTGGACAGAGAGTATCGAAGGGCAGAATCTCGTCTCGGGAAACACCTACTCGTTTTATACGGTATCTACGGGGAATTTTTGGCCGAGCCTACGGGCTCGGATACCCGACTTTAAATTCGGCCTTGTGCTATATCTGACCGCGGGGGGCGGTTAGTAGATCTCCTAGAGTTGGAAATTCATTGTGGAATTCACTTGACACTTCTAGCCGTTGACTACTTCTACGCGCCGGTGAGGGTGAAGTAAAAGACCCTCTATCCCAAAACGTTAAGATTAAGGGAAAATTTCATCAAATAACACCTGTCTTTTTTTAAAAAAAATCTATCATTGGAATAGATTAGATTAACAAGAACGGTAACGCATTTATAATTTACCGTATTTCCCGGCGTTGAAAACGGATTCGCTTCAATTGATACATGTCAAAATTGTCAAAATGAACCTTGACAAGAACCCCCCCCCCCACCGCAAATATAAAACATTCGGACAAGACATCATATCAAAACAAACCAAATTTATATTTCTTTAAAAGTTATCCATCAAAAATATAATTATTTTAATTGATTCCACGTTTAAAAATGTCGACAAGCCAAGTTCGAATCATGGTCGCGTTTCTTAGATTCAATTTCGCACAAATACCCTTGGGAAATGTATGAATCGACCTCATTCCCAACTAACTCTGGGTTAAATGACAATGCAGACTGAGCTCCATAGCCATGGTATCATATTTTGTTCGTTATAATGTAAGCCCCGATTTCAGATGTGAAGGTGAAGCTATGGTCTATAATAGCCACAGAGACAATTGTTTATGGTTTATACTGCAACTATGCTTATCACCGTTTCTGGGAGAGAGCGCACAGTTTAGCGTGATCATTAGTTCGAGAAGACCAATACGCTCGAAATCTCAGCCAAGATGACTTGCGATTCGTGCTAGCACAACCATTGACAACTTTTGAACAGTTTTATCTACTCAGTTTTACTGACAACCTGTGGTATTGTTTTCCGATATGTTCGTACGATGTCGCACGCTGCGATCGTATTACCATGCTATTTTCTTTCAAGAATCAGCTGCTTGACAAATAGACCGTAGTGAGATTGAAATCCGGGTCCCATAGTTCAGAAACTTACGTTGGTATGTAACCAAAGATTCGACGCCATATAGATGTGGGAACAGCACAATACAAATAGTAGACACGCGGTTTTGTGACTTTTTGACCTCTCCAGCAAATTTATCTTGTGCACGAAAGGCTACGTCTTTTGTAGCCAGTCTGTTATATATTTATCTATCTAGCTTGATAAGTAATGTAATATTCGACCTTGAAGATATGGGGTTAGTTTGCAATGGTTAATTTGTGATGAACGTAGTGTTTCTGACATCGGGAAATAAGGTAACTGCTTGGATTGGTAATTTAGTATGCAGTGAGACTTGCATGCTGAATTTAGTGTCGTTATTGGCGTGCCGTAACACTTATAAGAAAAGACATAACAAAAGTGAAAGAAACGCAAGTGAAAAACAAAGTAACAAAAACAAAACAACAAAAACAGAATATGAAGAGTCACACAGAGAAAGACCAATAAAAACATCAAAAATATAAACGAACATAAAAAATATATTATAAAATGAGCAACTTACCTCGCTGTTCAGAAAACAAAAAAGAAGTGCCACGAAAAAACCCTGGAAGAAAGCAAAGTTGAATAAATTAAAACAGACCCAGCTCCGAATATATATATATATATGACTTTAAATGTTATTTGTAGTGGATAAAAGTGATAAAGTCTGTCGGATTAATAAAAAAAAGTCATTACATCTTTAGAAATAAATAAATAAATTATATATATATATATATATATATATATATATAATTATTTATTTAAAAATTATAACATAAATATGTTATAAAATCACTACAAAAATAGCCATTTTGTTTCAACACCTCCGGTGTTTTATCAAATGATGATGTTGAATGTAGAATAAAGGCTTTTAAAAGTTTCAAATTAATTAACGATCCTTCGCAAGGGGAAAACGCTGTTACATAAGCTGGAATGACCAATCAAAATACAAGTATACGAGAATTCAAAAAACTTGACAATGAATTAAGGTTATAATAACTATTAAAAGCTTTAAAGTTGGGGTTTTACTAAAATAGAATTTATTCTAACCAATAAGTATTAAATTATATGATAAAAATTGAAATAAAAAATTACCAATTTTAAAATCTAAATTTAATATCAATTAAGTTTAAAATTATAAAATTACTGAGGAGAAAAGAAAAAATACATGTTATTCAATTTATTTTTTCATAGAAATTTCATTAGAATAGACGTTAAGATCGACTGGTCTTCATGACAACATGGATACATTTAATTCCAAGTGTAGGAGTCTATTCTAACGTAATTTCTATGAAAAAATAAATTGAATAACATATGTATTTTTTATTATTGGTAATTTTTTATTTTTAATTTTAATTTCAATTTTTATCATATAATTTAATACTTATTGGTTAGAATAAATTTTGTTTTAGTATAACCCCAACTTTAAAGCTTTTAATAGCTATTATAACCTTACTTCATTGTCAAGTTTTTTGAATTCTCGTATACTTGTATTTTGATTGGTCATTCCAGCTTATGTAACAGCGTTTTCCCCTTGCGAAGGATCGTTAATTAATTTGAAACTTTTAAAAGCCTTTATTCTATATTCAACATCATCGCTTGATAAGACACCGGAGGTCTTGAAACAAAATGGCTATTTTTGTAGTGATTTTATAACATATTTATGTTATAATTTTTAAATAAATAATTATATCTGCTCTACTCTGTATTGTCACTCTTTTAAGAATAATAATTGTTGGTTATTAGAATTTATTCCGTATACACCAATCCTATACTTGGGTATATATATATATATATATATATATATATATATATATATATATATATATATATATATATATATATATATGTATAAATTAATTAAATAATTAAAAAATAGACAACCTTAAGTTTCCATGACTATAATTTATTTCACCAGAAAATATATTATTATAGTGGAACTGAATATATGTTCACGCTTCTTAGGATCAATGTAGTATCTGTGATCTCAATAAATGTTAAGCACGGAAAACACTGACGGAAAACACAACTGCAGCGCCTGAATGTGTTTCAATTTACTTAAGATTAAATGTATGTATAATATAGTAAATTACCACATATACAAGAAATAGGTGGGCTAGCTTAACGAGTCACGTCCTATCATGTCTTATATCTTTTCGGTGGGTGTGCGGGTGGTGCCATAGGATAGCGGCTCAGAATGCGAGTTCGAAGAGCGGAGTTCGAATTCCAGTCGTGTTCGTTACATTTACAAATTCGTAAATACCCTTGGGAAAGATATGCATCCATCTCCTCCCCATAGCTATGGGTTAAATAGCAGTATTTGTATCTGTAAAATCATTGCTATTCTCAAAGAATATGATAATATAATATTCACTCGTAAGAAAATCTATTCTTACTACCTCAAATGTTTCGGCTTTAAATAATCCTCAAAGTGTTGAGGAGACATAAATCAAATAAATAAATCAATCAACCTATAGCTGTTTGATGAAAGACTGTTCTAGCGATTGTACCCGTTAGAAAATTGAGTAGAATGGGCATCTTGTGGAGGGAATTATCATGCTGAATATCGTCCTGGGTATGACGATAAACTACATCCGCGTCCTGGGTATGACAATAAACTATGTCCAGCATCAAGGCCTCTGATCAGGAGGTTTTGAGGATCATGGAACCACCTCTTAATTGCTTGTGTTTCCAGGTCCACCATGGCCCGGAGTGGTAGAACCTGTTAGGGTCCCAGCTATGGGTAAATAGTTAACCCTAAAAAACTATGAAAGTGTAAAAAAAAAAAAAAGGTTTTAATATCAGAAATATTTTGTAAAAAACTATTACCAGTATCATTAAAAAAACAAAAACAAAAAATAATTACCAGCTATACATTTTTGAAAAAAAAATTACCAGCGATAAAAACATTGAGGTTGATATGCCATAAAACAAAACAAAACAAACATACTGAATAGCACATCGTCTTAATGTTGCAGGAATGGCAGTGGAACACGTTGATCTATAATGTGAATGTACATGATGCAGTTTAGCGTTCCCACCGTAAATGCCAAAGGTGAACATGTGTGTTGTAACTTACGCCATAATGTCATGGGTTGAGCTTGCAATTCGTAGGTAAACACATTTCGGAAGGTGTTTCTATTCAGATGTGTCATTTGCACATGCAAATGACCATCACTTGCATGAAGGCATAACCTGCTCTTAATTCTAAATACTACCAACGCTGACGCTCTGCCGACGCCCACTGGAGACGTGCACGATGATGTGGCATTAGGAGATGCCTGTAATCCTGCTGGAAGGAAACGATACTCAACTGTCTATGTTCATATTTCTAAAGCCACATGTGTTCTGGTCTGTGCTGTTGACGCCATGACATCTGCCACTGCTACCCTTGCTATGTATCTATCTTGGTGAACTTCTGTGTTACGGTAGTTATTTGAACTGTTGCTAACATCGAAGTGATATCAGCGCGGCCTTATGAGTGATGAATTGTTTTCCACCTTACAACCCGTTTCCCCACAGGCGAAATGTTGCTAGCCTCCCGCTAATCCATTGCTGTTTCCATGGTAGGTGTTCAGATGAGCTACATTCTAATTTCAACTAGTTTCGACCTTCACGGCTAGGACCCGTCATTTTACGTACACAAAATCGACTCATCCATATTCTCATAAGGTTCCGTTTGTAAGGAAGAAGTTCTTACGGAACAATAGCTAAGTGGATTAAAGCGTTTGTTCGCGAATTTGGTGATATAGTAATATTTGTGAGTTCGAAACCTGGGCTGGGAAGTGTGTACTTGGACTCAGAGCAATAACTGAGCAGTACAAACAAATAACTAGACGAGATATCTCTAGACAAGGGCAGTGGAACGAGAACAGTCTACTTCCGTCGATCAAATAAAGGGTTCAGTTCGGAATTCCCTGTAGGGTACCCGGATCGATATAAACCCGATAACGGCAGGAGAGCACAACGATCAAAACGTGATAATAATAATAAAAATGAGGACAATAGTCCGAATGTAAATAGTATAAAGAATGATAACTCCTTATCCCAGAAATTCAGACAGAAGTTCCTCTCATACAGCTTCTTTTCTCAGAACTGTTATACTGTGGAACAAGTTCATGAAAGGGTGTTTTCTCGGTCACTAAAAGTCTTAACTACATCAAATTTAGGGTCAACCATTGACTCTACTCCATAATAATTATAAGCATTTCTTGCTCCCTCCTAGTATGCCCTTACAACAACCTCATTCAGAAATTATCTAGCTTGAGTAGTGTACTGATAGTGTACTGTTATAAATATTACTACGTTACTGTTGTAACCTAGGGAAGCTTACTGAATAGAATAATCAAACGAAGGTTGGTAATGAACGATTATACTTAGGACAAGAACAACACGTATAAGATTCGCTAGCGGCGCGTAGAAGAAGTTGTCAACTGCTAGAAGTGAGTCAAGTGAATTCCACAATGAATTTCCAACTGCAGGATATCTACCAACCGCCTCACGCGGTCACATGTGGCACAAGGTCGAATTTAATGTGGGGTATCCGAGCCCGTATGCTCGGCTAAAAATTCCCCGTTGACCCCGTATCAAACGGGGTCGGGTAGCTGTTTACCGGGATGAGAGACTGACCTTCGACATAGCCTCGTCTGGAGATTCTCTCTGCTCGGAGGCAGAGAGTTTGACCAGCACAGCTGGAGATGAATCTTCAATTGCAGGATATCTACCAACCACCCCACGCGGTCAGGTGTGACACAGGGCCAAAATTTATGTGGGGTATCCGAGCCTGTAGGCTCGGACAAAAGTTCCCCGTAGATACCGTATAAAACGGGGTCGGGTAGCTGTTTCCCGAGACGAGATTTTGCCCTTCGACATAGCCACGTCTGGGGATCCTCTCTGTCCGGAGGCAGAGAGTTTGACTAGCACAGCTGGAAACTAATCTCAAACTGCAGACCAACATACAGTATTTACTACTGTATTTATGTTGACGTACCCATTATCGTCCGTAGGTATGCTACAACAGTTACAAAATGATTATAGACTATAAATATTTTATCAGAATATCTACTAATTCCGAGTACGCATACAGTGTACACTGTATCGACCGTTAACTGTTTTGGGGAGGATATTAGAATAATCCTGAACGTAAGACTGACTGAAAACCGCCCGCAATGAATTCAGTAAATATAAAAAAATAGAACGGGGTATAAGACAAGGACGCTTCGTCTCACCGGACTGTGAAACGATTTTGAGAGAACTTGAATTCCTTCCAGAATTCATTATTGGCGGCGGCAATATTATGATATGCAGATGACAGCGCTAATGATATACATAGAAAGGAAGCTACAGGAACTCATAGAGAAGGCAGCGACGGAAAAGGGGAAGAAATAACTAAATATCCATTGTAAGAAGACAGAATTCATGGTTGTCAGCAAAAGGATTAGCCAATAATGCAAATTATAAATTGGTGATATCAAAATCAGGCAAGTCAAACAATTTAAATATCTAGGAAGTCTTTTAATAGAGGGCGGAATGTGCATCACTGAAATCCGAAGATGCATATGAATAACAAAATATGACTGCCAAAAGCTAAGTAAAGTATTATGAAACAGGAAATTTCCTATATATTTAGAAAGATAAAACGTTTCATTAGAAATAAAGAAAAGAGTACTGAACTGTTACGTAATATCTATCCTTCTATATACCAGTGAGTACTGAATAATCTCCTCACAAGTGAAGAAGTGACTGGAAGCAATGAAATGTTGTTCTACAGAAGTATGCTGAGAATTGCGTGGCCTGGACATTTGAGCAACGATGAAGATTTACACAAAGCAGAAACAAAAACGATACATACTTAATATCAGAAAAAAGACGGTTGGAATTTCTAAGTCACAATAAGAAAGAAGGCTTAGAAAATTTGATACTCACAGGTTGGATTGAAGGTAAGACAGATAAATGAACACAGCGCATAACGAGCTAGTGTAAATGGATGGGAAACAAAAATTTACGAGAGATAGCAAAAAGATAACATTTATTAAGAGCTATAAAGAACAGAAAATTGTAGCGAACCACCATTTACTAACGTCCTGAAGGAACACGACGCATCTTTACGGAGTTCCAATTTTATATTTCGTTAGTGTATATCTGGATAAACATTGCGTTTGCGTCTACTTTTGCTACCGTATGTATTAATAAAATGTAAGTCGCTGCCTACGTTTGTGTGAATAATCTGCTAAGTTTGAATGTGAGCGCGCAACTATCTTTGCAAACAAATTGTGGATTTTGTTCATCTCTAATGAATACCACCCCTCTTCCACTTGACATGTTATTTAAACAACGCAAACGCATCAACGGTTTTCGGAGGAATTCTCGAAAATAATGCCGCAAGCTGGAAGACCAACAGGCTTTCGTTACGAAAAATAGAATTTCATTCTTATATATAAAAAAAACAAATAATGAAAAAAAAAAAAATCTACAGAAAAGGAAAAAAAATTAAAAAAGAAGTAGAAAAAGAAAAGCGAGGAAAGAAAAAGAAAATAGAAAAAGAGAAGGAAAATAAAAAACAAAGAAGAAAAATAAAAAAGTAAAGAAAAATTAATAAGAAAAATAAAGAAAAAGAAGTGAAGCAGAAAGAAAAAGAAAAATGTCTGCAAAGGAAATAATTTCACTTTCATTTCTTTTTTCTTTCTTTTTTCTTTTTTCTTTCATTCTTTCCTTTCTTTCTTTCTTTTTCTTTCCTTTCTTTCCTTCTTTCATTCATTCTTTTTTCTTTCTTTCTTTCATTTTTTCTTTCTTTTTTTCTTTCTTTCTCACCTTTATTTCTTTTTTGGATATTTTTAACAAAATAATTTTACCATTTTTTAAAATTAATTCGATTTCTTTCTTTCGTTTTCTTTTGTAAAGTTTATTATTTTTGACGGGTAGTTTGTGTTTTCATGAAATTGGATGTTTACTAGTGACATAGGAATTTACTCCATTAACCCCCCTGGCACTTTGAAAGCCATTATTACATACGAACGAACATCGCGCCTTGCTGACGTCACCACATTTGGTGGCAACTTTAACGCGCGCGTTTGTAGATATTTTATTAAGCTTGCATTAGTCTGACAGAAGGACCAGTTGGGAGAAATTAAGCATAGGAAGATTATATTACTCGAATATTCTGAATGAGAAGGGTCTGACTTGAAAATCAGTATTCTGGTCTTGAACACTGACCACAGGAGCACACAGATACCCAACCACCTCAGCATCTCCTACAAGCAAATACACACAACGGATGAAAATATATCTACACAAATGGCTTCATGACAGATATACATTATGCGTATAGATATAAGCTTTAAATCGTTTACACGGCCGAGTTGCGGAAGACTTATTTTTTACGGTGGAGAATTTTCGACAGAGATACAATTCCGTAAACTTTTTGCTACGTCATCGCTATTTACATGGCAAATGCTTGAATGAGAGATCTTTAGTTCTTCTAGTTCAAATTTTTACAGCTCGGACGCGCTATGCTACTTTCAGGGAGTTGATTCACCCTCATTTCCACACTGTCCCAAATATAAGGAGTTCCACGCAGATTTTTCCTAAGATCTGCTACATTCTGGAATAGATTCCCACGTGTATGCTTCCTTGTGTTGGTTCAAATCTTTTAGGAATGACAAAGAACATACCATCCTCAAATTTAGAGACAGATCCTCCATATTTGTTGTGGCCTGTTTAAGGGCCAGAAAGGAAGACACGGAAGACGAAGGTAGGTTGAACAAGTGTATTGACATAACAGATATATACAAAGCAAGTGTGTTAGTAATAAGCAGATAGAGGTGTACGTCCGAACGGTAGGTTAACACTGCGTCGCCCGCAATATTTATTTCTGTGAAATTACAGAAAATGTGGCACAAGGCCTAGAAAAGGGGATGGGGAAAAGGACGGTCTTCATCTGTCTCAATTTTAAACTTAGCTAGCCATAAGCACTGGCCCAAGCATACTAACAATATGCCTAACACCAAAACAACGCATTCTTACTAACTTTTCTTACTACATTCACCATAATACCTCTTTGTCTCAATGAAAATCCTAAATAGTCCCCATATGTACAAATCATCGTATGTGGGGGGATAAAACTACTAATTAAAAAGATCCCCAATGAGTATATACAGTATGAATTAATCTATTGACAAGAAACTAAACAAAATCATTATTAGTAATACCCCCCACACAATACTTAAAGGTGGCAAAAATATCAGTTCACTGGACAAAATCAATGCGGACCTATAAAAATATAAAAATCATTCATTCATCCTTAGCACTCACACAGACACGCACACACAACAAAAACGAAAAACACACAGAGGCGAAAAAAAAAAAAAAACGGAAAGCGTCCCGCATCCACCAGAGAACTGACATCACTGACCACCTAACGAGGAAGGGGATGGGGAATTAAACCAAAGAAAAAATAAGGACAGAAATAAAAGGGGCCAATGAGCAAACACACCCTAGCTAAGTTTACTGGAAAAAAAAGGAAAAACTAAAGATTCAAAACAAAACCTATACTAACCTAATTTCGGGATGGGTTGCCCAATTTCAACCCAGTAAGAACAATATCCGGATGCCTAACCGGCATCAAAATGCCACTCTAGGTCAGCCCCTTTTAGTCGGCACAACCGCGCAAGAGTCACCCACCTTTTGCCAAATTCTGATGAGGTGAGCCGCCGCTTTTCCGTCCTAATCTTGACTTTAAGCTGATGCTTAAAGAACAAGCTCAGTTGGGAAAAAGTGAACTTCTCGCCCTCATAGAAATCCTTCTTACGTGTCGTCCAAATCACAACTCTCATAACCCCTAGTAAGCAAAAGAACACATATTGTTCAGCCTTCGTTATCTGCGGCACCACATTGCTGCAAACAGAACTGGCTTCAAGGACAAAGAACTTCCCCTGCAGCATGCGGACCATGAGACCTTCAACAAACATGCACAATGGCGCTACCACCCTGCAATGAAAAAAGGCGTGACCAATGGTCTCGACTTCCCCACTACAGCGACGGCAGTTTGGAGATTTCTCCAAGCCCGCTGAACAAATTCTTTTGGCGACCCAGAGGGCCCCATGAATCATCAGCCAGGTGAGTGATGCCTCATCGTTATTGAAGCATTTCAACCCGAGCGCCCAAGGTCATATTGAGCGAGCATCCTGCTTCGTAAGACCGAGCTCATCAATCAGCTCATCACGCCCCCCCCCGACTAACATTTGATATAATGCCCTACGAGACAACGCCTGGACGTTGGAGAGGCCATCCGACGCCCGTAAGAGGCGTTTCAGAGCAATACGACACTGACGATAGAAGGAACATTCGGCTCGGGGCAAACGATGGGCCCCCTCCTCACTCGAGTGCATACTTCTTAGAGATGGGAAAGTTTTGCGGGCGTCTTCCTTCTAGAAGGCGAGAAGAGAAACTCCCTTCCACGCACCCAACCGCAAGCCAACAGACTTATCGCGGTTGATCTTGGCCCCTGTCCCCATCTTATAACCACTGATCTCTTTGCTGACTTCGTCAATCTCGGCTCTGCTCGACACAAGAAGCGAAACGTCACCAGCATAGGCAGAATACCTGGCCGAGGTGGTAGCCCCAGGCAGGGAAATTCCGCGCAGGACCGGATTCGCCTTTAACTTGCGAAGGAAAGGGTCCAACGCAAGAACGTAAAGTAAAGGCGAAAGCGGACAACCTTGACGAATGGAGCGAGACAATACGAAAGGCTCCGATCGTACCCCATTCAACTCCACTAGCGCACCGGGATTCGCATACAGAAGTCGGATCCAGTTACGAAAGTACGGCTCGAAACCGGCACAAGTCTGTTCGGAGCCGATCAGACTAGACAGGACAATCTGCAAACGGTTGGCTAAGATCTTTGCCAAAACCTTTAATTCTGTATTCAACATTAATTCTGTATTAAAGGGCGAACATTACCTATCCCATCCCCACCGTTCTTGTCCTTGGGTAGCAACTTGATCAGACCCCTAGTGAAGCGCTGAGATATAGACCCCTGCTTCATCCAGTTGTTGAAAATCAGTTCGAGCAAAGGAACAAAAACGGGGGACTGCCACAAGTAAACTTCGAAGGGAAGACCTACTAATCCCGGAGATTTATCCCGGCAAACCTGTTTCAACGCTTCCCAGATTTCTGTGATGGGACCCTCGCACCCAGCCGCTTCAGCTGCCTCAAGACAGGGGAAGTCGGTTAAATAGGCGTCGAACTGAGCAGAGCTCAGACCGGGCTCCCTGGTGAAAAGTTCCTGAAAGTAATCACGAAAAGCCTCACATATGCCCGCGTTTGAAGTCACGGTCCGCTTATCGGGCAATGTGACGCATGCGATATGTCGCAGAGATGCATTCCGAGACTCTGCACGCAGTTCAGCGGCCATATTCGTCGCCTCAGAGGACATTCTTTTTAACTTAGCCCTAACTACCAGAGCTTGATCCTTCTTGATAAGCAAGGAGGACAACTCTGCCTTAGCTAAAGCTATTTCCCCACTATCACGGGATTTCACAGCCCGATCTACTTTTTGCTCTAAAGCCTTTTGCGCCACTAATCTATCTAGATTGAGTCGACGGCTAAAATCAGCAGCAAAGGTTCTAATTTTGGATTTTAAATTGTCCCACCAGGCATTCCCAACAACCACCCCGTCAATTTCCTTTGTATCATTAGTAGCAGCTGGTCTCAGAAATCCTGCTCACCAAATAGTGAGCAGTTTAATTTCCAGTATACAGCGAACCTAACCTTAGGCTTATCTAAGTTTACACGGACCCGGACAAGCCTATTGTCCATATAAACTATATAATGAAAACTTGGACACTCTAAGAGCCCTACATCGACTCTCCTAACTAAGACTCGGTAGCTAGAAATCAAGTCCAAACTACCTCCTGAGGGTGCTCATTCCGGTACTTATCGACAAGATCAAACCTGTCGATAAAGTCCCGAAACGGTTTCACGTCCCGGTTGTTAGTACCTGAATTTGGCCCTATACGATCTATATCGGGGTCAAGGACGGCATTCCAATCCCCCGCTAAAACTAACCGATGAGATGTCATCAAAAACGGCTCGGAAGTTTCTGGGGCCTTCAATGTTTAAATTGTTGATTGTTCTAAAATTTACTAGGGATTTGATATTTCTCATTTTCTTGGAGTATTGCAAGGCTTTGTCCTCTAGTTGTTTAGAGACTCGGCACACGTATTCCCCTGTGTTAAATATGGGTTTGATTTTTTTATTGGATTTAGGTTCTATATTTTAAGGCGAAGGGCTTCTTTTCCTTTTAGAATTCTCAATCTTTTTTGGTGTTGCTGCAGGTGTTTTGACAGGGGATGGTTTGGGGTTAATAGTTGAAGTTTGGTCTTTGACAGGTGAAGCTCTGATTTGGGTCGGTCGGGCCCAAATTCCAGAGGCCTTCATTTCTGGGCAGGAAGAGGACAGGTGACCAGTCATTCCACACTTCCAGCAGCCGGTCTTCGACCTGTTACTATGATCGGCATCTTCTGGCCCCCAACATCCAGGCAGTTGGGGATGAAGACGAAGGCCTTTCGATCCACCATCAATTCAAAGCTCCGTCCCTCAGTCAAATCGTCGGAGGACGCACTGAGTATCTGGCCAAATTGGTACAGATAGGCGGTCAAGTGCTCGCCGACAATCTGAGGATGGACCTCATAAACTGAAACCATGGTCCTACGCTGCCTTGATATTCGGTCCTTAGTATTAAATCTTTTGTAATTAGGTCCCGAGTGCTCACTGCTTCACAGTTGGCAGGGGTGGGTAACAGTATGTCCCACATGAAGAAGCATTTGTCTTTAATGACTCTCTGTGGTTTAATCCCCAGGGACGTCAATGACTTTATGACGGTGTCTTTAGTAGAGCGACAAATTTTACGCTTGTCCACCACAAAGACCGACACAATTCTTTTTTTAACCTTCTGTAGCTCCTCAAGATTTGTCAAGAGCCCATCTTTTGTAACAAGATGGGCGTAGCTTTTAGCTTTTTCAAGGAACTCCGTGATGTTGATACTGCATTTAGGAGGGGACGACCAGCAAGAGGACGTCTCCCCAACCGCTACATTGTCATCTTTCTTGGTAAGGTCTGTTGTCAGGTCTTTTCTTGTATTAGTGTCTTGTCCTGTTCCGGTTTCCGTAATACTTTATTGGTTTTGTGTACTTTGGCCTGATTCGGTCTCCATAGTTTCAGCAGAAGTGGGAGAATTTTGACTCTTTTCCGATGAACATGTTTCTTGAATTTTTTTGGTCATTATCGGCCACCATACTTGTCGAATCATTAGAAGTATCAGCATTTATATTTTCTTCCGATTTATCGGGTGGCTCAGTATTTTTTCCTAGTCCCAAATAAGGTCTTTTTACGTTCTTCTTGGCACCCATTTTTTAGAATTAAACACTTTTATAATATTTTTTTTCTTTTTACAAAATTAAAGTATTAAGGAAATAAAAAGATAAATAAATCACTAAAACAAATATAATAAAACAGTTATACGTGCTAAAGACAAAACCTTACGCAAAAAACAGACAAGAAACGTTTAACTTAAAAATGCGGACAAAAATTAAATATACAAAACAATCACAAAATGCCTTTAAAAGGACTAGACACAAAAAGGTTACACGTACAAAAAGATTTAAAAAATACACAAAGAAAGTCAAGCAGCAATAAAATAATACAGTAATAGGACTAGAAAATCAGAGAAAGTTCGAGAAAATACGAAACTAAAAAGTCACAAAAACAAATATAGCTGCTAAAATACAAGTCTGGCCGTTAACGAAGAAAAACAAAAACGGTAAAAACGAACAGATTAGACAAAACATACAAATAAAAACAATTAAAAGAAATATATACCGAGAATATTACACAAGTACAATACAGAAAACTTAACGGATATTTTAAAAGGGAAAAACAAAGAACAACAAAGAACGATATAACACGTAATAAAGTAAACAATGAAAAATAAAGTCTGACGTCAATAAAAAACGCTAAACTTTAGCAGGGGATTACAGAAATTAAAAAGGAAACGGAAAATATAAAATATTAATTTAAAAATAAAAGAAAATCAAAAAGCTAATAATAAAAGAATGAGAGGAGAAAAAAATAAAAAATAAAAAATGAGGTGGGTAAGAAATTGAAAAATAAAAAATGAAAAACTTTTAAAAAATCAGTCAGTTCAAAATTGAAAACGTAAGAAAAAGTAAAATAAAAACAGACTTAACAGAACAAAATGGAGATCACAAATTAATCCAAGTAATATCGCAAAAAACGACGTGTCAAAAAAACGGTCAGAAAACGGTCCTTCTGGACAGAAGACTACCCAAGTAGCACTGCGTCGCCAGCTCGTAAGTGACTATATCAAGTTAGTATTTATGAGAGGGGGAAGAGTTCATTCTACTGTAGGAGGGTTTACCACAACAATATGTATGCTGGAATTTCTTCCTAACTAATAAAAATGGACAATTTTCAGTCTTATCCCCCATAATTTTTATCTTGATCATAGAACAATATAACTACTTGACTGTATCCCTTTTGCGTGTGAACATAATTGTTATTTTGTGAACTTTTTGCCTTATTACAGTCCCTTTACTTTTCCCCGTTTAGACTTGCATTATATTAGTATATTTGTTGTTTATACGCTATTTTATAGATACAAATATTTAAGTAAATGCTCTTTTTATAATAATCAGTATTAACAACATTTACCAGCCTGAATGTCGGAGAAATTTCAAAGAAAAATTTGTGTCCTCCGACAGAAACCGATCCTGCATGCTACACGGAGCCGCCATATAGCCTGACGTGCTATACCATTTAGCTACAGAGGAAGCATCAGGTTAATAAGGTTAAATTACTATTTTTAAACTACAATCTTCCCACGATTCCTCTTGAACGCTCATATTTGCTGAAGGCGTATGTTAACGCAAACAAATGACATAATATATTATGAAATGGACTAAGTCCGACAATTATTTTAATATACTTTTTTGTTTATACGTTATTTTTATAGATACAAATATTTAAGTAAATGCTCTGTTTATAATAAACAGTATTAACAACATTTACCGGCCTGGATGTCCGAGAAAACCAGACACTTCCTCCGTAGCTAAATGGTATAGCACGTCAGGCTAGATGACGGTACCGTGTAGGATACAGGTCCGATTCCTGTCGGAGGACACATGTTTTCTATGAAATTTCTTAGACACTCGGGCCGGTAAATGTTGTTAATACTGTTCATTATAAACAAAGCATTTATTTAAATATTTGTATCTATAAATGTAACGTATAAACAATAAATATATTAAGATAATTGTCGGACTTAGTTCATTTCATAATATATGACGTCACTTGCATTATATATATAAATACGACGTTGATTAAAAGTATTTGGACTGTTGCTATGGTAGCAGAGCTAAAGCACGCAAATTAAAGCCACTTGGCACCGATTGACCTTGAAGTCGCGCAGTTAAGTTATAACGTTCTAGCTTACTTCCGTTACTTGGAAGGAAAATGTATAGAGTGTGGTCGTATCACCAAACTACACAAGTTCCATCAGTGACTATGGCTTGTGTAGCAGTTTTAGGCTAAGAACAAGATTATCTAGGTTCAGTAACCACCATATTCCCCATATCTCGCCTCTTGCTACTTTTTTTTTTCTCTTTCTAAAAATCAACTCCACGTGAAATCAAGAAGATTTCAAGACATCGACCAGACAGCTGCTCGCTATTCTCAAAAAGAAATTCCAGGAATGATTTACTCAATGAAAACGACGCCGGATAAAGTGTATGGCTTTAGAAGGGGCTACTTTGAAGGAGATTAAATGCAGAATTGATATGTGTTGTAGTTTTCTATTTAGAGCACAACTTCCAATACATTTGTTTAGATCTCGTATATTATTTACTTAGTATTATTTTTGCTGTTCTTTTCTCTTCCATTGCTTATTGCTTCTTGAGAATTTTGTCAATTCCGCTTCTTGAGAATTTTGTCAATTCCGCGTCTTGGGAATTTTGTCAGTTCCAATTAACCATGGCCAATATTTCATGGTCATGGTCACTGAACAGCGAGAAAAGTAAAAAGTCTTACCTGTAAAGAACTGAAGAACATTTCGAAATATAATTTAACCAGTTCTGTTTTCTCGTCCAAAACGTCAGGTATGCCACCAAAAATTATATAGTGGATTCCAAATAAGGGTATAAGCACCAGAGTTGACTTGGCGAGTTTTCTGCAAGAGACAGAGAGAGAAAAAGAGAAAAAATAACTAAAAATGAAATTGAAAACCACAAATGCAGTTGTACGACACACGATAAAATAAGAAAAACTTTAGGTAGAAATGATAATTTTAAAGCAATTAATGAATTTTGTTTTGACACGGCATTATTTCATATAAGTATAAACGTTATTGTTAGTGAGTAGACTAGAAGATCTCAGCAGATCTATTTTCATAGCACTGCCTAAGAAACCAGGCGCAAACGAATGTGAACTCCACCGAACAATCAGCCTAATAAGCTGTTATGGTCCAGGTTAGGACCAAGGAAGAACAACACGAACACAAGAGTAGAAATAACGAAGATATATTACACGGAATAATAATACAAGATGTGGAAGATGTTAATATGACTGTCAGTTTGGTTTGGAGTGAACTACTATCGGCTCGACTCGATTCGTCTCTCTCTCTCTCTTGAGAGGCGTAGTATACATAGTGTTAGGAAGAGTTCATTCTGTAGTTATAGGTAACATAAGCCATACAACAAAACTCATCGGCCGAATTCTGATGAATAGAGCGCGCATCAGAATCAGGCCAGAGATAGGACAAGAACAGTGTGGGTTCGTTAAAGACACTGGAAAAGGAACGCGATATTCATGCTTAGAATGTTATTAGAAATAGCAATACAAATGTAGAAGGACATGCACGTGTGTTTTATAGACTGCGCAAAGGCGTTCGACAAAGTACGCCACAAGGATCTATTAGGACTGCTCAACAACCTTTATATATTTGTGAAAACTATTAGAATAATCAAGAACCTATACTGGTCTGCATGCGGATAGAGAATGAGTCCAGCCGATATACAAGAATAGAAAGGGACGTACGGCAAGGATGGGTCTTCTCGCCGGACTTATTCAACCTATACAGCGAGACAATTCTGAGAGAATTGGAAATCCTACCTACCAGGATTCATCATTGGCGGCAACAATCTTAACAACATAAGATACACAGATGACACAGTGCTGATAGTAGACATGGAAAGGGAATTACAAAATCGCCTACAGAAGGTAGCGTAGGAGAGCGAGAAGAAAGGACTAAGCATAAACCACAAGAAGATAGAATTCATGGTCATCAGTAAAAGGATGAGCCCGAAATGCGATTTACAGGTTGGGGATACTAAAGTCAAGCATGTGTGGAAATTAAAAAAATCTGGAAAGTGTTCTGACAGAAGAGGGAAAGTGCAACCCTGAGATCCGAAGATATAATGGGATGGCCAAAGACGCATTCCAAAAGCTCGGCAGAGTATTACGAGACAGGAGGATTTCGTTGGTAACAATGAAAAAAGTATGGAACTGCTACATGATATCTGTCTTCCTTTACGGCAGCGAAAGTTGGACGGTCTGCTCAAAGATGAAGACGAGACTCGACGAAATGGAGGTTCTACAGAAGGATGCTAAGAATACCATGGACCGAAAATAAAAGCAACGATGAGGTTTTGAAGAGGATGAAACAAGGAGGAAGCTAAGATTTAACTCACGAAGAGGCATCTGAAATTTCTGGGACACGTTATGAGAAAGGAGGGCTTGCTGAATCTGAGACTCACAGGGCGGATAGATGTTAAAAGGGACAAGGGAAAGCAACGCATGGCTAGCGGGGTTAAGCAAGTGGATGACAGGTTTTTGGAGAAGTAGCAAAAGGGCAAAACATATTGCGAACTGCAAGGGTTAGGGGAGGGGAGAGCCATGATCGCCTACGTCCAGAAGGGACACGGCACATAAAAGAAAAAAGATAAGTGTGTGAGTAGACATACCTACCATTTTAGCAATGTCAGAATATTAGAAAGTGGCAAGAAAAATTTTCATGATAAGTTAAGCATCTTTCTGAATACCTGTTAAATAACTATAAAACTTTCTGAATACCTGTCAAATAACTATAAACCTTTCTGAATACCTGTCAAATAACTATAAACCTTTCTGAATACCTGTCAAATAACTATAAACCTTTCTCAATACCTGTCAAATAACTATAAAACTTTCTGAATACCTGTCAAATTACTATAAAACTTTCTGAATACCTGTCAAATAACTATAAACCTTTCTGAATACCTGTCAAATAACTATAAAACTTTCTCAATACCAGTCAAATAACTATAAAACTTTCTGAATACATGTCAAATAACTATAAAGCTTTCTGAATACCTGTCAAATAACTACAATACATTATGAATACATGTCAAATAACTATAAAACTTTCTCAATACCAGTCAAATAACTATAAAGCTTTCTGAATACCTGTCAAATAACTATAAAACATTATGAATGCACGTCAAATAACTATAAAGCCTTCTGAATACCTGTCAAATAATTATAAAACTTTCTCAATAAATGTCAAATAACTATAAAACATTCTGAATACCTGTGAAATAACTATTAGACTTTCTGAAAACTTGTCAAATAATTTTAAAACATTATGAATACCTGTCAAATAACTTTAAATATTATGAATACATGTCAAATAACTATAAAACATTATGAATATCTGTCAAATAACTATAAAACATTATGAATACATGTCAAATAACTATAAAACATTATGAATATCTGTCAAATAACTATAAAACTTTCTGAATACCTGTCAAATAACTATAAAGCTTTCTGTATACCTGTCAAATAACTATAAAACATTATGAATGCACGTCAAATAACTATAAAGCTTTCTGTATACCTGTCAAATAACTATAAAACTTTCTGAATACCAGTCAAATAACTGTAAAACATTATGAATATATTTCAAATAACTATAAAACTTTCTGAATACCTGTCAAATAACTATAAAACCTTCTGAATACCTGTCAAATAACTATAAAACTTTCTGAATACCTGTTAAATAACTATAAAGTTATCTGAATACCTGTTAAATAACCATAAAGCTTTCTGTACACTTGTCAAATAATTTTAAAGCATTCTGAATACCTGTCAAATAACTATAAACTGTTTACGGTTTTAGTCATAATGTTTATTTGAATTACAAGCCAGCAGTTTGATTTTCTTTCGGAAGCGAAGGTGTCTGGTCTAACTTATGGATTGATTATTTTTTTTATTTTTTCAGATTTTGAAACATGTATTTTAAATTAGCTAATCTGTTTTGAATATTGTTTTAAATAGCAAGTTCTATAATTGACTTTTATAAATATCTTTTCACCAATCAATCTCCTTCATTTTGCCCTTATGGGTACATACGATAACAAGAATTAATTTTTTTATTATATATTGGCCAAATTTGATTTTTCAAATTAACAACTTCTGTTTTGTTTTCATTTTTATTCATCCCATAAAAACCAGAAAGAAAACTCAAGGCAACATATAATAAGAAAATTAAAAAGTAAATGATATATTTCAAATATTTTAAATGGAGTGTTTGAAAATCCCAAGGTACTAATGCTTTGAAACTGTCTCCTAACGGATGATTAAAACGGATTTCCTGGTTGATTTAATGGACGAAGACCAGATAAAAATTTGATGCCGACTGTTTAAATTGGTAGTTGGTCGAAAACAAGTCATGTTCGAGAAGATATTTCATAAGTAGAATGTCCAACGAGATATGAAAGAATAAGTTTAATCTATATATATATATATATAAACAGAGGATGTATGTCCGTCTGTGTGATACCTTTTCACTCGAGATCCATCCAATCAATTTTGAGCAAACTTGGCACATACATTGTACAATGTAAGAAACAGGTTCTTAGCGTAAGAAATCGATCATTTTTTAAAAATCAATAATTGATAAAGCCGATCAAAAATCGATAAATTTAACTTTTTTTCTCCGATTTTGTTCAAACTCAGTATGTAGCTTACTTACATCATGACGAGCTCAACGATGCCTCATCTTTATTTCTACTGCGTTTAGCGAAAAACGAAAACTCGAATTCAACACAAATTGTAAACTAAAAACTCCCTCAATTTTCAAGCAATCTAATACAAACTTCACTCAATTGTAGTCAACAATAAGATGATTGTTTAACAGTCATTTAACTTGTTTACTGAGTTCACCTATATAGTGAAAACCTGCGTAAATAGCGAAAACTTTTACTGGTTTCTTTCTTATTTTTCTTTGAACTTTCAACCAATTTTCATGAAACTTAACAATTACTTTAGAAATCTTTTAAATCCCTGGTAGCACACTGACAAATTGAATTTCAAAAACTTCTAAATAATTGTGTTCTGAAGTGGGTCTTCATGTTGCCTGTTTTACCCCTTCATGTCCTCGGCTAACTTCGATGAAATAAATGCAGACGACTTCTGTTGTATCAGTAACTGCATTAATTCAAAACGTTTTTTGAATAAAAGTACTTTAAAGTAATTGAAGAAGATAGACTCTGTTACATTTAAACATGATGCTGT
Organism: Acanthosepion esculentum; assembly: GCA_964036315.1. Classification (NCBI taxonomy): domain Eukaryota; kingdom Metazoa; phylum Mollusca; class Cephalopoda; order Sepiida; family Sepiidae; genus Acanthosepion; species Acanthosepion esculentum. The sequence continues at coordinate 114,667,224 of OZ038490.1, read as the reverse complement.
TTTTGCTCCATTTTAATTGAACGCTTTTTTCTGATCGTCCAGCTGTGTATAGCTGCTGGTAATTCCAATTGTTTTCAATTTCTATCCTTTTCAAAAGCAATATATATTTGATAATTGATTTTTAATAGTTGACTCTTCTGCAAAAACATGTCGTCCCTGAATTATTTTTTGCTTTATAAGATAACTGCATGAAATTGACCGGGGCTATAATTTAGTTCATAACTTTCGAACTTCGCAATGTATGGTTGTCAGCAAGTGAAAATCCCTAGATGCGACCTACGAATGGGAATTGTCGAAATCAAACAACTAAATAGGTTACTTGAGGCAAATGAGATCATTCTACAGAAGGATGCTGAGAATTTCTATGGGTAGAACATGGCAGAAACTAGTGCGTTTTAAGAAAAAACGGAAACAAATAGGACACTTTTGTTTAGAATCAGAAAGAGACAGCTGAAATTTCTGGGACGCAGAATGAGGAAAGAGCGATTTGTGAATTTGACACCCATATGGCGGTTAGTCCGTTCACCTCGCCTCACTTCTTCTCGATCGCCTACAGCCGACCCTTACAAGAAGGTTGCAACTAAATAAAATTTATTGACTGCTACAACTTTTTTCCAGGGTCTGTTTTTTTGGGTCGGGGTAAAGATCCGGTCAGATAATTAGTTTCCTTGTATTAAACTACAAGCGTTCAACTGGAAAAAGCTGCACCCTACGAACGAGCCTGATGTCTGTCTGAGCTGCAACGCAATGTTGCCTAAGGGGACAGACCACCCCGGAGGATAATTTCATACCTCTGACCGAGACGCTATATAAAATCTACGATAAACTTATGAGCAAATTAATGAAACAAATTCAAAATTAAGATTGTTACGGTTACTGCTGCTAAAACCAATATGACTTCAAGAAAATGAAAGAGGGTATTCACAATTAAATCAACGCACTTCAGATTCTACTTCTAAAATAACAAAAGTTGATATCATTTGATATTTGGCTGCGATTTCATAAACCGAAACACATGTAGGATTTATCTTTCAAGATTTTGACATTTATATTTGTGAAACACTCGCTCTTAGTTTTTTTTCTTCGTATTGTCTCCTTTTGAATGCTGAAAACAACTTCGAAACGATTTAAGATTGCTATAACTTAAGTAAAAGGAATTTTGCGCAGTGTAGGAAGGAAAGGTGTAAAATAAAATATTATCTGGAAGGAAACATTGACATTTTCTAAATAATAAGCAGCGTAAGACGAAAAACAAAATGAAGCACAACATACATTTTTTTTTCTTTTTTGCAACAAACATTTCCAATAATTGCGTAAACCACGCCGATTTTAGATTATGGCAAAAAGCAATCGTAAAAATTATACTTATGAATTTCATTCTTCGGAAGGAAAAGGAAAAATGTGTTTATATGGGATCTGAAAAAAAGAAAAAATGAAATTATTCAATGAAATATCCGAAAGGAATGCCACGAGAAACTGCACCCAACCACCAACGCAACGAATTCAGACAATGGTGGACATTCGTGTTTATTTAAGAAAAAGAGAAAAGAAAGAAAGAAAAGAAGAAAAAGAAGAAAAAGAGGAAAATATTGAGAGCGAAAAATCGTTGAAGGTTGAAAGTCGTTTTTAAAGTGGAAAAAACATTTTCAGTGCATTACATAAACAGCATGAATAATTTATAGAAAAAAATAGATTGATTACATTAAAGTATGTGGAACTAGATAGCTAGATGGATAGATGGATAGATAGATAGGGAATGAATACGGAATAAATAGATAGATAGACAGACAGACAGATAAATAGATAGATAGATAGATAGATAGATAGATAGATAGGGAATTAATACAGAATAGATAGATAGATAGATAGATAGATAGATATGTGAATAGACGATAGATAGATAGAGACGGGTGCACATATATATTAACAAAAACGGGCACACACACACACACATATATATATATATATATATATATATATATATATTAACGAAAAAGAAAGCCTGTAAAAACTGATAAATATAAGG
>OZ038490.1:114655198-114662698 GCA_964036315.1 Acanthosepion esculentum | reverse complement strand
TCGTCATTCGTATTGACATTCATCCATTCAACTATTGATTTCTTTTTCAAGATTGATTCTTCACTTTCAAAGATCCGAATAAATTTTTATTCGACACTTACGTTTACCTAAATTTCTGTGCCTCTGGAGAATTTGCAGCGTTCAACTTCGTAAACAAAACCCTCAAAACATTGACGAAGAAAATAAAGTTTAACTGCAAGAAAAAAAAAAAAAGAATTAAAAAAATTCGGTAAACAAACATTCACAGTCATTTATCAAAATTTAGAATTATCCAAATTTTCTTTTTAGAAAAATGCTAAGAAAATCTTCGAAATGCTTTTGACCATTACTCAGCACGTTATTCTTTAAGAATTCTTTCTTTATTTTGACGAAAATTTGCTCTTCTAGCAGAACGGAAACTAAGCAGACTAATCAAGATTGTTATTATTAGTAGGTGCAAGCAGGTTTTGGGGAAATGGTTTGCTAATTTTAAACTAGAGACAAAAAAATGTCCTAGAGAATTTGAAAACTGATCAACTGGATGATGTTTTAAAGGGTTTGAAACTTCATTAGGCGATATAGACTGGCGCTACACAATCATAGAGTAATTTATAAAATAATTAACTCCCAAATCATTTGAACGCTTCCAACAGCAACAACAACAAAAATGGGTGGCAAATTGAGTTAGAAGAGAAAATAATGATAGAATCAAAATTGCTCGTTATCACATCTTTGGAAGGAAACTCCAATCAATATCGGAAAGATCTTTGACATTTTGGGGATTTGGGGATCGAATTTCGTGAAAAAAAAACTTGTTTAAATGAAAAAGAAACAAAAACTGCAAGTTTAATGAATGCCGAATATTTCTGTATGAAAATAGAGGATGATGCAACACACACACACGCACGCACACACACACACATACACACGCGCGTGCGCGCACAAACACACTCGCGCGAGCGCACGCACGCGCAAACACACGCACGCGCAAACACGCGCGTGCGCACACACACACACGCACACACACACGACTAATTTCTTAGATTTAAGTAAATATTTTAGGAAGAATAAGAATTGAAGGTATTTTTCAGTTTTTAAAATAAATCTTTCGATAAAAATAATGTAAAAACTTTTTTATTTTTTCCATTTTTTTTATTTTTAATTGTTTTGTTATGCATTATTTTTCCTCTTTCTTTCATTTCACCCCTTTCTCTCTTTATCCACCCATTTCTCTTAATCTCTCAATCTCTCTCTCTCGATGTATATATATATATATATATATATATATATATATATATTTTTTTTTTTTTTTTAAGCGTATCACCCCAAGCAAGGCTGGTGGCCACTATCACGCATGGGGTTACAGAAGGGTTGGAGGAAGAGCAGATAGGAGTGGTAAAGGAGAGGATGTGGAGAAAGAGAAGGGCGGAGGGTCGATCAAGGCAAGGGGGTTACAGAAGATTTAGAGCGAGAGCAGATAGGAATGAAAGATGAAAGGAAGTGGAGAAGGGAAGTGGATAGATCAAGGCAACTGGAGATGACGATTGACGCTACACTTAAACCGTTGGAGATTGTATTTGTCAGGGAAACAGTAATAGGGAAGGGAGTTCCATAGGCGAGATGTGCGAGACATGAAGCTATTGGAGTAGAAGAGACGTCTACATCTAACAGTTTCAACGGTGAAGGGGTGGGAACGGGATGCCATCCTCGTAGGACGTTTAAATTCATGAGGCCTAGGGACAAGCGAAAGCAACTCCTCGGAGCAATTACCGTGAAATTACTTGTAGAAAAGGCAGAGCGATGCAACATCGCGTCTGTGAGAGAGCGACTGCAGACGAGATGACAGATCAGGGCCAATCACATTGCATATCCGTCTCTGGATCTTATCAAGAACCCTGAGGCAACCAGCAGGGGCCCCAGACCATAAATGGCAGCAATACTCCAGGCAAGGGCGAATGGTAGATTTATATACTTGGAGGATCGATTCCGGGGAGAAGAATTTCCTGGCTCGGCACAGGGAACCAACTTTTCTTGCGGTGGATGATGCAACTGACTCGATGTATTTGTTCCATCTCAGATCAGCGGACAGCGTGAGACCGAGCAGCCGCAGAGAGGAGCTCTCGAGAAGTTGGTCCTCAGACATTCTAATGGGATACAGGGATGGGTCCTTGTGGTGGTTAATGGAGAGCAGTTTTGTTTTAAAGGTGTTAAAGTTGACCATCCATTTCTCTCTCCAGTCCACAACCGATTGGAGGTCCTTTTCAATTTGGGCTGCCAGGTTAAGTTTGTCCGCCTCACTAGATTTGTGTTTGAGGCAGGAGTAAATAGTAGTGTCGTCAGCATAGATACCGACTTGGGAGTCTATGGCGTCAGGAAGGTCGTTTATAAATATGAGGAACAGAGTAGGGCCAAGGATGGAGCCTTGAGGAACACCAGCGTTAGTGGGATAGGAGTTGGAGATGAATCCACTGAGAACAACCTTCAAATCCCGGTTTGACAGAAACAATTGAATTAGGTCAAACAATCGACCTGTGATACCATAACCCTGGACCTTGCGAAGGAGGCCGGCATGCCAAACCCTATCGAATGCTTTGGAGATGTCAAGGGCCACGGCACGAGCTTCGCCGTTATTATGGATAGCTTGGTAGACAAATTCAGTGATGGCCGTAAGCACATCGGCAGTAGATCGGGCAAAGCGGAAACCATACTGCTTGTCTGAGAGCAGATCGTGGGATATCAGGTGATTAATCACTTCGGCGTTGATAATGGCCTCGAAGACTTTGCCGAAGAGGGGAAGGAGACTGATAGGACGGTAATTAGAAGGGTTCGCCAGAGTTCTTAAAGACAGGAACAATGGTAGAGGACTTCCAGCAGTCAGGAAAACAGGACTCCTTGAGGCAGCGGTTGTACAATTTAGAGAGGGCAGGTGCCAGTTCAGGTGCGCATTTCTTCAGGACAATGGCTGGTATTCCGTCGCCACCGGTAACCTTGTGGAGATCTAAGTTAGAAATAATGCCCAGTACCGACGACGGGGTTATGTGCAAGCCGTCCAGGAGGGCCTCAGTTCTGGGAGGGAAATCGGGCAAGGGTACCCCAGAAGAGTCAAGCGTAGAGTTGGAAGAAAACTTCCGAGCGAAACATTCGGCCTTGTCGGCAGAGGTGGTCAGGACCTCAAACTGATTGAACAGGGGAGGAATGGAGGGTTTGTTACTATTCAGAACGCTCTTGCAGAGGTGCCAATAGTCCTTGGAGCCAAATTTTCGGGATGCAATACGTTCCTTCATCCGAGCTGCAAATAGTGACTTGGCATCGTCGAGGGTACGCTTACACTCATTGCGTGCAGAGGTAAATAGACGTCTGTTGGAGTCGGACATATCACTACGAAAACGGTGGAAGAAGTGGTTCCTATGGGCAATGGCGGCTGAGCAAGCAGCTGTGAACCAGGGGAAGGAGCGCGGTTTGACCTTGAATTTCCTGGAGGGGATGAAAGCTTCGATACCGGCTTTAATCCAGGAAGAGAACTCAGAAGCACAATCATGAGTGGGGAGCTTAAATACAGCATCCCAGGGGTGGGGCTAAAGGAGATACTAACAGACACGACAGCATGATCGGAGTTACCGATAAAACAGAGCTGCGTGGCACTACAAGACTCAGGGATGGAGGTAAAACACAGGTCGAGAAGTGAGGCCTTACAGTCACGATTGTAGGAAAAACGCGTATGGGAAATCGATTATCTGGGTGAGGGATTGAGAGATTGAAAAGTTGAGAGTATGTATGCCTGCGAGGTCAGTGGTAGCGTTCTTTAGCCACTGGTTGTGATGGGCGTTAAAATCACCAAACACAAATATGTGAGCGTACGGATGGACAGAGAGGGCCCTATCTATGCTGTCAGAAATGACATCGAGTATCCCACAGTCCTGAGAGGATGGAGAGCGGTAGAGGAAGAAAAGATAGCTTACAGCATTGAGAAGAGATAGCCGGAGACACAAGTACGAATGATCCGGCGATTCGAGAGAGGTCTCTCTAGCCAGAGGGAGATGGTCCTTGACGTAGACACCCAGGCCATGCATTTGGGTTAGAGAGTCTTTTCTGAGGAGAGGGAGGTATCCAGGGATCGAGAGATCAGAGGAAGGGATAGAGGAATCAAGATTGGTCTCACACAGGGCGAGTATATCCGGGCACTTAGCAATGAGAAAAGACTCAACGCTGCAGAAGTTGGTTCTAATGCCACGGATGTTGGAAAAGGAGATATTTAGAGGATTGGGTGATTTTTGGAAGGCTGGTTTAGGTTTGTATTTCTGGTTTTTGTTATTCATGTTGGTAATTGGTTTTTGAAAAAGAGAAGTCCTGAGTTAAAGGAAGCCGACGGTTGACACCCATGACGCGGACAGAGAGGGGGTTTGGCACAGCCTGATTCATAATATGGCCTCAGGGTTGCCCACCGGAGATGACTGCAGGTACATCTATCCATGCGCGACATGGCACTATAGACATCCCGATATTATGCAACTGTTGATCAGAGCGGCCGCTCAAGACGCTACGCAAGAGTTAGGGCTCCTAACTACCAGTCGGAAACATATATATATATATATATATATATATATATATATATATATATATATATATATGTATGAAATACATGAAATTACAGTAAAATTAATAGTAAATCAATTCCTTAGCTTGAATCAGGCATTGGAACAGAAAAGATGTCTACTGTCTATTTTGCTGTCTGACAGAGTCGGAACTCAGGTTTTTAAAAGTGACGCCGTAAACGTCGTAGGAACGAGGAATAAAATTATTTTATATTCCAAACTTTTAGATTATTATTTGATTCGATCCAAGAAAAAGGAAAAAAATCACCTTTACATAAATAATTCTCAAAGTGTTTTCATCTTAAGCAATGAAGACACTTATAAAACTTTCCTACCATTGTATAAAAACTCACCATGAATTAGAAATTTACTTCTTTACTGAAAAAGCCTTTCATGTATAGGTTGTTTAGTAGATTTTACGATATATTAACCCCGGTCGGGCTTTGAAATTTTCTTTCTGGGTCTGTCATTAGAAAAGTAACATTTGTGTGTCAGTGATTATATAGAAGTGATTGTCTGTGTCTCTCTTGGTCATAGCCAACCATTAACAACAAGGACAGTAATAACCTGTGATTTTCAGTGTCATATCTTATGGATTTCACTCTCAAAGTATTTATATATACTTACTTTTGGGCTTGTTTGCTTTAAAGCAACTGTCAGCATATCCAGAAAAGTCCCTTACTAATTCTGAATAATGTTCGTAACAGTTATTTACTATAGATATTTTATAGTGATCACAAATTTTCCAATGTAGATATTTGATATTTTCCTTTATAATGTCGGCTTATATAATGCTATATTATTATTATTATTATTATTATTATTATTATTATTATTATTTTTATTTTCTTTGATATCTGGCGTTTACACATTTCTTTCCGGATCCCGCCCAGGGACCTAAGGTTAAAATTGGCATCATAACACTTTTCACTGCAAAAAAAAAAAAAATTACATAGATAAAGCCCTTCGTAAAGTGTGGGCTGTACTTGTCAGAACAATTTTTTGTATCTCTTTGAGGCATGGACTTCCAGGGATCCCTTCAATCAGCCTACTGGAATCTTTTCCAACCAGTCCAAGGGCTCCAACTACATTGCTGATGTTCCCATGTGCCACATTTCAAGGTCCTTGTATTTTAACATCTTTTCCAATATCTTCAAAGATACAATGCAGTATGCAGGGACTGCCATATGAATAAGGAGGCACTTATTTTGTTTCTGGTCTTTAATAACAATGTCTGGGCGGTTGGCTTTGATTGTTCTGTTAGTGTGTATTGTGTAGTTCCATAGAATTGTAACAGGTCCTATCTCCGTAAGCGGGTCTGGGTGGTGTTCGTACCAGTTTCTTTCAGTTTCCTTCCCGTAGAAGTTGCAAATTTTCCATTGCAGATATTGGCCCAATCTGTCATGCCGGTTTTTATATTCAGTGGGTGCCAATAATGTGCAACCTGATACAAGATGATCAATGGTTTCTGGATATTTATCACAGAATCTGCATTTTGGGCTAACACACTATTTTAGTATATGTGCTTGATAATTCCTAGTTAACAAGCATTGGTCCTGTGCAGCAATGATAAAACCTTCAGTGTCGGCTTTCAACCCTGCACTACGTAGCCACTGATGGGTGCGGTTTTTGTCTACGTCAGCTTGTTTGGTACGGTCAGACTATTGGCCGTGGAGCGGTTTATCTTGCCGTTGTTTCTGTATCTGGTCGGTCGCATTTGTCTTTGCATTCTTTTTTAAGTATTTTGCAGCTTCAGTCTGTGTACAGTGATTTATTTGCATTTCTGCGCCCATTTGAAACTCCATTTTGAATTTGTCGGCTTCCTTTACTACAGAGTAAAGACACTTACTACTTTCATGTACCTTGACACATACAATGATCCAGTCTTCTGTATTTTCCAAGTATCTTTGGAGGCCTATTGTTGTAGTTTTGTAGGATAGTTCTAGTTGAACTAGTCCTCTGCCTCCTTCGGATCTGGGAACATACAGACGATCAACATCAGCTTTGGGATGATGCATGCGGTAGCAAGTGAGGAGCTTTCTCGTTTTGGCGTCCATTCGCTTAATTTCAGCTATGGTTCAGTTAAGAACATTAAAGCTGTATTGCACCACAGGAACAGCCAAGGTGTTTATGGCTGATATTTTGTTTTTTGAGTTTAGCTCGGTATTTAGTACCAGGCGTATACGCCTGTAGTACCCCTTTCTTACCTTCTCTTTCATTTGGAGGTGTTGTATGCCATCTCCTTCACTAATTCCTACGTACTTATAAGCTTCATCAGGCTCCAATTCTCTAATCTTCGTGACAAAATCTAAATCTATTAAGGGTGCTTCTAAAATTCTACCTTTCTTGAATGTTACTTTAGCACATTTATCTAATCCGAAGTTCATACCTATGTCGTCACTGAAGTATTTTACAATATTGAGGAGGCCCTTCAACTCATTGTCGTCTTTGACAAAGAGTTTGAGATCATCCATGTAGAGTAGGTGATTCAATATTTTCTTATTTATTTTGTAACCATAGCTACTGTTGTTCAGTTCATGCGTAAGGGGGATTAAGGACAAACAAAACAGAAGGGGCGACAGGGAGTCTCCTTGAAAGATTCCACGTCGGATATTTAGTCGGTTGGATATGGCAGTGCCTCTGGTGTGACTAAGGTATAGTTTGGTGTTTCACATTCCCATGCTGTGCTTAAGGAAATTTAATACCACAGGGGAGACTTTGTACATTTATTATTATTATTATTATTATTATTTGTGTATGTAATGTTTCCTGCTTTGTTTCCTGTAAAGTCGGGTTCAATATCTGGTCCTTAGGCCCTATAGGAGAATTTTAATTTAACTGATAGCACTTTTCTAAGTATATGGGATGTTCTTAATAGGGCGATTTTCTGGGCAACTTTTATGTTGATGTTACCTGGGACATGTTAGTA
>OZ038490.1:114560198-114652698 GCA_964036315.1 Acanthosepion esculentum | reverse complement strand
AAGAGACCTAACCACTTATGCTACCATGGTTTCCACCGGTAAGGTTTCTTCAAGCAGAAGAGGTTATTTGTATTTCCGGAACGCCTTGTTTATTAATTTGAGCATTCTCAGCGGGAATTATGTTTGAAGGGAGGAACAAAGCAAGAGTAGTTCGAATGTAAGGCAGGGGAAGAGAAAATTAGTATTAATAATAAATACTAATAATAAGTAGAGGGGCAATGGTAGAGCGAATGTGAGAAAGGGAGTGGGAGAAAATATATTAATAATAATATTAATATATATATATATAAATAATAATATAATAATTATTTACATTATTCGGGCTGTTATCCACATCTTCATTGCCATATTCACAACGTTTCGGCCGTTGTACGCTCCGGCCTTCTTCAGGTGATTGAATCTCTGAGATAAGATATTATGATTATCTACATTATTTACATTATTCGGGCTGTTATCCTCATCTTCATTGCCATATTCACAACGTTTCGGCCGTTGTACGCTATGGTCTTCTTCAGGTGATTGACTCTCTGAGATAAGATATTATGATTATCTACATTATTTACATTATTCGGGCTGTTATCCTCATCTTCATTGCCATATTCACAACGTTTCGGCCGTTGTACGCTATGGTCTTCTTCAGGTGATTGACTCTCTGAGATGAGATATTATGATTATCTACATTATTTACATTATTCGGGCTGTTATCCTCATCTTCATTGCCATATTCACAACGTTTCGGCCGTTGTACGCTATGGCCTTCTTCAGGTGATTGGATTTTCGAACCGAACCCTTTATTTCGACCATCGAGGTAAATTGTTCTAGTTTTTTTTTGGTTCACCAATGTGAAGCAATGACTAAACCCAAAGAGTTGTGAATTCAATACCAGGATACAACAGTGGTGAACCAAAACAACTTGGAGAGTTGAGTTAAAGGGGAATAACAGAGACATCCGGAAGAGGCATGGCATGTGGAACTAGAACAATCTACCCCGGTGGATGAAATAAAGGTTTCGGTTCCAAATGTTGTATATCAGTCTTCTAAATGGTCTATGATACTTACCACAGTAGATGCTAAAATTGGACCTCGCATAATCCAAAAATATCCGGGCGTAGTGTTTGTATTCCAGCACCTATAAAAAACGGGGGAAATATTATCACGTATACGAGAATAAGAAAAAATCTGCAACGATGAATTAAATCATCATTTTCTAACATTTGACACATTGACAGTAACAAGACTCACTTAACATTTATATTACAATATATTTATAAATATAAATGACAATAGGAAAACTGTAGCAGTTGCCGACGCGTTTCGTCCAATGTGGATTTTCTCAAGGCAAAAAACTAAATGTATTTAAACAAAATTAATAATAACAAAAACAAAATGTCCTTAGCAAATGGAAGAATTTAGAGAACGCTATTTTCATACTGTTAACTGAAAATTACGTCAATTACTGTCACGTGTGGAGATATTGTTTTCATTGCTGTGTCGACGGATTCAACTATTTTCTTTTGATTTCTTGATACTGTTGTGTACGTTTGTTTGGGAGAGTAGTAAATCTGTTAACAAAGGTGAAATAGGGAAGAAGCCTGTGCGTAGATTAATATTTGGGTAATATTCAATGGCGGCACTCTCTAGGATTTTCCTTCTGAGTGAGTTATTTTTTTTTCTATGAGTGTAGCATTTTTAAAATCAAAATTGTGGTTGAATTTATTACTATGTATGACTAGTGCATTAACTAAGTTGTTTTCTTGTGGGGTCTCTTTTGTGCTCATAAATGCGTTTTTTAAAAAATGTTTACTTGTTTGCCTTGAGATAGTCCACATTGGAGGAAACGCGTCCGCAACTACTACAGTTTTCCTATTGTCATTTATATTTATAAATATTGTCTTTTCTACAGGTTAACTCTGAGAAATTTTCACATTACAATATATGTAAGGGTTACGATGTATAAAATTATACATATTATATATATGTAAGGGTTACGATGTATAAAATTACAGAATCGTCCATTCTTATATCATCATGGCCGATTCTAACCCTCAGGAGATCAACAAATTTCACTGACTTGTTCTCACGTTTTCCACTGAAATGAACTGAAGGGATTATATTGAACTAATTACTAGATCAGCTCCCACAAAGGTTGGTTCACTGTGTCGTGCCAGGCAGTATCTCCACAGAATCCATCTTGCATATTTATAAATCTATCATTCGTCTATGCGATGAATATTATTTTCATTATTAGTCTTGTTCTTCGGTTATATATCTCGAGACTGTCGACAAAATCCAAAGAAGGATCTGTAATATTATAGGCCCTGACATGGCATTTCGACTTCAGTTACTTTCCCACCACTGTGACGTGGCATCCCTCTGTCTTTTCTATAAATATTTTCCTGGCATTTGTTCTGGTGAGCAACCCTCATGGGTACCCCGACTCTATGAACTAAGCTCAGTACTAGATTGGCAGATAGGTCTCATCGTTTTACTACTGACATAGCTAGATGTAACCGTAAGTTCTATTCTAATAGTTTCTTCAATTGCACGTCTCGTCTGTGGAACTCTCTTCCAGTTCCTTGCTTCCCTGCCACCTGACAAATTTAAATGAAACGTCTTTTTCAAACCTGTTTTTTATTGTCCTTTTCCCTGATAACCTTACACTTGGGGTGAAATGATTAATATATATATATATATGTAAGCAAATATATGGATATAGATCCGACAGTATGAGGAACAATATGAAAAAAAACAAAAAAACAAAATCCTAATATGCAAGTTTACTGTTTGAATGTTTCAATGTCGACGTCAGACGTTTCGGTCTAGTAGACCTTCTTCATTGCAAAACGGAACGCTGATCTTAAAATTCAGTTATTTTGTTTTGATTATTCTTATGTCTATCGTCTTTTCATGTTGACTTGAATATAGTTTAATTATGTTTTAATAGCTATGTCCTGAAGAAGGTCTACTAGACCGTCGACATTGAAACATTAAAACAGTAAACTTGCATATTCGGATTTTGTTTTTGTTTTTTTATATTTTTCCTCATATATATATATATATATATATATATATATATATATATATATATATATATATATAAATATATATATATATATATATATGAGTGTGTGTGTGTGTGTGTGTGTATCGTGGACTTTCCCGTAGTTGATTGATGCAGGGTGATGAACTGCGCCTACCGGGGACCTTTTTACGACGTAGGAGGGTCAGGCAACTCAGTTCGTAGTAACCGACAGCCAGACAATCTGCACATATGATTTGATTATAGTGGTGAAGGCTTTGTGCAGAACCAACCACACTTTTTTGAAGAGACCTGGTGCACCGTGTGCCACAGCCCCCACACCCGCCCCCCACATATATATATATATATATATATATATATATATATATATATATATATATATATATATATGAAGAAATATTGTTTTAAGGTGTGCTATATTTATAGGATAAAGTGCTCAGTGTCATAGATAGAGAGTATGTAAATATACATATAATAGGCCGACGATTGCGTCTAGCATGAAACAGCCTGTCGCCTCTGAGTGTTGACTTCTATGTTCACTTTTCTATCTATCTATCTATCTATCTATCTATCTATCTATCTATCTATCTATCTAATTGTCATCCACAGACAGACTGTTTCGCTGTTTCACAGCTCTTCAGTGTGTCTAGACGTTCGGTTGCCTTTAGCTAGGATCGAAACGCGACTGAATTGGCGTCAGTCGGAAATTCTACGGCAGGGATGAAGGTGAATTTTAGCGTATTTAATTTTAGATAAACACACAGTGACCGACAGGACTCAATTCGCTTTTGCCGAAGAGTCACGCTATATCAGCTGTAATAGTCACTGTGTACAAACCCACACTTCCTTCCCCAGAGAGCTCAACCGAAATTAATTTTTTCAGGAGCCTATATTATTGTCATCCACAGACAGACTGTTTCGCTGTTTCACAGCTCTTCAGTGTCGCTAGTCGTCCGGTTTCCTTTAGCTAGGATCGAAACCCGACTGAAATTCTACCACTAAGCCGTCGGCGCACGGCAGGGATGAAGGTGAATTTTAGCGTATTTATTTTTAGATAAACACACTGTGAGCGACAGGACTCAATTCTCTTTTTGCCGATGAGTCACGATATATATTTGTATGTAATCCGCCCCAAATTACGAGATAATAAATAAAATTATGTAATAAAAAATATTATATATGCTTTCAGCGAGGGCATCTGGGAGAAAGTTTTTACCGCTTTTAAAAATAAAGAGTAAGCGTTGTATTTACTTTGCTAAATTTAAATTTATGAATGATTTATATTTATCAATTCACATGATTAAAAAGCAAAAAATTAAAACGAAACAAAACTAACAAAAAAACAAACAAACAAAAGAAAACATCTACCATTTTTGACTGTAAAGTTAATTTTCTTCTCAACCAAGATTTTTCATTTTATTTCTGTTAGGAGATTATTTCTGGAAGGACATTATGCAATGAAAACGGATATTATTAGTTATATCCTTAAGTGATATACTGGAATATGCATACACCTGTTTTCCCAGTCACTGGAATATGATTGGCTGTTGTCAGTCATAGATACAGACTGACAGGGAGACCAGGGGAGATCAAGTCATTGGACTACGCCATTGGTCTACACCAATTGCCTAAGCATATTACCTGCGACTACGACGAGTACCAGTCGATTACTGTTACCGTGTACTACTTGGTTACAGTAGCCAAAACCACTTAGCTACTTCGATGAAATATATCCCTTTCCGGGACATATCATTAAGAATCCTGGTACGAGAATGGGATGAAAAGTTCAGAGGCTGACTATAAAGGAGCAATGCTAAAGTAGTGAAATCTTACACTTCAACTCTTCTTATTAATACCTGTATTGTTTCTTTCCAGGTAAACTGACATCTGACTATGAAGACCAAACGCCCAGGACAACTGACGACAACTTTCATCAAGACATTTCTCCAGCACACAAAGTTTCAATGTTTGCTGGAAGTAACTGTGACTTTGATCACCCTCCTTATTTTATTGATTTGTCTCCATCGGACTACCATCTGTTCCCCAACATGAAAAAACACTTGACTATTCACCAGTATCGTAGTGATGATGATTTTATATCTGTTGTTGATGGCATTTTTGTTCATCAGGATAAAACTTCTTCCCCAATGGGATCCAAGCATTGTAACACCGATGGAAGAAATGAGTGCACCACAAATATATCTCATTTGGTCACATTCCATGATTTTATATTGGTCAGCCTGTGAACTGTTCAGTCGTATATAGGTTGCGATTGTTAAATTAAGATACCAACATGACTGAGATATTTGCAGTGTTCCGGTCTCCTGGTTCCGAGATCAGTAGCAGACATTTCGAGAGATATAAATAAGAACAGTACAGATATGCAGAGAACGGTATAGAAAAACATCGGAATTTATGGTTGAAAATGAGAAAAAATAAAACGAAGCAAAAGAAATTATGGGATGAAATCGATTGCTAAATTCTTCTAAAAAAAGATTAGCCACCCTTCATCGTCGGCGAGGCTTGCAGGAGAGTTAAACATAAAGCAGACGACAATTTAATTGCACTTTCTCCGTTCACAAAGCCAAATTTGACGTTTAACATTGATTATTTGACCAGAGAAAAAAAATCATCTCTGCAGTTGATATAATCAGCAATAATCACAGGAATGGCGTATATCTAAAGAAACAAAGACCAAAGGAAATAAGAATTCGTACTGTTATTTGAACTGTCATGGAAGTTACAAAGAAAGGAAATCGATTTAGACGATAAGCAATATTATTTTCTAAAATTTGAAAGCAAGATTTTCATCATTCTTTTTCGCAATTTCACTCTGTATTAAGAGGGAGTTTTTATTAACTCTGTATTAAGAGGTAGTTTTTATTTTAAAAATTAAGATATTTTTCATAGAAAAATATTTTCAATATAATATAAATATATATTTAAGAAATTAACGTATTTTTTAAAATTCAACATTACATGTGATTTAAATTTAAATTCAACATTACATGTGATTTCGATGAACTTTTATATTTATTGGATACCAGCGTTTGACTAGATATTATTGATTTTTTCTTTTTTAAAATAAAAATTAATGCCTACTGAACAAGAGATCGAAAGTCTTACTAAATAAATTATCGAAACTATTTAAGCAACGAGTGCAATGGAACTTTGCATTGCTGTGATGGCTGGCCCCTCATGGGACAATAGTAAAGAACACTAGTTCTCCAGGTTAAAAAGAATTCAATTTCTATTGGGACACACATGTATTCTCTCATAAGACTTCCGTTTTTAGGCCGGTAGACTTTAATTTCATTGTTAAAAACAAAAAAACAAACAAAAACAAAACAAAACAAAAACAAAACAAAACAAAAACAAGATTTCTACTCAAACATGTAACCATATTATTTATAATACAAAACAGTAAAATACATTTTAGTAAAATATAGATTCCTGAAGAGAGATGGAATTCTGTAAAAAAAAAGCGCAGAGGCACAAAACTTATGAAAATCGTTTGATAATTCCGTATTTCATACATATATACGTATTTTTAAAATCATTTCACCCCCAAGCAAGGGGGGAAATGCCACTATTACGCAGGGAGTGAAAATGAAAAAAAAAGACTGATTATAGACTGAGGAAATGACAAAAGATAAACGGGATTCAAGAAGAGAGAAGATGGCGATGCATTTAATTTTTTGAAGATTGAAGTTATCAGAGAAATAATTAAACGGGAGGGAATTCCACAGGTGGGAAGTGCGGGAAAAGAAACTGTTGGAGTAGAAGTGACGGTTGCATTTATCTATTTCAACAGTATTTACCCTGAAAATATTTGTAGAAAAGACAGAGGGAAATCACGCCAAGTTGGTGTGAAAATGACTGATGTCGAGATGCCAGGCGAAGATCGATTATACTGCAGATTATTCTTTGGATTTTGTCAAGAATCTCAAGATGAACAGCAGGAGCACCAAGTCAGATATGGCAGCAGTATTCAATGCACGGACGAATGGTAGATTTGTAAATGTGCAAGATCGATTCTGACGAGAAAAATGTTCTGGCACGATTCAGTGACCCAACATTCCTTGCAGTAGATGCAGCTATCGATTCGATGTATACGCTTCACATTAACTCAGTTGAAAACGTGATACCAATCAGGATATATATATATATATATATATATATATATATATACTGATAGAAAAGTAAAAGGAAGATCGAAAACAGCTGCTCCTAAAAGGCACAGACAACAAAAAAGTGCTCAATAGAAAATTCAAAATCGAATATGTAGAGCTAAGATATTTAAGAAAAGGCTAAAATGCTAACCAACCTCGCAACCCGGGTTTCGACCATGAGGTCTACTTGGGCAGGTGGAATGATGCACAAGCCAAAGAAAACGTCTCCAATATACCATAAGAACACTGGAAGCGGGAGGCGAGAGAGGAGAGGGATAACAAATGTAAGTGATGAAAACAGGGGGGGGTCCATCTCGTCACTTGCCACACACTTCCCCTAAGGATATCTCACGGTCGAAACCCGAGTTGCGAGCAATACCCAAGGAAAAATGAGGAATAAAAAAAAGAAAGAACAAGAACATGAAATTGAGGCGAAAAGAATCGTCCAGAGTTCAAGCTCAGAAAAAACCTCCAAAACGAGTAAAAGCAACTACGTAAAGTGCTCAATACAGGAAGTAGAGCAAACCTAATGTAGACCTAAAGAGCTAGGTAAACCTACCTAGGTTTCACCTAAACGGATCGTCAGGGAAATGCCATCTTTTTATGGTGATATTTTAAAGAAACACCTTTTTTCTTTGCATTTGGATCATTTTGTAAAATTTCCATCATATTTCAGTAAACCTTTTACTTTACAAACATATAGTTTACGATTCCATCTTAAAAAAGAAGGTAAAAAGAATACGTTGGATTAAACAAATAGGAGATAAGAGTTAATGATATAAGTTTGGCTTATTTGTTTGTGAACGGTTGTATACCTATAAAAGTGCGTTACTAACTACATACATGTATGTTTCTACCTACATACAGGTAAGGAAAGACATGATATAAATATCAGAAAAATATAATGGGACAGTTTTCGAGGGGCGAGATGTGAGCGATAAAGTTATACTGTATCTGTGAGTTTCAAAAGAAATTCTATCATGTTATCCACGCAAGCCGTATTCAAAGTACAAAGCAAATCTTTTATTGTAGAATCATTTCTGGGTTTCCTTTTCTTTCTCAATACAAAATGGCCGGAACATATTCAATAGGATTAATTTCAGGTGACTTATTTTTCCATGAGAGTTTCTTTGCCATGCTCGCGTTACAAAAGGTGCCATTTTTGTTCAAAATATATTAGAGAGTTCTGGAAGAGACATTGTAAAGAATGCGTGTGTATTTTTCTCATGTGATATCTCCTACGTTCTTTAGAAGTTTTAAATGACCAGTACTTCATATTAGAAAGTGTTGTTCACAGTAGAAAAATAACATCCGGTAACATAGTTCCGGTTGAGTTGGTGTTCATTTTGTATTAACGTTTATGGGAGAAGCATTAATCCACTCCTTCATTCGAATATGTGTGAACAGCTTTAAAGTTTTGGCCCCCAGAAGGTTAGAGTAAATAATAGGGTAATCTTCATTCTCTAGCGTTGGCTGGTAACTAATTTAGGAGATGATTAAATCTGATTTCAAATCAGAAATGAAGCAAATAACTGTCCGTTGCCTATAAGGCAGGAACGGAAAATTGTACTGGTGACTAAAAAACGTTTTAAAGGAAAAAATTATTGAAAATATAGCACATGAATAAAGCATTTGGAAATCAGAAGTGTCGATTATAGCTGGCGCAATTGATCTCTGACAATTAAGCTGATAGCGATATATATTGAGCTTTGAAGGCACGGAAATTATCAGTTTTCAGAAGGGTCAAATTATTTGTCAGTACGCAGATGGATAATGAGTAAATAGGAATTTCATATTCAACTTTGTTTACAATGCTAGTCAGAGTGTACTGACCGAAAATATGATAAAAAATGTGCAGTAAAACGAGCAGTATGATAATAGCGATGATAAAGTGTGGGTTAAGCCAGAAAGGGAGGATTAAAAGCGACAATGTGGATTAAAATTAAAACTAAATTATGAGGTTTATCTGAAAAGTAACGGGACTGGTATCACAAACAATTTACTTAAAATCCAAACAACAGACGATATGATATCAGTTTGGTTTGTTTAGTTTTACGGCATATCAAAACCATAATGTGTCATTTAATGCCGACAACTTATTTTTTCTCCGGGTAATATTTTTGCTTTGTCAAAAATCTATTTCTGTTAATATTTTTTCTCAAAATGTATAGCTGGTAATATTATTTTTTCAAAAACCTTCAGTATCTGTCTATATTTCTGAGATGAGATATTTCTGAGATGAGGTATTATGTACATTATTTACAGTATTCGGACTATTGTCCTCATCTTTGTCGCCATATTTATTACAACGTTCCGGCAATTCAGTATCTGTCTATATTTCTGAGATGAGGTTTTATGTACATTATTTACAATATTCCGAATTCCGAATAATGTAAATAATGTAAATAATACCTCATCTCAGAAATATAGACAGATACTGAAGTTTTATTCTATCTTTACTACTGCTGCTTTTTATTCTAACTCTCGGGGTTGATAAACTCTTTTTTATGGCTATTATATCACTACTAGTTTTACACCATCTTATTACTGCTGAATTTATCATATATTCGTTCAATATATTCAATGTGGTAGTATCACAAAGTTTGTGTGAGGTGGGTTCCAGGAATAGGAACCAAAAGAAAAAAAATCATGGTTTAGCAGGACCTGATACTTCCCATCAGTTGTTCACTATAAGCAAAAAATAGATAAAGAAAGGAGTTGAATATATGGAAAAATAGTGTTTCGCGCTTGAAAATTTGCTCTATCCAACAGTGCTATTCTACTTGTATCTGTTGTAGTTTCAGTATATAGTAAAGCTGGCCACTTGTATTCGAGGATACCCGTCTACCAGGGCGGCTATTGCAGGCGCTTGCTCAGGCGCATTTGTGTTTGTTCAACACCCACAGAGCCCTCCCCCGGTTTATATTACAACAATGCTGAGCAGACCTTAGTTTTCCTTAGGGAAAGAGCGTGTTATCTAGCGTGATCAACAAGGCCAGCACGCTCAAGACATCGGCCACGATGACTTATTACTTCGTGCTAGCACAGCTTTTCGAAGCGTTCCGTCCATCCAATTTAATTAATGAATTTTTTAATACAGTTTCATTTCTTATTACTATGAATTCTCTTTTAGTCGGTACATGTGCTTGGGTTCTCATACACGTTCTTCTAAAATCGTAAGATTAATATTAAGTGGCCTAGAGTATGGCAGAAAATATATCTCACGACAGGGATCGAACCTGCATAGCGCTTATCCATAATATCCTTTATTCACCATCGAGTGGTTCCCTTTCTTTAATAAGACTTTCCATGATTTAATCATATACACATTAATTTCACTGTTTGAAAAAAATAAAAATAAACGGGTATTACTACACGTGTACCCTCTTAACGTTTGTATATAAATGTGTGATTGTTAGATGAATATGTAGCAACTAAGACCTTTGTCGGATGTTTGCCAAGATTTTAGTTGTTTGAACTGAGAAATGTTCAGCATTTCGTATAAATTTTAAATGTTTTTATTTATCCACACGAAACTGAAGATTAATTAAAACCTTACATTACAAAAATATATTCAGCATTTATCCTTCTACCCACTTGAAGGGAATATGGCACAAGGCCAAGTTTTAAGTGGTAGTTATAAGCGTACATATAATTAGTGGTATTTGAGAACCTTAAGTGCAAGCGATTAACCCCAGCCATCAATTTTTGAAAATGAACGGAGCATCGGGTACGAATTTCTAAATAATAAGTACTGCATAAGAAATGAGAAATTTATGGTTTATTTTTACCGAATATGTCTTATAAACCATCTTTGCAGGTTTTGATTCATGGAGATGACTAGATTGTATATTCAGTTTTAAAACTCATATTAAAAATGTACTTTGATGCTAATTTTTAATCTGGTACTTTACGATAAATAAGTAAATTGTTTTATAATAAATTGCTTTTATAATTATATTGCTTAACTCTTTATTCGAACAGCTAAGCAAATTATTGCCTTGAAAGTGGTAACCAACATAGCATTTAGATCACAGTCTGGGAGAAAAGGGAAGTAAGCATTGTATAAAAAAGAAGTAAGCAGTGCTGACGTTTTACATAGTATATTTTGAAATGGTTAACAGATTGTTAATTAATATATTATGACTTTGATAATCTGCTTTAATTGCGAAAATTTCGCTAATAGTGTTTTACAGTATACGTTATTCTGGCTAAGAAACTTATTCTGGATGAAAGGGACTTCGATGTAATTCATTTAATTCCATTTAATGCCGGGTATCAATGCTACACACACACTCACACACACAGAGAGGAAGAGGCACACGCTTATATACATACACACACACACACACACACTTATATATATATATGTATATATATATATATATATATATATATATATATATATATATATGTGTATGTGTGTGTGTGTGTGTGTTGTTCTTGTAGATTGAGAGCCGTTTTTTAAAAAGCTCTCAGGAAATAAAAATTACTTCCTATGGGGTTTTAAGTGTTTGATATTCTTTAGTCAATATTAATTTTGCTCTGTCTTTTGACACAGAGCCCTCCCTGGATCTATATCCGTTTGGAAATTCCATACGGATTACTATATTGTATCATTACTATATATATATATATATATATATATATATATATATATATATATATGTGTGTGTGTGTGTGTGTGTGTGTATGACGTTTAAAACCTTGGCTTTAAGTGTGTTTTTTATTTTTGATGTTAAATTTTAATTTAAAGATGTGCGTCTCTATATCTTACGCGTTTTTTAATATACGAACTGAAAATGAATTTTTTTAAGTATATGAATTTCCTATCTCTTGTTGCCTTTAGCAGTTTTACTCTCTTTTCTAGGGTTACCGCACCCCGTTCCGCTATCAATTCACACAAGTTCCTCAGGCTAGCAAAGTTCTCCCATCTCTCCTGCCCTCAGTACTTGGGCCATTATCCAATTTTATCATTTGGTTACTAACTATTAGTCTGATATATAAATTTCAACACACGCACGCACGCACTTACTGGAGTGTGTTTGTAAATACATGTCAGCCCCTTCTCCCGCTGCTGTAAGTACTTGACTCCCCGTTCTATCCTTAAGAGGCAGATCAGGCCGAGAATGGCGTACTGTTGCCATATTTGGGCGGGAGTTGCCTAGTCTTCACTTTCCAGTTTCGATAGAGTTCAAAAGTGTCCCCGAGTCCTTGTGGGTGACAAATTATATTCCGCTCTCCAGCCTCTCTCTCACAGGCTGGGCGTGGCAACCATCTCACTGCTCTATCGCTACTTCCATGAAAAGTGCTCGAAATAGCTACATTCCTCCGTTCCGTCAGTCCTAATCTTCACGGCTAGAACCCGCCATGCCACTTACATTGTCACAACCCACCTGCATTCCATCCGTATTCCGACGGTGAGAATTAAGTTTCACTTGAACAGCTTCTTCTCGTGAAACACTGCTCTGTGGAACCGACTCCCAAGAAGATGCTTCCCAGATCACTACAATCTTGACCACTGCAAGTCTAGGGTAAAACTTTATCTTCCCCTCCTATCCGTATAAACTACCACTTAATGTAACACTCTACTCCCTAGTAGCCCCCAGACTTTGTACAGAGGGAACAAAAAACATATATGTGATTCTGTTGCATGTGTGTTATCGCATACCTTTCATGTATATGGCTGCAGCATATCTTTTCAGCTACACACACAGCCCATGCACCTACACAGGGAGAGAAAATGACCGAACAAGGAGACTACGAAAGAGGTATCTTTTTATCTTTTGCTTCCTGACGTCAACACACACGTTCTGCTCAAACGTTTTTGTTGGTGCAACTTTAGTTGCTACGGTAACCATAAAAAAAAGTTACTACTTCTTCGCATCATGCAGGGGAGGAGTAAAGAAAAAGGCTATTCGAAAAAGATGAAGAGAGGAAGAACATTTCACGTTCATAAGTAGTCATTTATCTACACGTTGGTTTCTTTCAAGTGTTCAAGTGATTCTTATTTATATCCTAAGGGACGCGGCTCCCGTGAGAGAAAACAGGAGTTACTGACGGTTTCTTTCTGAGAAGATTCATGACGAGAATTATAGTTTTTCGATATCTCTTCTCATCTTCATTTCTTGGTCATAGTATCTGTCTATATTTCTGAGATGAGGTATTATGTACATTATTTACATTATCGGACTATTGTCCTCATCTTTGCCGCCATATTTATTACAACGTTTCGGCCTTTCAGTATCTGTCTGTATTTCTGAGATGAGGTATTATGTACACTATTTACATCATCGGACTATTGTCCTCATCTTTGTCGCCATATTTATTACAACGTTTCGGCCTTTCAGTATCTGTCTGTATTTCTGAGATGAGGTATTATGTACACTATTTACATCATTCGGACTATTGTCCTCATCTTTGTCGCCATATTTATTACAACGTTTCGGCCGTTGTACGCTCCGGCCTTCTTCAGGTGGTTGGAATATCGAACTGAACCCTTTATTTCGCTCACTGGGGTAGACTGTTCTAGTTCCACGTGCCATGTTTAATGGATGTCAGTTATCAGTTATCTCCGGTTAATCACCCTCTCAAAGTTCTCCACTGTCTTAACCGGGTATTGAACTCACACTCTTTGGGTCCTGTCACTGGATCTAACTAACGCCTTTATCCACTGCCATGAGCGTACTACGGCCGAAACTTTGTAATAAATATAGCGACAAAGATGAGGACAATATTCCGAATAATGTAAATATTGGTCATAGTAATTTATACACCACAATATTACACATACGTTCACACACACACACACACACACACACACACACACACACACACATATATATATATATATATATATATATATATATATATATATATATATATATATATATCCACGTAAGATGAGGACGAATAGAGTACAAATCCAACGTTCGTAACATTTAATTTGAAAGAATGCTTAATACAAAGTAGAGCAACATTCTTTATTTTAGGATATTACATCAAAAACATGTCAAAATCGCCACAAAATTGCAGTCGTATTTCGATGAATATCACCGCATCTTATCAGGCTATTGTAAATTACTGGCGAGTGAACGATTTATTCAGATTTAAAAGCAAAATACAGCCTCTTTTTACGATAAAAAGAAAAAAAATGGTGGGTGTTATAAGGTTTGTGGTCTCAGTTCAACTAATCGAATACGACTTACGTTAAATTTAATCTAAGGGAAGAAGCAAAAATTAAGAAATTATTTTTCATAAATGAATCATGATCCGTAGATTAGAAATCAATGGCAGCAACAGACGTTAAAGAGGAACGGATGTAGATGGCTAGAATTTGTACATTAGGTAATATCATTTCCTAAGAAAAAATGAAGTGGTAATCTAACAAAATGCTAGACAAGTTATATGCTTTATGAGTTTACTACATAAAAATATAGTTGATAAATAAACAGCGTCTTTAAGAAACCAGTAAATAATTTAAACGTATTGAGCTAGTTGGTAATATATATAAATATATATATATATATATATATATATATATATATATATATATATATATATATATATGTATATATGTATATATATATATATATATATGTATATATGTATATATATATATATATATATATATATATATATATGTATGTATGTATGTATATAAATAATAAATTTATTATTAATCCAGATATAGATCCTTTGAGAGCTCTATGTCAAAAGACAAAGCAAAAATTATTATATAATGACAAACAAATATTTAAAAAAACATCGGTGATATTTTATTAATTTTTGTCTACAATCTGGATGTAAATTTATGTCATCACGGCTGTTAATACAACTGAGACGACACATCGTTTTCTTCTACACCTTTCTACACGATGATAAATGAATAACTTTCTTTCCTCTACTCTCTATATGAAATCACTATTCTTAATTTTTAAATCGAGAGTGAATTTTTCCATCTTTATTTGGTTTACAGGCCTGATGATTTGAAGCCATGTTTTATCGGCTTCAATGAAATAAAATATCACATGGTTTTTAAGTGTTTGTTTGTTATTATATATATATATATATATATATATATATATATATATATATATAAACAATTATATTAGAGTGCGATAGATAATTCTCGCCATTTTAAGTCTATATCAATTAACCTATCGCATCATGTATATATATATATATATATATATATATATATATATATATATATATATATATATAAATCAGTTTTGGGTGGTACAGAATTTAATAATAGATAGGAAAAGACAATATTTATGAGGCATTTTTTAAAAAGCCAAAGCTAAAATAAAAACAACCGGTTTCGTCCCAGGACTTATCAAGCTTATTTATTCTGGGAATTTAAAAAGGCGTGTAAATTAATTTAAATTAACGAATGTAATGGAATGAAAGAAGGAAAAAAAAATTATGAATTTCAAGAAACTAGAGTCCAATAACATTTAGACCCAGCAAGGATTCCCTCTGTTTACAAAGGGAAGGGTAGGGGATCTGATATACAAGGACTCTAGAACCTTGAGATGAAATGTGGAGTAGGACCTAGATAAAATTACAAATCGGTCACCACTAAAATTTTCCACACATTTCCTACGATTTATTAAATGTTCAGCAATAGCAGAGCCAGAACTGTTGGTCAGTTGGCGATTCCTGGGGGACGGATTCAAAATCCTGGGGGGTAAATGCTGTTTTATTCTCGAATCCAATATATATATATATATATATATATATATATATATATATATATATATATATATATATGAATATATATATATGAATATATATATATATATATATATATATATATATATATATATATATATATATAATATATATATATATATTTGTGTATTTAGGCAGCAATCCTTCTTTCATACACATTTCATTAAAAACGACTGACAAGAAGCTTTTATTTAGTTTTTATATAATTTCTCGTGCGATCTAATACGGTTTTTCTTTTCATTGGATAAATTATATAAAAACTGTCCGAATGTTCTTTTTATCCGAGCGCTTTCGACTATACATTTAGCCATTTTCAGGGATTATATTTCAACTGTTAGAATTAGAAATAGTTTGTTATATGTATGTTTTATAAAATGTTTCATTTTTTTTTGTTTCAAAACACGGTCAAGATATTATGATATTGATATAATTTATCATCTGAAAAGAAAAACGTTATTAGATCGCACGAGAAATTTTATAAAAAACTAAATACAAGCACCCTGTCAGTCCCTTTTAATGAAATGTGCATATATATATATATATATATATATATATATATATATATATATATATATATATATATATATACTCTCCTTATTTGTGTTATTGCTGGGATTCTTCCAATTTTCTATCTTTATCTCGTTAGGCTCACCACAAACCCCGCCATCATCTTTTTAGTTCTTCATCTCTTCTTATGGTTTTTGCTTATTTTTATTTTATTTTTTTTTTGCTGGTTTCTTCTTCCTTCTCTTCTTCTTTCTTTCTATTTCACTCTCTGGAGTTCTTTTTTCTTTTTCTAAATGTAGTAAATTGGAATAATACGAAACGAATGAGGATTAATCTAATCTTGATAGATTCCCGGGAGCCGTTTGGTCACTTAAAAAGTCCATTCTTTTAACAAGAACTTCTGAAATTATCTCAGTTGAAAGAAAGAAATGACGCTGCCTTATTTGAACGAATGGCCGGCTGAGGTGCATTGTTAATTGAAATGTTTATTGCGTCACTTTGTACTGTTTAATAGAAGTCGTAGTCCAAGTTTTGATCATCTTCTTCCGATCGGCAAACTTTGAATTCAAGACAGACATCGTCGGCATTAAATCGATATGTTGATCATCATGTCTGGAATCTTGGAAGTGTACCATCTGTTAGTTATCGAAACTCATTTAACTAAACATTGACGTATGAGAAGACATAGTCCCTGGTCTATGATAATCTTACACCAGCCAGATTAGTAATAAAACAAACAAACAAAAAACGAAAAAAAAGCAAAACAAAAAACAAACCATATTGAAAAACAGTCACACAGCTCTTATTCCAACTTACACTGCTGCTATTCCAATACGCTCCTCACTTATTCCAAGGGACCCCTCTCTCATTCCAAACTGACCCTATCTTATTCCAACCTAACTCTCTCATTTAAACCTGTCCCCCTCTTATTCCAAACAGACCCTTCCTTATTCCAAACTACACCTCTCCTATTCCAACATAACCCTCCCTTATTCCAATCTCACCCTCGCTTATTCCAACATAAACCTCATTTATTCCAACGAAACCCTTACTTATTCCGAACTAACCCTCTCTTATTCCATCCTAGCCCTCACTTATTCCAGCCTAACACTCTCATTCTCCAAACTGTCTCATTCTTATTCCAACCTAACTTTTATATTCCACCCTTATTCCAAATTAACCATATCTTATTCCTACAAATACTCTCTTATTCCAACATAACACTCTCTTATTCCAACTTGCCCCTATCTTATCCCAACGTAACCCTCATATTCCAACCTAGTCTTTTCTTATTCCAACCTAACCCTCTCTTATTGAAACCTGCTCCTATCATATTCCAACCTAACCCTCTCTTATTCCAACGTAAGCCCCTCATTCCAACCCATTTATTTCAACCCACCTTCTCTTTTTCTCACCTACTCCTCTGTTATTCCATCTTGTCCCTCTCTTATTTCAACCGGCTTCTCTCTCATTCTTACGCCACACTTATTCTAACGTAGTCCCTATCCTATTCAAGTCTACCCCTCTCTTATTCCCACCTATCCCTTACTTATTCCCACCTACCCCTCTCTTATTTACTTTTTTGAATCTTGCAAGAAAAATGTTCACTTCTAAGAAAATGATCATATTCGAAAACTCATTTCATACATTTATATTTGAATTTCTCGGATTATTTACATGTTTTGTGAATTTGATGACTCACTAATTGTGATTTCAATCCCTGGCCCGGGCGGTGTGTACATGGATTCGTTGACAATAACTGAACAATACTAAAATAAGAACTAGACGAGGTATGCTTAGACATGGCCAGTGGAACGAGAACAGTCTACCGCCCATAGCTCGAATAAAGTGTTCACTGAAGAATTCCCTGTAGGTTACCTGGATCAATATACACCAGATTTAACCGCATAAAAAATGACTTGTGTATACTACGACGCCCTAAATTTTTGCCTAAAAAACTGCTCATAAAACTCTAACTGTACTCGAGTCTATACGATAGCCGCATTTGGGGCCTTTAATTTCGATATCATTCAGGTATTTTTTTACCGCCAATTCTTGGCGATATGCAAAAACGCACAGCGACCCGAGAAGAAAAGAGTAACAACTGAAAGTTGCTAGAAACAGTTGTTTTGTAAAGTTTATATTTATTTGTGGCAAATACAGGGTGTCCATAAAGTTCGTGTGCACTTAAAAAAAATTATAACTTTATGTGTATTTGCAATAGAAATAATCTGTAAAAAATGTTATAAAGTTTAATGTACCTAGTTTTAAGTATAGCTAAAATAACTAATGAATTTTTTAAAGTGCTCACGAACTTTATGGACACCCTGTATATTATTTGCTTATGACTGGATTAAAACGCTTTTACCTTGCAGACAAGAACTCACACAATCGGAATACAATGGTGATGGGTTTATAGAGGGTGTCCATAAAGTTCGTGTGCACTTTAAAAAAATTATAACTTTATTTGTATTTGCGATAGAAATAATCTGTAAAAAATGTTATAAAGTTTAATGTATCTAGTTTTAAGTATAGCTAAAATAACTAATGTGATTTCAGGCATTACTATAAATCAGTTGGCAAATGTTTTCCGTGAACTTCAAAATCGTATTACCCTTTGTATTGCTAATGATAGAGGACATGTGGAAACTTAAAGAAAATTTCAATAAAACCTAAAAAATATAGATTTACTTCTTTCTATTTCTTTTTACAAATTATTTCTATCGCAAATACAAGTAAAGTTATAAATTTTTTAAAGTGCACACGAATTTTATGGAAACCCTGTATTTTGATATAAAAGAAAATTATCTCAACTATCATTAAATAATTAACGTATACAAGGTGTAACAGCAAAATTGTCCAAATCGTGGAATAATTGTCCATCCCTCAAAATGTTTAATATCTAAAAAAAAAAAACACTTCTTTTTTCCCAGGTTTTCAGATAAGACGTTTAACCATATTGATACCATTTGTCGTAAGAATCACTGAAAACCCCTTTCAGTTATTCGGCCAGAAAGAGAACAGGTTGACATCAATTTGTGTCAGGCCCACTGTTTTCTCAAGTGAGCAATGTTGGGAGGAAAATATCATTCAGGCTTTCAGTAATGGTAGCAACATTCATATTATGGCTTCCATCTTCAAAGTCCATTCAAGAACCATCAAGAGAACGGTGAATAAGTTTAAAAAAGAGGGAACAGTAGAGATGAAAAATGGATCAGGAGGTCACAGCAGGAAGAGGGATCATAATTTGAACTTAGAGCTAAAATGATCAATTAGAAAAGATCCAACTCAATCTATAAGATGTTTGACACGTGAAAGAGGAATTTCAGTTATGACAGTCCAAAGAGCAGTGAAAAAAAGACTTGAAAATGGAATCGTATGTGAAACCTGTGAGGCACCTTGTGATATAAACAGACACACAGACACACACACACACACACACATTCACACACACACACACACACACACACACACACACACACACACACGCTCACACACACGCGCGCGCGCTCTCTCACACACACATATATATATATCTATATATATATAAATATATATATATATATATATATATATATATATAATATATATATATATATATATATATATATATATATATATATATATATATATATAGTATTCCAGGAAAAAAATATAGTATTCCAGGTAAAAGTTGCCGACGCGTTTCGTCCAATGTGGACTTTCTCAAGGCAAAAAACGAAATGAATTTATTTAAACAAAGTAACTAATAATAACAAAAACAAAATGTCCTTAGCAACTGGAAGAATTTAGAGAACGCTATTTTCATACTGTTAACTGAAAATTACGTCAATTACTTTCACGTGTGGAGATATTGTTTTTATTGCTGTGTTGACAGATTCAACCATTGTATGTTTGTTTGGGAGAGTGGTAATTCTGTTAAGAAAGGTGAAATAGGGAAAAAGCTTAGGCGTAGATTAATATTTGTGTAATATTCAATGGCGGCACTCTCTAGGATTTTCCATCTGAATGAGTTATTTTTTTTATTTTTATGAGTGTAGCATATTTTAAATCAAAATTGTGGTTGAATTTTTTTCTATGTATGACTAGTGCTTTTTTGTGAGGTCTCTTTTGTGTTCATAAATGCGTTTTTTTAAATTTCTACTTGTTTCTCCAATATATTGGAAGGAACAGTTTTGGCAATTTATTTTATAAATGCCTGCTTCGGAAATATTATTGCTATTAGTGTTTGAAGATCTGAGCATGTCCATAATGGTTTTGGAAGTGTTTGTGACTATTTTAA
This sequence comes from Acanthosepion esculentum, assembly GCA_964036315.1. Classification (NCBI taxonomy): domain Eukaryota; kingdom Metazoa; phylum Mollusca; class Cephalopoda; order Sepiida; family Sepiidae; genus Acanthosepion; species Acanthosepion esculentum. The sequence continues at coordinate 114,631,958 of OZ038490.1, read as the reverse complement.
GATTATTTAGATGGGATAGGTAATTCTGGATAGTGGACGTTACTTTGTTTAAATAAATTCATTTCGTTTTTTGCTTTGAGAAAGTCCACATTGGACGAAACGCGTCGGCAACTATTAAAGTTTTCCTGTTGTCATTTATATTTATAAATATTGTCTTTTCTACAGGTTAACCCTGAAAAAAATGTCATATATATATATATATATATATATATATATATATATATATATATATATATATATATATATATATGAACATCCTTAGGTATGATTAATCAATGATGAACATGACATTTCATTTGAGATCGATTTAATCACGATTTTTCTGTTAAGCTTGGAGAGTAATTATTCATTCTTAAGTATAGTCCAATAATGTTATAAAAACCTCGGGGAATTCCAGTAAGATATCTTTAATCATTTCTAAGATACAACGGTTCAAAGCTTAATCTCACAATTCGACAATTTTGCTGTTACACCCGGTATACTTGTGTATTAGCTTACTTCATGTATAATACGACCTCTAAATGTTTTTTGTAAAAGAAACTGATCTTTTTCCTATGCTATATTATTGGTGCTGACCTGGCCTCTCAGCTTCCGCCACTTTCTTACCGCCGTAAAGTTGCTTCCTTGTGCCTTTTCTATACATACTTTCATGGTAACTGTTCGGATGGTATGGTACCTAGACTTTAAACGCAGTATGTGGTTTTACAGAAAGATGCTGAGGATACCATACACCAAACATGTGAGCAGCGACGAGGTTTTAGAGAAAACGGAAGCAAAAAAGAGACTTATACTTAACATTAGGAAGCGGCAGTTGAAATTTCTGGGGCACGTAATAAGGAAGGAGGGCTTGGAAAATCTGGTACTCACGGGACAGCTTGAGGGAAAGAAGGAAAGCAGCGCGTAACATATTTGATGAGTGTGAGCAAATGGATAGCCAAACAGGGCTTGGAAGAAAAAAAACAACAAAAAGACAAAACTTATTAAGAGCTGCAAGGGACAGGAAGATATGGAGGGCCATGATCACCTAAGTCCTGAAGGGACACGACACAAAAATGAAGAAAGAAAATGATGAGACTGGTAACAAGGTATAATCTATTTACAATTGAATTGGTTAGATGTAACTAAATTCTACGCAAACAGTTTCTTTTCTCGCACTTCTCACTTGTGGAACTCTTTTCCGGCTCCATGTTTTCCAGACAACTTTGATCTTGAAAAATTTTAATGCAATGCTAATCGCTATCTACTGTCTTCCTGATTACTCTTCTATTGTTCTCACTCAATTTTCACTTGTGGAACTCTCTTCCGGTTTCTTGCTTTCCAGTCAACTTTAATCTTCAAAAATTTAAATGCAATGCTAATCGCTATCTACTGTCTTCCTGATTACTCTTCTATTGTTCTCGCTCCTTGGTGCTTGCCAATCCTTGTATGGGGTGAATTCGATTAAAAAAAAGCTCCTTTAGAATTCGATTCCAGCTTTTGATAATTACTAGTAAACTTACCGTAATCCAACATTGCCTTAATGGGTATCACTCTGGGTATATTTTATAGCAAATAAACGGTCTTCATTCTTTTTTGCATGAATCTACCCCAAAATGGTGAGAAACACTACTTAACGTGCAATATCCGATACGAAGATTTAGATGGCGTACTTTTGTTTTCCTTGAAGCTTGACCTCGGTAGCTCCTTTGAGCCTGCTTCCCACGTAGCTTAAGTTTCTCCACTTTTTGTCACTACATGAAGATCAAAACCTCATCTAATAATGTATGCCACTTAAAAGCGACAAATACCTAATATAAATGAACAATTAATGTTTTCCTTACACAAATTCCCATTCATTCCTCAAGCGTTTACATCACTGAGATATCGTATTTCCAATAACAACCATTTCCTCATTATCTGTCTATATTTCTGAGATGAGGTATTATGTACACCATTTACATTATTCGGACAAGTGTCCTCATCTTTATCGCCATATTTATTACAACGTTTCGGCCGTTGTACGTTCCGGCCTTCTTCAGGTGGTTGGAATGTCGAACTGAACCCTTTATTTCGCTCACTGGGGTAGACTGTTCTAGTTCCACGTGCCATGTTTAATGGATGTCAGTTATCAGTTATCTCCTGTTAATCACCGCCTGAAAGTTCTCCACTGCCTCAACCGGGTATTGAACTCACACTCTTTGGGTCCTGTCACTGGATCTAACTAACGCCTTTATCCACTGTGCTATGTGTTCAGTTCGATATTCCAACCACCCGAAGAAGGCCGAAGCGTACAACAGCCGAAACGTTGTAATAAATATGGCGAGAAAAGATGAGGACAATAGTCGGAATACTGTAAATAATGAACCATTTCTTCAGTATCACCGGTATACAACGCACAGTGTTCCACCAGTTGAAGTACATACATCGGGTTATAATAATTCAAGTAATTCAAAGAAAAAAAAATAATCTATACACATCTGTTGTTTGTTTTATGGATTTTACAACCCGAGAGAAAAAAATCCTTGAATATAGTGCAATCTGTCACAGAAAATGCATGCTTTTTAACCTCATAAAAAATTACTTGTGTATAGTACAACGCCACATTTATTTGGCGTAAAAAAACTGCTCATATAAACTCACTATACCCAAGTCAATACAGTGGCGGCATGTTTGCATCCCATTGCTTCATTAAAAACGAACACTACCATCTATCACATTTTCCAACGGCTCTTTATTAGGTCTTGAAAAAGAATCCAACCCCTCTGCTTATTCCAAACCCAAATTTTATTAAAGGCCTGAGCGTACGTACATATCAGAAGCAAAAAGAGAAAAAAAAAATCTGTAAGAGCGCATTCTTTCTTATATTCATTAAGAAATAAAATTAGTAGATGCGAACTTCTTTGATAAAGGAGACGGTGTCGATCGAAGTCGTCACACTAGCGAGCACGTTAATTTCGCTTCAAGGCAGACACCCACATGGATAGGTAAACTAGATTAGTTACGGAACAGAAACAAAAAAATTATTTACAGACGGAGTAAATTGATTAATTTCAAACGAGTAGGGCAGGGTACAGAGAGAAACAAGAAATGTAAATTCTAAAACAAAAGGAAATACTATTCTTTAACGACGCGTTTTGTCCCCCGGTGGACTTTATCAAGGCAAATGTAAGGATTTTTATTTTATTTCGTAAACAAAAGTATAAAAATATCGTTACATTTTCAAAATTTTTAAATTTTATAACGCTCATAAATATTTTTCAAGCTAAACGATAAAATCCATCAGAGGACGAAACGGGTTGGTAAATAATACTTTTCCGATTGTTTCTAGTCATTGTAATTGTACAGATATATTTTTTACTTATATTTGAATTTTTACACACACACAAACACACATTATATATATATATATATATATATATATATATATATATATATATATATATATATATATATGGTTGTGTGTTTGTGTTTGTGTGTGTGTGTTTGTCCTGGGTATGAAGATAAACTACATCCGGTAGCAAGTCTTCTGATCTGGAGATTGGAGGATTTGACGAGCGTGGAACCACTTTTTAATTGCTATTTTTCCCATTTCCGCCCTGGCCCGGAGTGGTAACACCTGTTAGGGTCCCAGTTATGGGCAATGACAAGGATGATCAGGCTCTTTAATGTTTTAGAACATGACTGGTCTCGGAGATGGAAAACTCTTGCACGAAAAGCCTAAGGTCTATTGTCTGCTTCGCCTGTGGCATTTATTTGCACCGACCAAGTGTATCAATAGTTCCAAAAAGTGTGGATGGTCCTGCACACGCCCTTACGATTTTAATCAAATCACTTGTGTGAGTTTTCAGGTGGTTTACACTGATTCGTTCGTTCTTATCCACACAGTTCACTTGCAACTTCCGCTGGATCCTCATACGTCGAAACCGACGGGAGAGTCCATTATAAATATGTTTACAAAAAAGAGGTAAGCCAGCCGCCTGACGAGACCTAATGGTCGAAACCACGGTAGTGCGGTAGGATACGGAGTTTTACCTCTTTTTATTGTATTGGCTTCCTCTGCAGGTCTGTCTTTCCAAGCTACTGCATTGAGCTCTTTTTTATACATCGGTTTATTTTGGCACGTTCATTTTTCAGTCCTTTTCACATATATTTTTGTGTTATATATATATATATATATATATATATATATATATATATATATATATATATATATATATATATGAGGAAAAATATAGAAAAACAAAAAAATCCGAATATGCAAATTTACTGTTTTTAATGTTGTTTCAATGTCGACGTCAGACGTTTCGGTCTAGTAGACCTTCTTCAGGACATAGTTATTAAAACATAATTAAAATTAGACGATATTCAAGTCAACATGAAAGACGATAGACATAAGAATAATCAAAACAAAATGACTGAATTTTAAGATCAGCGTTCCGTTTTGAAATGCGATCACGTCGGCGTCACGTGGGCGATGTTGTGAAAACGTATTCCTAAAATAGAGTTTATTACTATTAATGAAAAAGAAGAATTTTACTAGAATCTATTTATGAGGCAGGCATAATATCTATCTCGCGCACGGTGAATACTAGACCCTGCTTCTTTAATATTTCCCCTTTTCTGGCAAGATTAATGCTGGACAAACGTACTTATAAACTTTAGATTCTAGTAAAATTCTTCTAAAGAGTTTTTACTGAGAACCGATCATTAGTAAAAGAAGGAAACACTGCACTGAACTAAGAAAACAACATGGCGGAAAAAGGTAGAAGAAACAGAATTAGAAACTGTATCAATTAAAATTTGACACTTTCTACCAAGCCAAGGCAATTTTAAATAAATTTAAACTCTTTAATGTACAAATTTAAATATCAGTGTGAAGCCGAATACAAAGGACGAACTAGTCTTAGGTTGGAGACAAGACTGGACCAACACGTGCCGAATTTTATTAGATTAAATCTAAGTAATCGCACGTGTGTTTCACAATCAGTAGACGCTTCGGCATTTGGACAGCATCTTTTAAAGAATGAGCAGTGCTCTTCTTGCTTTACCAGTGACTCATTCTCTATTTTGCGTATGGTTCTGTCTAAAGACCATTTGCAAGTGTTAGAAGCTGTCTGTCGTAAATTACAACAGCCGTCTCTATGAAAGCAAAGGGAGAATTTTCTCTTCAGTTATTTGGAGGTTCGTGAGGAATTATATTTTCTTCTTTTAGGCTCACGTTGGAGTCTTTGCATCCTTTCATAAATTTACCTATCTATACTTTAAACGTGAATTTTAAACTTTCTCCTACTTTTCTTCTAATTTCCACATACTTACTGACCAATTCATTATTGGCAACGTTGGTCCGTGACAAAGTGTTGGCTGAAAGGTACCTAGGTCCACCAGTGTGTGTTTGTGTGTGGGGGAATGATCACAAAAGTTGTGTCTCTTTAAGTCTATTTATGCATTCTGTGGTATCAATTCATTATATATATATATATATATATATATATATATATATATATATATATATACATAATTATTTTAAAAAATATGATTCCTTCGCTACATAAGAGTTCTCATGTTTCAAAAACAAGAGCCAAAAACCTCAATATAATTACTGAAATTAAATTGAATTAAAGCATCAAACCCTGTTTCATCCCCAAGCGAAAATTTAAGAAGCTAAATCTAGAATTCCTAAATTTTCTTTTCTTCCTATTTAACATTTAATCAAGACCCAGTGATCAATACTTCTTCCGTTGATAATCCTAATCCCAAGAGAACGAATTGTTCATTTCTTTCGCATTACATTGAATTCTGGAGACATGCAACAAAGGAAAATTCATCGTTTATCAGTTGACATGAGAGAGTGTCAAAAAACATCGAAATTAGAAATGTGTAATCGTGGATTGTGTACGCATAAAAATAATGTTTTTAAGAAACTTTCGCCTTAAGAAACACGTGTGAACTCAGTGAGAGATAAAACCGAAAACATTTCAGTTTCATTGCATTTGATGTAGCATGTATTTTGGCCAAAACAACTCAAGAACGACAATACGATATCTTTATCGATTTCTGTGAAAGAGCAGCGAGAAAAAGGTCACTCTTTAAACTCGTCATCAAAGCATCAAACTTATGCTGACCAAATATAACGTTTATACCAATAATGGATGGTGTTTAATTTAAGTTAGGCTTTCATGGAAGCGTTGAATGTTTCCGCCTTAAAAATGCGAATGGTCATTAATTTGTTCTCTGATTTCTTAAGATTTTCTTGTGTTTTAATCTGGACAATAAATTGTTTTCATAGAAATAGATGGACACACACATAGGAGCACGTACTGATAAGTTCTTAAACCGACCAAAAAGGCCTTCTCAAAATATTATAATGTTTGGCCAAATTTAGGAAAGTGAAGCTAGCCAAGGATAGATAGATAGATATGAACAGACTGAGATAAATAGATAGATAATGAACAGAATCAGATGGATAGATATGAACAGATTGAGATAGCTAGATTGACAGACACAACTAGACCAATTTTTATCTTTTTTTCAGATATGACATTCATTGCAAATATATCCCTTGTAAAAAGTCCTTTGGGTTGTTGGTTCCATCACCCTCCAGTTATGCCTTTACAACGGCGTTATTTCGTGTTTTAGTTTGTGGTATAGACCAACCTCCTTCAAGTAGGCCAGGGTAAACTCTACATTTCTTTTGTGGGAAAGGTCCTCTACACTAGTCATGTCATAAAATCGTTGAAGTACAAGGTCAAGCTCACTATAATCAATTAGAATGTTTTACAGTATATGCCTCCTGTTATGTTGTGCATAAATAATCTTCGATTATGAATGGATACACATTAAGTGACTTACAATATCTTGTTGAAGTGAACGTGGTCCATGAAAACAGATGTAATAAGAGATAAGGCCAACCTTTGCGCCACTCGCATATTGTCCAATCCAAAGACATAGGGATCAAGATTAACAGGAAGTGTAGAATGAAGACTGAGAATGAATCAATTGTGATCGGAGGTCTGGGCCACGTAAGAAAAGGAATGGATAATTTTACTAACAGTATCCCAGGTAACATCAACAAACAAATTGTCCAGATGGTCGCCCCTACTAGGAACATTCCATATACTAAGACAAGTGCTATCAATAAAAGGACAATTCTCCTTTAAGTAATAAGGACCGTAGTTTGAACCCGGATCTACAGGACCAAGAGCATGAAACATAGCATACAGAAATGACAATAATAATATTAATAATATTAATAATATTAATAATTTTGTCATATACAAATACAAGTACAGAACAATACACCGACGGAAGCTGCAAAATACTTTTAAAAAAAGAAAGCAAAAGAAAATGCAACCGACCAGATAGAGAAGCGATGGCAAGATAAACCGCTTCACGGTTAATACTCTGCCCGTACCAAACAGGCTGATATACACAAACCCCCGGACCCATCAGTGGCTATCTAGTGCAGGGTTAAAAGCTGCACAGCATCAGTGTTTGTTAACTAGAAATTATCAAGTACACATACTAAAATATTGCGTTAGTGCAAAATGCAGATCCTGTGATAAATATCCAGAAACAATCGATCATCTTGCATCAGATTGCACGGTATTGGCACTCAGTGAATATAAAGCACGGCATGACAGAGTGGACCAATATCTGCACTGGAAAACAGATGTAATAAGAGATAAGGCCAACCTTTTTGCCACTCACGTATTAGTGAACGAACGATTTTATCAATACCTCGGAGATGCGGATCATTTCTTTCTAGCAATTCTATTAAAAGTGTCATGTGACGGGCTTAAACAAATACATCAACACCGTTATTTGTCCGAATCATTAGACAGCACATTTTGACAGCAGATAAAAATGAAACAATAATAATGTTTGCTTTTTGGTTACCTCAGCTTTTGTGTTTAAAAAAATAGCAATCGTCTCGACACCTGGCCATGATCGATTTTTACTACCCCCGTTCAGAGAGGTACTGTGTGTCATGCCGCTAAGTGAGATACCCAAATGGTAATGGTCAAGCAACGGACAAGCTATTCAGTAATATTTAATGCAGGCTATTTTCATTCACCAATACGCCATTTACAAGTCAACATTTTCAATCAATTACACTCAGAAGCTATGAGATTCATGTCTGCAGTAGGCATGAAAGCATTTATTATTCTTATGTTAAGGTTGTATATTAACAGGGTCAATGTAAATTCTGTTCTTGAGGCATGATGTTAAAAATCATACTGTTCAATAACTTTCCAGAGATTACGTGCAGAATAGATGATGACAGTTTTCGCGATGTCTACAATCTTGATTAAAATTCCAATATTATTATTATTATTTGAATTTTTCACAGGTTGTCACTACCTGATTTTGCACTTATTGGATATCAAATTACATCTCGCAGACTTACGTACCTCGTATTTTTACGACTGTTCGCGCTGTGTCAAACTAACCGGCCTTTTGTAATATATAAGAATTCACTAGTAAATCTAATGCCTTTAACCAATGGGCAAACTTCTTTGGCACTCTTCCTAGTTCTCCGATTATAATTGCTTACATTCGCTACCTTTGGAAATTTTTCTTGGTTTCTTGTATCATTCTCACTTCTTCCACACGTTTTCGCCCGCTTGCAATCGTTCTAATCGTCTGACCCTGAGCTAAAATTGACATCAAGCACTAAAATTACAAAGACTGCTTTCCTTAAATACGTTATCTTCCAGAATTACTGTTGCCGACCGATTTGAGTCGAAATACGATCTTTGTTATTATATATATATATATATATATATATATATATATATATATATATATATATATATATATATGTGTGTGTGTGTGTGTGTATGTATATGTTTTAGGCGAGAGAGAGAGAGAGAGAGAGAGAGAGAGAGAGAGAGAGAGAGTTTAAAAAGATAGGTAGAGAGAAAAAGCTAAACAGGTAAGCACATATGTATATCCAGGTTTGGGTTAATGTCCATAAACTACAAAATATTTCAGATGCAAAGAGGTAAAAGTCTTGAAAAGAAAATATTTGTTTCTAATGAAAAATAATCCAATGTAGAAAGTTCTTATCGTTCGTTGCTAGCCCAAGAGAAATACACAACGAATGTGTGTGTGTGTGTGAGAGAGAGAGAGAGAGAATGAGGAAAAGAGGGAAAGACAGAGAAAACTACGGAGAGGGAGAGAGAGTGAGTGAGGGAGAGAGGGAAAGAGAGAACGAAGGAGAGGGAGTGAGAGAGAGAACAAGGGAGAGAGTGAATGAAGGAGTGAGTGAGTGGGGAAGAGGGAGAGAGTGAGGGAGAGAGAGAAAGGGGAAGAGAGGAGAGAGGGAACGATGGAGAGAGAGAGAGAGAGTGTGTGTTAGGGAGAGAGAATAACAACAGACAACCAAAATAAAACATCCTTATTCGTCTTTCATTTTCATCAAACGATTTCGATCGTCCGTTCTCATCAGTTTTTCGGGTTTGCGTTGTGAATTTTCTTTTCTTTTTCCATTCTGTCTAATTTATTTCTAATCTGATTTTGTTATCCATTTTTCCTTTTAAACTTTTCTCGTATTTTTTCTCGACTTCACTCATTTGTTTATCAATCATTCTGATTCCATTTTTTTCGGCTACTTCTTTTCCATTTTTCGGTAATCGCATATGAATTCACTCTTTATACGTCTTTCTTACTATATTATTTTGTATTTTCTGTTAAACCATTCGAATTGTTCTTTATTCAAAACTTGTCTTGTGAGTTTTTATTTAGCAGGTGACAAGATCAACAATTTCTATTTCATAAAATTAAATTTCTTTCCTTTCTTTTCATTCTATTTTGATTTTCATTAATTTAAGTCTTTTTCTCTCTTTCTTATTTAATTTTTACTTCTTTTTCTTTCCTTCTTTCTTCACTAAAACGAAAAATGTCAAACTACCAGAGAAAAAAAAACAAAAAAAAAACAAAAACGTAAAAAACGAAACCAAAGAAACAAAACAAAGAAGCAAAAAACAAAAAGAAAAAACTATTTTCCAATTATTGAAACATTTTTTTACAGTCCACCCCATCCAAACACCGAATAAAATGAATTCTTTTTGAAAAATATCAAATGTGCGGCCCTGTTACTCATTGTAACTGACAAATGAAATAAAAATGCACGAAGACACGCGCACACATATTACTGAATGTGTGTGGGTAAGCATATTTGAAGGAACTCCCATACACAAACTCGCATATATATATATATATATATATATGTATTATTGTCATCCACAGTTCATCAACCCGACTGAATTGGCGTCAGTCGGAAATTCTACCATTAAGCCGTCGGCGCACGGCAGGGATGAAGGTGAATTTTAGCGTGTTTATTTTTAGATTTAGATAAACACAAAGTGACTGACAGTGACTCAATTCTGCCGAAGAGTCATGCTATATTAGCTTTAATAGTCACTGTTTACAAACCCACGCTTCATTCCCACAGAGCTCAACCGAAATTAAATTGTACACTGTTACATTAGAACCTGTAACTACTACAAAATTGTACACTTTGTTTCGACGTTTAAATAAAACGTCTCTTCAGGTAGTTAACAATATTTATATAAAGATAATATAACATAACTTCATAACTCAATAATCACTCCTCTTATGTTATTGTTATATAAACATTTTAATGTTATCATCAATGATTTATTCTAGCTTTAGGTATTATATTGGTTTATATTCGTAAATTACTGGTAGTATGAATTGCCTTATTTTTTACATTTTTTCTCTTGATGTATTGATAATAGTTTCTAATTTAAAATTAATATAAAAATATTAAAAGATTAAAATTCATTTTCTATTCTAATTTTGTCGATTTTGTTAAGCATTGTATTGCTTCTTAAAGTGTCCTTTATTTACGTTCTATGGATATTTTGTTTGAATAAGTGATTTCATTTAAATAGCCATAAAATTTGAAATGCGACATTGTTAACCAATGTATCTGTTGCCGTTTCATTTCCGTTCAAATTTGAATTCTCTTATTCAATATAATTTCATTGGCTTAATTCTTATCAACATTTTCTCATATGTTATTTTCTTAATTTTCCTCTTCCTTTATATCTGTGTCATTTCGAATATACTCCTCTCTTTCTTTTGACTTCCTTTTCTTTCTATTCTCTTGGGAATAGGGTTAATTTCTTATGCTGTCTTTTGCCTTTCTTTTCTTTCCTCTTCCTTTTGTTAATTTCTTATTTTCTTTCCTTTTTCTTCATAAAAATCCTTTTTATCGTGTATGGAAAATTTTCCAATAACGGAGAAATGAAGTGATGATTCATATATTCCAATTTTAAATAAGATCGTTTATTACTATCATTGTTAACTACCTGAAGAGACGTTTAATTTAAACGTCGAAACAAAGTTTGCAGTAGTTACTTATGTTCTAATGTAACAGTGTATAATAAATACGTATGGCTCTACTCTTGTATTGAGCCCTGTTTTAAATTAATGTTTTGAACGTTACAATTTTATTCTTCGTTCTTTTACATTTGTATGTATATATATATATATATGTATATATATATATATATATATATATATATATATATATATATATATATATATATATATATATATGCAAGTTTCATTAAAAACGACAGACAAGGTACTACGGTTAAGTTTTTTATTTAATTTTTCTTGTGTACGCACAAGAGTTTTCTTTCCTGGACAAAGGATGTTTAAGAACTGTCCAAATGTTTTGTTTTTCCGAGCGCTTTCGGCTATACCTTTAGCCATTATCAAGGATGATTTGATTTTTCAGCTTAATTGAGTGTGTGCATTATGTATATGTCTTAGTGTGTAGTAGTGGTGTTTTTAATTTCCAAATACGGTTAGCACGTTGTGGCTTTCTTCGTAGTTAATATTGTTGAGGGTAGGCTTTTTCTTTTTTATTATTAAAGCCTCCATGATTTTTAACCTTTTTTTACAGGTAGAAGCAATTAATATATTTGTGTTTTCTACTAGTATATTTCTAATGGAGTCTGGTAAATTTTTGTGTGTGTTTAAATGGGTTCTAATGGAGCTGTGATCGGATAGGTGTAATGTAAGACGCCTGGATAAGCATGTGGTTGTGTAACCGATGTAATTATTTATGAGTCCGGTTTCGTTAGGAACGCAGTTCCTCAAGGGGCATTTGAACTCGTAAATAATGTTTGTTCTTTGCAATTTTGACTTATCAGGCGTGTTGTTATTTTTGAGGATGAGGTTAGCTGTCTTAAATTTTTTATAATAGATAATTAATTTAATTTTTTTATTTGGGTCGATTGGGGTGGTGTATTTCTTTATATGTCTTAGTGGGCATTCATCTTGTTTGTAATTCTTATGCATTTGGCTTTTGTATTAAATGTGTATGTGATTTTTGACTGTATGTTCACTCTCATTATTACTTACTTTAGGGAGAAATAGTCTAATTTGTTGTTCTATAAGATAGTTAGGGAAGCCGTTGTTGGACTCATAAATATTGTATATAAATATAAATGTTCTTTGCTCGCATGCCCCGGCAGTTGAACTCCCTTCCGCTTACTTGCAACCCTGAAAAGTACAATTTCCAAAAATTTAAATGCAATGTGAATTGACATTTTCTGTTGGCTTGAACTCTCTTCATCTTTTATCCTTTCCTCAATCCACCCTATATCCTGTCTTTTCTCTCACTTTCACTGTCTGTAACCCCTTACGCACTAGTGGCACTACCGCCTTGCTCGGGATTATTATATATATATATATATATATATGTGTGTGTGTGTGTATATATATATATATATATGTGTGTGTGTGTGTGTGTGTGTGTGTGTGTATATATATATATATATATATATATATATATATATATATGGTGCAAGACTCTTCGGTAAATCGAATTCAGTTGTCTTAGTCACTGTGTGTTTATCTAAAAATAAATACGCTTAAATTCACCTTCTTCTCTGCCGTGAGCCAACGGCTTCAGGGTAGAATTTCCGACTGACGCGAATTCGGCCGGTTTTCGATTCTAGCCAGAGGCAACCGGACGTCTACTCACACTGATGAGCTGTGATACAGCGAAACAGTCTGTCTGTGGATGACAATATATATATTTATATATATATATATTTATATATATATATATATATATATATATATATATATATATATTTATATATATATATATATATATATATATATATATATATATACAAGTATAGGATTGATGTATACGGAATAAATTCCAATAACCAACAATTACTATTCTTAAAAGAGTGCTCAATACAGAGTAGAGCAAATATAATTATTTATTTAAAAATTATAACATAAATATGTTATAAAATCACTACAAAAATAGCCATTTTGTTTCAACACCTCTGGTGTCTTATCAAGTGATGATGTTGAATGTAGAATAAAGGCTTTTAAAAGGTTCAAATTAATTAACCACCCCTCGCAAGGGGAAACGCTGTTACATAAGCTGGAATGATCAATCAAAATACAAGTATACGAGAATTCAAAAAACTTGACAATAAAGCAAGGTTATAATGCTATTAAATGCTTTAAAGTTGGGGTTATACTAAAATAGAATTTATTCTAACCAATAAGTATTAAATTATATGATAAAATTTGAAATTAAAATTAAAAATTAAAAATTATCTATTTTAAAATCTAAACTTAATCTCTATTAAGTTTAAAAAATTATAAGATTACTGAGGAAAAAATAGAAAAATAAAAAAATTACATATGTTATTCTATTTATTTTGTTTTTATTGAAATTACGTTGGAATAGACGTTAAGATCGACTGCTCTTAACTTTATGACAACATGGATACATTTGAATGCCACGTGTAGGGATGGAGTGATGACATCTTGCGAAAGACAATACATACACATTCACATTATAATATATAAGCACCCAGACAAAAAAAGGTGACTTGACAGGAAACATCTCCACGACTCTTTACAAAAAAAAAAAAAATCAAAACACACACATACATACACAATTAAATGTGCATGCAAGTTAATATACACACAGACACCGATAAAGTCATGTACATACACCCACATTGACCTAGACAGTCGATACAACAACCAAGAAATATTCAAGATTGAAAGTGTTATATATATATATATATATATATATATATATATATATATATATATATATATATATATAGGTAAGATGAGAACGAATAGAGTAAAATTTCATCATTCGTAACATTTAATTTGAAAAGGGCTCAATACAAAGTAGAGCAATAATATTTATTTTAGGATATTACATAAAACCACGTTAATATCGCTAAACAATTGCAGCCGTGTTTCGATGCGTATGAATGCACCTCATTAGGCGCCTGATGTTTATGTAGAGATTTATTCATATATATATATATATATATATATATATATGTATATATATATATATATATATATATATATATATATATATACATATATATTAATAATAATAATAATAATAAGAAGAAGAAGAACGAACAGTAAGATTTACAATCTGGTGTTCTTAGTAATTATATATATATATATATATATATATATATATATATATATATATATATATATATATATATATATATATATGAACCATGTATATGGTTTACACTTTTAGGAACAAATATGTTTAGTGCAAGCAACAGACAGTTTGAGTTCGATCCTCACTACGTGCCTTACAGTCGAAATTTATGTCAGATTGAACTAAACTTAGGAAACGACTGGTATCATAATTTATAGCATTTCACACTCATTTTGCAAAGTTTTTTTTTTGTGTAAGTCTTGTGTCCATTGTTCGGCCTCCACGAAGCATCGATGTTCACCGTGGTTTGGTTTCTGGCTGACTAACACGTGATCTGTATATTAAACCCATATCAACCATGAAATCTTTTTTCCCCTGCTTATTGTGTGTGGAATGGAGTAGGAATTTCCTGCAAATGCATATGTGTGCATGGGTGTGTCTGTGTATGTGAGGGGGATGTGAACAAGTTCTTATCTTAGCCAATGTCCTTCAGCTTAAATTTATTTCTTCCGGGCATTTATATTTCGTACGCTAAAAAGCAACGGACATTGGCTTATCTATCGGGAGATTATAAGAGTAAATATATCGAAACGGTAACAAAGGAACATGGAATAAATAGGCACAAAATGGCGGATAAGTTGGACGCTGAGTGTCCAAGAGGTGGAGGAGGAGAAAGAAAGGAGGTTATAGCAAAGCGAAGTTACCTATTCTCTTTATATTAAGCATTATTTCGTTTCTCAGCCACTTAAGTGCATCTTTGCCATCTTAATCGCACAAATTATGTCTCTTTATGTTCAAACGCCTGGACACAGGCGTCATTATTTGTGCTTGGCTTCTTTATTTTTGTTTTTCCTTCCCCACTTCATTCCTTCAATCGTCATTCTTTCATTCCTCTCTTTTCATTCCTTCCCCATTTCCTTCCTTCCTTCCTTCCTTCCCGATTTCCTTCCTTCCTTCCTTCCTTCCTTCCTTCAATCTTCATTCCTTCAATCGTCATTCTTTCATTCCTCTCTTTTCCTTCCTTCCCGATTTCCTTCCTTCCTTCTCGATTTCCTTCCTTCCTTCCTTCAATCTTCATTCCTTCCTTTTTTCTTTCGTCCTATCTTTCTTTCTTTCTTTCTTTCGTTCTTTGTTTCTTTCGTTTTCTTTCTTTCTTTCTTTCTTTCTTTTATTTTAAAAGATTATTATTATTATTATTTTTATTACTAGTTTCCCTTATTTAAAAAAAATCAAATTCGTTTGACACAAGTTGTCCGTATTCAAGTCTTATTCAATAAAATTGCCACTATATATATATATATATATATATATATATATATATATATATATATATATAAAAGTGAACATAGAAGTCAACACTTAGAGGCGACAGTCTGTTTCATGCTAGTGCAATCGTCAGGCAACTTTGCCTGACGATTGCACTAGCATGAAACAGACTGTCGCCTCTAAGTGTTGACTTCTATGTTCACTTTTATATTTACACACGCTCTATTTCTGATATTGAGCACTTTATCCCATAAATATAGCACACTTTAAGACTATATTTCTTCATATATATATATATATATATATATATATATATATATCTTCCGATTTATTTTATTAATACTTACCTTGACTACAAAATGGGTTGATGAGAATATATTTTGAGTTAATCTCCTATAGATAAGACAGCGTATCCATCTTGAAAATCAGCATTCAAATCCATGAGATTTGGGATAGGCTCGAACACTAATAACTGGAGCTAGTATATGTACGATTATGAACATTTTTTTTTTCTTCTTTCACAGTATATTTTCCTTTTGGGTGGTTAAATTTCTAATCCAGCTGTCGTTATTGACTTCAGTACGTCAAACATCAAATCTTTTGCTGCAACATCAGATTAGGATCTTTACTAACTCTACCCTTTTCTCATATACGGGTTTACTTCTGATTCCAGCCTGTGGACGCCTACTATACGAGGCGAAACGCGTCGTTGAATAGATTATCCTCTTTGTTTTTATTATCCCCCATATATATATATATATATATATATATATATATATATATATATATATATATATTATTCCAGGATTAATTTCTAACATTCAAAATGATCTTCGCCCTCTCTAATCTTCAAACATTCTGTCCTGGAATAACAAGCTACATCACACTTTTCACGTACAATTTCATTTTCAAGTCTTTTTTCATTGCACTTCGGACTGTCATAGCTGAAACTCCTCTCTCACGTGTCAAACGTCTTTTGGGTTGAGTTGAATCTTTTCTAATTGATCACTTTAGCTCTAAGTTGAAATGACAATACTTCCTGCTGTTGTGACCTAATTCAGTTTCTCTCTCTACTCTTACGTCTCTTTTTAAACCTATTCACCGTCCCTTTGATGGTTGTTGAATGGATTTTGAAGCTGAAAGCCTGAGTATGAATGTTGGTACCATTACTGAAGGCCTGAATGATTTTTCCTCTCACTATTGCTCAGTTGGAAAGACAGTGGTGCTGACACAAAACGAATATAACCCGTTCTCTTTCTATCCGAATAACTCAAAAAGGGTTTTTCAGTGATTCTTACGGCAAATGGAATCAAGTTCTCAACATTAAATACTTTGTAGGATAGATAATTATGCTGTAATACGATTTGAACAATTTTGCTGTGACACTCAGTATATATATATATATATATATATATATATATATATATATATATATATATATATATATATATATATATATATATATATTGAAAAAAAGATAAACCGCAAACGTCTTTGGTTGAAATGTGAATTTTTGATTTTAAAATATATATTATATTCTAGTAGGGAAAATATAAAAAAGCTAATAATAATTAATCCAAATAAATCGCCCCCGCTAAAATAACCGTTAGAACTAATAAAAATAGCTTAAATAAGCAAAAACAAGTAAAAATAATCAATCCAAATAAATAAATTAAAAACTGTCCATCTAAACATTGAACGAATAAATAGCTTTAATTATCTTCTCAGACCTAGCCCCCACCCCAAAGTTTTTACTACGTTAATAAAACATAAAAAACAGAAAGAATAAATAATAGAAAATGAAAATGAAAAACAAGTAAAATAAATTAACCCAAACAAGTAAATAAATAAATAAATAAATCACTCCCTCAAAATTAACCGCCAGAATAGATTACCCATAATACACCACTGACCCACATATATAAATAGCCGAGGAAAAATCCAGCATTCGCGGCTTGAGGATTGCGTCCAGCATGAAACAAACTGTCGCCCCTGAGTGTTGACTTCAATGTTCACTTATATATATATATATATATATATATATATATATATATATATATATATATATATATATATATATGAGGGCGTACTGAATATGCTTTCATCAATTTCTGAGCGTTAATCTCTCGCTGAAGCGGGGAAGTGTACCAATTTCCTTCAGCTCAATTGTATGAACCGAGATGTCAGTGGAAAGTGTTGATCTCAAGACTGTCATGGTGTTTCTGCTTCTGCAAAGATAAATCCATTCAAACAGTGGGTGACAAGTGTCCATAATACTCAACTGTAAAGGAAGGCGGCAACTTCCAGCACGAAGAGATCAAAACTCAAGTTGCATCACTCTCTGGGATACCCTCAATGATATCAATTCTTGAAATTTTTCAATCATACTTATGACTTAACTTTTGCCAATCGACAATTTCAAGTAATAGTACTGCCGCGATTTTAGATATATCTTGGGAAGGCGCTTAGTTTAAAATTCAGTGGTAGTTGAGCGTGTGAAAATATGTCCCGTTTGTTCATATTCTTTTTAATCATTTCACCAAAAGCAAGGGAATAAATCCACTAAGATCTAAGAGGTTACTGAGTGTTAGGGAATATGGAAACAACCCCCCCACTATTAATGAAAGATGATAGTAAAAGAACAAGATTTAAGAAAACAGATGATAAAGATTGACATTGTAGTTTTTGAAAATCAAAGCTGAGTCGGTAGGAAGAATCCGGAAAAGAATTCCACAAGCGAGAAGTGCGATAGAAGTGAATGTTAGCATCCAACTCTAGCCATTTCAACTGCCAAAGGACGAGACCTCTCCGCCAATCTAGTACAGCACTCAAATTCATAAAATCTAGGTACTTTAGAGGAGTATTCTTCTGAACAATTAATGTAAGTATTCTTAGAAAAGGCACAGGGTAGCTACATTACAGCGGCGGGACTGATAACCAAATGCCAGGTGAGGACAAATAATATTGCAGATTTTTCCCTGGATTTTATCAAGATTCTCTAAATATATATCCAGATCAGATGTGGCAGCAATATTCAAAGCAAGAAAAATGGTAGACTTACATAAATAAAGACAAAACAAAAACTTCTTCCGAGGGACTTTATTAAGGCAAATAAGAGTATTTTATTTTTTAGTAAGTGTGTAAAGACAAGAGCAAAAGTTTTATTGACTTTTCAAGATTTTTAGGTAGCGGAACATTCATAAATATTCCTCAGATTAAGGGAAGAGTTAGTTAAGTTATAGAGGACATAAAGTGATACAATTCAATGTCTAATAAATAAAAATAAGTGTTGTTTATATATATATATATGTAAATTAAGAAGCATGGTGGAGTAGTGGATAGTGGTTCGGATTGAGGAACCGAAGAGCCCAGTTCGATTTCCAGTCGTATCCATTACGTACTAATACCCTTGTGAAAGGCATTAATCCTTTTCTTCTCCCTCAATGGGTCGATAGCAGGACAGACTGGGTTCTATAGCTTAGGAGAGAGACATCATTGATTTCTGAGTTCTATAGCCTAGAAGAAGGACGTCTCTGAATTCTGAGTTCCATAGCCTAGGAGAAGGAGATCTCTGAATTCGAAACCTGCGGAGGGTCTTTTAGGGACCTTGTGGAACGTAGTGAAACAGGTTTCTGTATTCGAACACGACGGGCGGGTCCACCATATGTAAATTAGTATTTTAGTGTGAGATTAGATATATGTAAGACTTCTTCAGCGTTACATCTTTTGTATTTTTTATATTCTGATTTATTATTATCGTTTTTATATTATGTATATTATGTATATTATTATATTATGTATATTATGTATATTATTATATTATGTATATTATTATATTATGTATATTATTATATTATGTATATTATTATATTATGTATATTATGTATATTATTATATTATGTATATTATGTATATTATGTATATTATGTATATTATTATATTATGTATATTATGTATATTATGTATATTATGTATATTATTATATTATGTATATTATGTATATTATGTATATTATGTATATTATGTATATTATTATATTATGTATATTATGTATATTATATATATTATGTATATTATGTATATTATTATATTATGTATATTATGTATATTATGTATATTATGTATATTATTATATTATGTATATTATGTATATTATGTATATTATGTATATTATTATATTATGTATATTATGTATATTATGTATATTATGTATATTATGTATATTATTATATTATGTATATTATGTATATTATATATATTATGTATATTATGTATATTATTATATTATGTATATTATGTATATTATGTATATTATGTATATTATTATATTATGTATATTATGTATATTATGTATATTATTATATTATGTATATTATGTATATTATGTATATTATGTATATTATTATATTATGTATATTATGTATATTATGTATATTATTATATTATCTGATATATCATCATTAATATTAATAGCTCCACACAGATAACTTCTCTTTATTATTTGTGAATTGCTATGACTTCTTGGAGAAGATAGCGGGGAGAGGTTTCCCGTTGTGTTCTTTACAGTTTTTAACTTATATTTGTCCTTCTAGACTGGCTACCACCGAAACACAATCTGCTCTGCTATTTAACCCATAGCTGAGGGGAAGACCGTTTCTCTGACCTTCAGATGTTCATCGCATTTGGAAACTTTTTTGTACTAGTTCACAAGAAAAATCCACTACACAGAGTTGGGTAGTTAGTAGCGGACTCTGCTGGTGACGTACAGAAAGGACGCATACACGCACATATCAACGGACGTTTTGTTTTGTATATATGAACTAACAATTATATCATTATGATTTTCTGAAATTTTTCATTATCATAAAGTAACATACACAAACTAATGACTTTACATTGGTTGTTAAAGTCACACCAATTTGATCATTTTACTCTCCGACTTTTCTTCAAGTGTCTATCGTATTTGGTAACTCGGGAACTTTAAACCGAATCCTTTATTCAATCGATCAAAGTAAATGATACTCAGTCAGTTGTACATGTTCGTGGAAATCTAATATCATATAGTTCTTTTCGAATTAATCCATTTGCTGATTTTCTCTTTTAGCTATTTTTGCTAAACCAGCTTATTTAACTTCACAAAACTTCGTAAAGGGATTGAACACACAACATTCAAACTAATCATCGCTTTTATCAAAGAGGTTTTTCCCGATGGACGTAGTGACATTTTGTTGCCGTAAATCGAATGTCAATTTTTTCTAATCAAATATTTGTCATTATATTAATTTACTATTCTTGACACACTGAAGATGTCATATATACACGCATTTATTATTTAAATTAGTTATTTTCCAATATAATTTTATATAATTTTGGCTTCGTTCTAAAAATATTAGTGAACCAATATTTTTACAGAACACAACAGAAACCTGAATGATAATGGCAATATTAATCGTTTCCTTATAAGGAAACATTCAAGAAGACCAGAAGATACAACGGAGAAGATGTTGAGCATCTAAGATGGAGGCACTAATTCGAATACAAAAGCGTCTTGCAGTGATATATTCTTTTCTTTGCTAAATGATGAAACGTTATGTTGATAAATTTACGCCAATTCACAGATGGAAAGCAAAATAGAAAGTAATTCTTCTAGAAGCGATATCAATCTACATTCTTTGAAAAAAGAATTGTTACCTGATGGGCTTCGCATTTTTCGTGCAGATTTCAAAACATAAGATAAAATACAAAGTATATTATGAGAAGGAAAAAAAGACAGGTTCTAATGAAGGAAATGATTGGAGGAGACGTTTAAATAAAACAAAAATGTGTTACTCGATTTAGACGTATGGATGATTCTTTTCGGATTTCAGTTGAGACAAAAAACAGATTTTTGATAAATAGACATGACAGGAATTATGGGAAATAACAAAATATGTATAAAATTAGCAATTTTACAAGAGGCGGTGTGTACTTACAAGGTATCTTCTTTTGTGGCTCTGACAGCAACCCACGTCAGCACGAATGTCAAAGCGGACGCTGAAATCAGACAAGCAAATAAAACAAGATGAAGAGACGAATGAAAGTGTACACACCCAAACACACGCATATATGTTTTTTTTTATGACACAAGAAAATAGTAATGAAAAATGACATCAACAAAATCTTAAGTAAGACGTGTTTGCTAATAAGGCTATTTTCGGCTCTCCCCGATCAATGTTGCAAATTTCCCATATTTATAAGAGAACAAATTTAAATATCAGAAATATATAAGAAATATAGTGTTCATATATATATATATATATATATATATATATATATATATATATATATATATAGAGAGAGAGAGAGAGAGAGAGAGAGAATATTAGTGGAATATATATATATATAAATTCCCACGAGGATAGAATCCAGGTAGAACTCAATGTCCAGGACAGAGTAAGAATATAATATAAAAGGCTCAAACACTTATATATATATATATATATATATATATATATATATATATATATATATATATATATATAAAAGTGAACACTGAAGTCAACACTCAAAGGCGACAGGCTGTTTCATGCTAGACGCAATCGTATATATATATATATATATATATATATATATATATATATATATATATATATATATATATAGAAGTGAACACTGAAGTCAACACTCAGAGGCGACAGGCTGTTTTCACTTATATATATATATTTATATATATATATATATATATATATATATATATATATATATATACGTGTGTGTGATAAAATAAAAAATAGTAAAGGTTTATTAAGCTAACATCAGATAATGAGATATGGAGAAAAAATTGTAGTGTTCTTTATTTTTTGTTGTTCAATTTTCAAAGGTTTATTAGGTTTCACGTGTATTCGAATTTGTGGTGTTTCGAATTCAAACAGAAGCGACGTGTCCCTTTGATAAACGTTTCCTATTTGTTCTTAATCATATCATTCTCTCGGATTCCGATCTGTATTTAATTCCAATTCATATACATATATATATATATATATATATATATATATATATATATATATATATATATATATATATATATATCATAATAGTTTTATTTGACCTATATTGTAAAAACAAAAATAGCGTAATATATAACATGTTTATAAGGTAATAAATTTAGGGTTAGAATTTATTTCATGATTATTAACAAATTTCTCACTTCAAATACCTCATCATCTCATCAGGCGTTTTGGATTTTCCGTCAAGGTGTGGGACTACGTGATACAGACACAGCTATCTATCTATCTATCTATCTATCTATCTATCTATCTATCTATCTATCTATCTATCTATCTATTTATCTATCTATCTATCTGAACTTCTTTATAATCTAACTATCTATCTATCTATCTATCTATCTATCTATCTATCTATCTATCTATTGCGGACAAATGATGACTGTCAGTTTCACACCACAATCCGTTAATCAAACCAAGCGCCAATACTCCTTTATCGGCTTTTATAAAAGACCACGAGAGGATTAAAAGTAGTGAGGTTAGGTAGAAGCTATCCCACCCCAGTGCTTTTGTTTAGGGATCAGTCGTAGGTTTATTAATGACCATCAATTCGAGATTGCTTATTCTGTTTATATTTTTTCATTGATATACTTAATTTAATTATATTTTTGTTATATATTTTGTATTTTTCTATGCTCATGGATTTGGAATAATGTTTATTATATTGAGAATTTTAATTAATTTTATTTGGTCATGTTATGGTTGTGGGCTGCGTAGTAGGAATTTGTATTCGTGTATGAATTTGCAAATGAACACTGATTTTTGGCTTAGGTGCTTATCTTCATATGCAAACGTGATTACCGTTTTAATCTCTTGAAAAAAATCTTATATTACTTCTGTTTTTATTTCCCACAGCACCATCAAGTTTTGCTCGCTATGTCCACATTCTCTATATCTAATGTATTAACGCTAGCGATAAACATTTCCCCCTATAAAGTAATTTTCTAAGCGTATCTTAGATGTGGTACAAAGCCGAAAGTAGGAGGAACCCAGTGAGAATCGAACTCATTAATAAGTGGTAATTTTTCTAGCGAGACAAGCTTGCCAACCTCCAGGTTATCTGTAGAAGACCGATCCCATAAATTGTAGTGTGACAGGTCTTTGGTACTTAAATTCGTCAGTTTGGACCGAAGTCTTCGTCAAATATGAGTCCCTGAATTGTTCTTCAGCAAAACATATTTTTTCGTTCATGACTCTTTGTCATAAAATTATACAAAATTATATATCGTTATATCATATATATATATAATACCAGAAAAAACAGGAGTGTATATGCACGTCTAACTGTGTATAAGTTTTATCTGACGACTCAGGCGGTAGATCTGAGAAGCGTCTAGAACACCCCAGCCCGCTCCTCGTTGAAAAGAACATCGCTACGCATAAAAAACCACGATCCCGACACCGAAATAGAATTAAAATTGCGTATGTATGTATGCCCGAGTGTATGGATGCGTATATGCACCTGGCCTCGAATTGTTTAGATGTGTGCGTTTGTGTCAACTAAAATGCGTTCACCTGTGTATGTGTGTATGTGTGTGTGTGTCTACATGTGAGAGAGTGTCACCCCAAACAAACAGAGAAGTAAATACCTCCCTCCCATGACCAAACATATTCAAACAAGCATAAATAGATCCAATTTAAAAAAATAAACCAGTTTGTCTGATGATCGCAAAAGTGTGAAAACCCGGATCATAAACTGATATCCATACAACTGAATATGTTACCTTTCACCCTGATATTGAGGGCTTTCCACTAAGTACTGGATATATATATATATATATATATATATATATATATATATATATATATATATATATATATATATATATATATATATATATATATATATACACACACACACATATATATATATATATATATATAATAATCCCGAGCAAGGCGGTAGTGCCACTAGTGCGTAAGGGGTTACAGAGAGTGAAAGTGAGAGAAAAGACAGGATATAGGGTGGATTGAGGAAAGGATAAAAGATGAAGAGAGTTCAAGCCAACAGAAAATGTCAATTCACATTGCATTTAAATTTTTGGAAATTGTACTTTTCAGGGTTGCAAGTAAGCGGAAGGGAGTTCCACTGCCGGGGCATGCGAGCAAAGAACACTTATATTTATATACAATATTTATGAGTCCAACAACGGCTTCCCTAACTATCTTATAGAACAACAAATTAGACTATTTCTCCCTAAAGTAAGTAATAATGAGAGTGAACACACAGTCAAAAATCACATACACATTTAATACAAAAATCAAATGCATAAGAATTACAAACAAGATGAATGCCCACTAAGACATATTATAAAGAAATACACCACCCCAATCGACCCAAATAATATATATATATATATATATATATATATATATATATATATATATATGGTAGAAATTAGGAGGATTTGAGATAATCATCGAGTTTACAAGAAACCTCAACAGAATGCTCTGGAAGGCTGTTTCGTCCTATTTTTTGGACTCAACAGCAGTGCACATCCACTACCGAGATTTGAAACCAAAACAGTTATGTTATCAGGACAACGTCATACCAACTGTTGAAAACGGGCCTCGGTGACGAAGAGGTAGCGAATCAGACTCGATATAGCGCCGCTCGATCACATATTCCGTGGTGGAATTCATCCTAGTTTCTCTTTTACCCATAGGATTGTGCCCCCTGGAGCCACGATTACTATCCCCCAAGCCGCTACATCCAGAGCATTAGAAGCCGGTTCAAGCAAGGATATACAAGTGATAGAAATTATTAGGAGGATTTGAGATAATTATAATTAAGTAATTCATCGAGTCTAGAAGAAACCCCAACAGAATGCAGAAAGCACTGGACGGCCGTTTCGTCCTATATTTGGGATTCACCAGCAGTGGTGCGAATCCACTACCGAGATTTGAAACCCGAACAGTTACATTATCAAGCAAACGTCATACCAAATGTTCCAACGGTGACGAAGAGGTAGCGAAACAGACTCGATATATCGCCGTCAAGGTCTGGACTGAGCGACTGGGGGATAGTAGTCGTAGCTCGCGGGGGCACAGTCCTATGGTTAAAGAGAAAGTCGGATGAGTTTCACCACGTAGTATGTGATCGAGCAGCGCTATATCGAGTCTGATTCGCTGACTCTTCGTTACCGAGGCTCATTGGAACAGTTGGTATGAAGTTTCCCTGATAACGTAACTGTCCGGGTTTCAATTCTCGGTAGTGGATGCGCACTGCTGATGAGTCCCAAATATAGGACGAAACAGCCGTCCAGTACTTTCTGCATTCTGTTGAGGTTTCTTCTAGGCTCGACGAATTACTATATATATATATATATATATATATATATGATCAAAATAAATTTTTAAGTGTGCTATATGGTGATTACGAAGGTAACGCAGCTCGGAAATCTCACTCTGATCGTTCTGACAAGAAAAGAACTCCCGAATTTGATGGTGAGGGCCTCAGACTCAACACGGAAGCCTACATTAAGTACCTTGAAGAGGTAGTGCTACTCTTGGTCAAGAGACTGTCTGCTTGAAAACTCTATGTCTGGCAAAAGAACTCTACACAAGCAGGAAAACCCAGTCATGTCTGTCAGACAATTTCTGCGACCACATCACTCATTACATCTGACCACCTAACTACAACCCTCTTGATTATTATGTGTGGGGTACAGTTGAACGAGAAACTGAAGGCAAGGATTATGGCAGCATTCACCAACGTAAACAAGGAGACCGTCTAGAAGAGTTGCAGGAGATTCCGCAGATGTCTGGAGACCGTGACTGAAGCCAATGCCGATTTTATTGAATAAATTTATTCTTTAGTATTTAAAAATATTTTGGTGTAATTTTGGTAAATATGTCTGTAAAAAAGAGATGTCAGTGTTATTTTCATTTTCGTGTAAATAGACGACAATTTATCCATCTCACTATCTATATGTAATGAAGTATCAGTCTAGTCAAACTGAATTAAGTTAATAACGTAAAGCATGACTCTCCATTTGTCAACGTACTGCACTATCGATATATGGCTTGACAACGGTCCCGTCCTTGGTATGTCCCACTAGTTAATGGAAAGGTTTATTACGCTCATACTTTTCTTACCATTTTCAATTTTGCACAAGGATCGGTTACACACACACACACACACACACACACACACATATATATATATATATATATATATATATATATATATATATATATATATATATGTATAGTAGCAACATGGCCCGGCGTTGCCCGTGCTTGATTCAAAAATCGTACGACTCATACAGCAATCGCTATCACATGACTTAAAATATTTTTGCCCTTCCTTGCCTTTAAAGGAGTGCCCTTTGTCGTGCTGATGTTGCTACATGCCTTACTTCTTGCCTACCTCACACTGCGAATTTTTTCTGAGCTCTATACTAAACATTAAATCTGTTACGAAAAAAGAACTAAACAAAATGAACACAAAACGATCAGCTTTAAAAAAGGACTCGTAACTGGAAAAACCGAATGAAAAAAGAAATTTTAACAACAAATACTTTTTCACACCCAACCCAGTTCTGCGGAATCAGAATCAACGTTGAGTTTAAGCAAGCGAATGAGCCAATTGGAGTAAAGTGATATGCAGATTTAAATTTTCCCACTTGTGACGAATGCAGGTATGGATTTTTTTTGCATGCTAGTTAACATTCGTGTCAGTCAGCTGTTGGCTCTCACGCTGGCCAATAGAATCTTCCTGCCTATTCGTGGCAGCCAGCTATAGGCTCTCACTCTAGCCAGTAGAAAATGGGCGCAAACTACATGAAAACTGCCGTAGTAGTATGAAAAAAATCGATTATTTCCACTATCGATGGGAGTTGGGAAATGCAAAGTCGGTCTTGGCCTTTTTACGAACTTGGAGCATGTGCATGTAAATTTTTGGTGCAAATCCGTCGAAAATTGCGGCCGTGCATTCGTTACACACACACACTTACACACACACACACACACACACACACACACACACACACACACACACACACACACACACACACACACACACACACATCCTGCCTTTTATAGATAGAGATACATATATATATATATGTATGTAATGAAATATTAACATGCAGAGATATGTCATATATCTGTATCACGCAATTTTTTAAATAACAGAAATTAAAATAAAGAATAACTATGAGTGTATTTAAAAAAAACTCCGGTAGAATGAAATTAAAGTAATAGAGAACAAGATCAAGAAATAGAACGATCGAAAGAATTAGCGCATGCGCTGTGCTCTCATAACACGATCAGTAGGCCAAGCATAGTAAATGAGCACCAAATAGAAATTTTCTATTAAGCAAGAACAAACTTTAAAGTTAAGACTCCAAAATTTCACTACTCTTACCAAGAGCCATGATTATTTGAAGTGAAAGTGATAAGCTCTGGTTCAGTGCAAAACAAAAAACAAAAAAAGATAAATAAACGCAAATTAACGTTAGCAATGGATAGCCGAAAGACAATATGTCCACGGGTATTGAATAAAGAGTTCGATTCGATTCAGAGAAATACAAAATACGACAAAAAGCTGATGAAGACCGGAGTGTACATCGACCGAAATGTTGTGTTTATAACAATAACAATTAGGAAATAAGTCGTAATATTTTAATGCTAAAAATCTGTTTAATTTGAACTCTACTCTATATGCCGGTTGTTACCCTGTGGACGTTCACTTGTGCCAGGGTAAGGGTTAAGTTTCCTAAATCCCCTTGTTGCTTGATGTCATTTATCAATAGGTTGAAGAAAGATAAATGTCCTTTTATGTAATTGTTAAGTGCGGATTCTTTAGCTGATTGTCACGAAATGTCGTCGGTTCGTTCGTGCATTTATTTATTTGGAAGGGGAAAGAGAGGAAATTATCATCGTTCATAAACACACACACGCAGGCGCACGCACACACACACACACACACACACACACACACACACACACATTCTCCCAAATGTACATGAAATATCCTATCACGCAGACGTACCCAGGCACAAATACAGATTAACAATCTACATAAACAGATGCAATCAAAATTATTGAAATCCGCATTTATTATTTCTTAGGTTTTCTCAATCGGCTTCTTCAAATCCACTTGGTCATCTGTGGCACTGATTGGAAATTGGTGTTTAGAAACGAAAGACATCCAATTGGGACCATTTCAAAACAATCTGCAGAATCTAATAGCCGTTTCCTTATAAGGAAACATTCGACATTCCTTATCCGAGCAGCCATTAGATTCTGGTTTCTTACAATTGATGGTAGTCCTTTCTTCCCGCTTTACTTTACTACCGTCTGTTGATGCAACTTGTTTTTGTCTCTAGCATTTGTCCATCATTTATTTTTACCCGTCTCACTCCATTAGTGAATGTGCTACTTGATTCTGTCTTTCGACAGAATACAGCAGCATATCTTCTTATTATGAGGTGTGGACAAGTCCTACTTGTTGACCATGTTCACCAAGTCTATGAATATAGAATGCAGCGCAGTACGTAATTTGTTCAAGAAACAACGTTAAAGATTAACACTCACGAGTCAGACACTCTACTGAATCTGACTATATCGCCAATACCACTAGCACCAGCTGTTCCGTAATTCTTCAGTCTTCGATATCAGAGGTTGGCAATGAATATTCGGAAAAAAACATGGCCGCCTTTATAAACGTCGTATTGAATATTTTGAGCCTTCTATTGTGAACTATAAAATGAGTCAGCTCATTTTGGTTGACTCACTAGTACACAAAAAGTACCCAAAAACTCCAACACTACTAACATCCGTTTTGTTTTAGTTTGTTTTGTTGCATTCTTTACATTAGTTTTCAGGGTTCATTCTCTCCCACTCATTTCATGATTCATGAAATTTTATATATATCTTTTTAGACATTATAAACTTTTATGAGATTTTTATAGCATGGGGTGTGTTGTAGTTCCCCTGTGAATGTGTTGTATTGTGGTGTATGCGGGATTGAGTAGTGAGGGATGGTTTCTTCTAGTAACTGTAAAAATTGTATTGGAAGAATAGGTTGTGATTTTGATTAACTAGGATAGTTAGCGATGACCAGCTTTCCCCACTTCCCCTTTGGCCTTGTGCCACAATTATTGTATTTTTTACAATAATAAATATATTCTTTTTGTCTCTACCCTCAACCCGGCATCAACTGCGTAACTTCTATTGTTAATATTGTGACCACCAATAATAAATCCTTGTAGGACATCTAGGTTTATGAGGATCATCACGCTGAATAAATCCGGTGATAAGACACAGTCTTACGTCCTTTTCTATTGTGCGCATGCTCAATTCATTTTTTATCCGTATGCAGGCGGTTTGTCCTCAGTATAAATTCTGGATTACTCTAAAATCTCTCAGAAAATTTCGCAAGCGGTTCAAATAAATCTTTGTACCGTATATTATCAAATACTTTCAGATATTCCACAAAACATAAGTATAGGCCCTTTTTCATTTGTATTGCTCTGTCTTATATTCTTTTATTCTCTTATATTCTTTTATTCTCTTATATTCTCTCTTATATTCTTGCAATAATACATATTGAAATTCTTGTTCCAATGTCTTTAATAAAAACACACTGTTCTGAGATGTTGCAGCAGTCAATGAGGAATCTCAAGAGCAGATTTCAAGAATGCATTCGTACAGGAGGACGCCATCTACAGGACGTAATTAAAAAAAATGAAAATTCCTACATTGTTTCTTAAATGGCATGTTTTAAGGTTTCAATTACTATGAATTAAATATTTTTCTTCCATCACTCTTGGTTTTATTGGATTGTTAAACAGTTCCCGTTTTTTGGGGTCACCCTATATATATATATACACCTACAGTTCAGCCATTTGTGAGCATCTATTAAAGAACAGAAGGTGCGCAGCTAAATTTAGTGTGGATTGGTTCACCGTGTTGTCCCGTTCACACTCTTCATTTCATCTAAAGGTGCTGGAGTCAATTTACATCGGGTCCCGCAGGCCCTCCCTGTGTAAACAGCGTGAGTGTCTGTTGGGGCTCGCTGTTATTTGCCTCTAGCTCCAATTTTTTTTCTCCCCCTCACACTCATTTCCTTTTTCATTGCATATTCTGTTTTTTAATTACATTAAAATCTCCCGTAGAAGCCTGAAGAGTGGGAGCGAAACCGGTTGCTTCCCTTTTTTTTCTTTGCTTTAGTATTTTTTAATATGTCTAGTAATATTAAGCTTAACACCTTTTCATTTCTGATATATATATATATATATATATATATATATATATATATATATATAAAGAAAGAAAAAGGGAAAACTTTTCTTAGCCGACGTGTTTGTAATAAGAATTTATAAACCGAAATAAAAATGTCATTAGTTTTTCAGAAATTTTAAATTAAATATATCAACTCATTAATTTCACCAACTTGAATAGAAGACTACGTCTTACAACCTTTTCTCTCCCCCATCGCCCTTCAAGTAGATGGTGATCATTGCTCTCCACACCTTACTGTTTTTGTTGCTCTGAGTCAGTGGTATTCCATTACGATCCCTGTCTTTGCGAAATCTGGTTGTAATGAGTAAATAAATAAATTACAAGACACTTACTCCATCCAAAGATAATGTACCATTTGGTGCCACTGGATTCCGAGAAGACAGCGATCGAGATGAGTGAGTGGAGATAAAAAGCTTCCACGAAGATCCACATATAGTTGGAGCCCAGGACGTAATGGAACACTGTGAAGAATAACTTACATTGCCAGTGCTGTCAAGAGAAAGAAAGAAGAAGTTTAATAATATTAATAAGACATGGACAATATACTGGCTCTCTTTATTCATTTAACTGATTGGAAATCATTTTCAAGAGCAGGAGTAAATAGGAGTATCAACAGCATAAATATCTAATTGCAAACTGATGATAACCTTCAAGAAAGTAAGAAACATTATAGGTAGAAGAATAAGATCTCAAGGGACTCTATATCAATGGGAAATGATCAATATGACATTCATTACATAATTTGTTAAGAACGTTTGGCTTTCGTCAAATAATCAGCCAGAGACACCATAGACCTTGAGCTTGCGAAGAAGGTCAGCAAGCCACATTCTATCAAATGGCGGGCACGACAATGATAAACTGACTTACTAGCTGCTAAGAATAGATTTGTTCAGATTTAATTACAATGTTGAAAGATGCTAAATAAAATATTGAATTAAAAAGAAGCAATATCTCAATTTTAGATTACCAAACAGATTACCAAACACACTAAACATGTCAGGTCCAAAATGATCAGTCTTTTTTTGATTTGGTTTAAAAACATTACATCTTGACCGTTTTGATTATGATAGACTATGAACATTTAAAACACCAGCAGAACAAAATAATAATAAAAAAAACCCAAAAAACAAATAAAACAATTTCGGCTTCATATTGTCTTTCTCTGTCATCTGGAGAGGGCAAACCATTCTTCTGAAAAATCACAAAAGAAATTTAATTGCTTTATTTCCCGCTCTACTGTAAGTGAAGCCATAGACGTGTGTCTGTTGCGTTTTTATAAAATTAGCTTAGATGTGGAACAAGACCGAAAGTATGGCGTACTCACTACTCAGACGTAATTCTTCCAGTGAGACAAGCTTTATAATCATTACAGCATGTTCAGGCGCCCAAGATGTGGTTCTATGAGTGGACTACAAGCTGAGGACGTTGTTCGAGGGAAGCGAAAAGTGTGAAAGTCGAAGTTGAAACTGTGCCAGAAATATGATCAAATGACCAATGTTTTGAGGGAAATCCCCTATCTATCTATCTATCTATCTATCTATCTATCTATCTATCTATCTATCTATCCACATACATGTACACACGCGCGTACGCGCGCACACACACACATCTCTCTCTATGGGTTTTGCAGTAAATCACTAAATCATCCATAACTTTTGTATTATTCTCTCAAATTACACCAAAATAACAAGTAATATCGTATTTATTGTCTGTGAAAATTATAGAATATAAAACAATTTTGATAAAAACTTATAACTACTTTTCTAACGAAAACAATGCCGTTCTGAACATTTTGGCCGCAACTGTACATATATATATACATATATATATATATAATCATTAGAAATGACAAATACGGTGCGACTCTTACGTTTTTTTGTTCTATTTTTCTTGTGTGCCAAAAAGATTTGGTTGATATTTTCGAAATAATTGTTTGTTCCGAACGCGTTTCTGCTAATCTATTAGCCAATTCCTATGATTTGGGTTGTGCTATGTTAAATGACGTTTAAGTTCTTGTGAGGTACGCTATACCAAATAAGGCCAGTGCATCATGCTCTGTTCGTAGTTGGTTTTGTTAAAGGTTGCTTTTGTTTTAAAGATAAGGACTTCAATTTTTTAGACGATTTTTGCAGTTAGAGGCGCGTATCATATTTGTATACTTCACTAGTATGTTGCGTAAGCATGCTTGTTTAAGTATGCAATTTAAATTAAGTCAGAGTTTTTTTTCTTCTCTTCCATTTGACACTCTCAGTAATCGAGAAACTGGCAAAAATCGTTACTGGGGTTTAATCCTGAGTTTCTCCAGATAATAGGAAAATCACTCGTTTTTCTCGTAATTTTCCTGGCACAATCCTACTTCAAGATGGCGTAAAAAATGAACGTTGCCTCCTGGTGAAAAACAAGAGCAAATAATTTTATTTTTATTTTCAACGAAAGTGGGTACTAATGGAGCATTGGTTTGAAAGATGTACTATCAGTCGTTTTGATAATTGAGTGGTGGTATGTCCGACATAATTATTTATGAATTTGTTTTTTCTTAGGAATGTAGTTCACTAAGTGACATTTGAATTCAAGTATAATGTTGGTATTATATAGTTTTTAACCTTTCGGAATAAATAAGTTGATATTTTAAACTTTTTTCAATAGAGCAACGCATTTTTTATAATATTCCTTACATTTCTGAATTTACGTCTTCCTTATATATATATATATATATATATATATATATATATATATATATATATATATATATTTCAGTCAATTTAACCCAAGCAATAATGCTATCTAATAGCCAAGGGGATACTGGGAGTGAATGAGAATGAGAAGACTTTAGAAGGAACAGGAAACCAATCTTAAACAGGAAACAAGGGAGAAACCTCTACTCCTTTTCAAAAAGACCAGTGAGCAGTGTTACCCAAACGATTGCCGAACCTATCTATCTATACAGAGAAAGAGAGAGAGAGAGAGAGAGAGAGAGAGAGAGAAAGAGAAAGATAGAGAGAAAGAGAGAGAAAGAGAGAGGCAAGGGAAATGTAGAAATTTTATT
This sequence comes from Acanthosepion esculentum, assembly GCA_964036315.1. NCBI lineage: Eukaryota > Metazoa > Mollusca > Cephalopoda > Sepiida > Sepiidae > Acanthosepion > Acanthosepion esculentum. Next base: position 114,597,874 of record OZ038490.1, on the reverse strand, counting down.
TGACATTGACAGACAGTGACAAGTTAGATATTAAATTTATCTCTTCCCTAAACAAGCTTAGATTTGAAAAAAATTAGTGTAATATTCTGTAAGCTTAATAGTCAGTTGTGGTAAAAGTTGAATATAACTTTCAGAGTGGCGCCACCTTGTGGACTAATGTTTAGCAAATCATCATTATTGCGGGGAGAGGTGGTCTTCACTACTTGCTCGATACACCAGCCTTTTGCTAGTTTAAGCAATGTCGAGTAAATATGAATTCGATCCACGTAAAACGTAGCGAAAATAGTCATTGCTGAAAGCAAATATGAAAGCCTCATATATCTTTCACAGAACGAGGTCATTGATAATTTTTGACTAATCAATTTAAATTTAATTGCTTTAATTGGCCAATTTAGAATAAAGTGCACTTCGGCAGTACTTAGCCTTTCTAATTTGCAATATGGGTCTCGTCTTTGACATCCCACGTCTCGCGGTTCCACCGTAAATATCTTTAGGATTTGGCTTGGGTTCTGTTGCATTACTACGTCATTACGCTTGGCAGATCGAAAAACGTGGAGAAGGCAACATTAAAAAGGTCGAGGGTGAAAATACACGGTGCAAAAAAAGTGGATGAAACCTGTTTTATATCGTCGCTGAAATAAGTCAACAAACATGACGTAATTCAAAACGTGTCTGGTTTATTGTTAATGTCGGCCATCAGTGATAAAGGAACGAAAAGTAAAAAGATCCGCACATGTCAAACTTAGACTCGAGTAGATACGGCTATGTAACTCGCTGTTTGTTCTCTTTAAATTTAAAGTTCTTAAAAATTAAAAATACTTTCTTTTTCTTTCTGTTACCAGTTTTAATTTGCCCTCCCATTGATATGAGGCCACAAAGAAGAGATAATCTGCAATATTATTCTTCCATAAAAAGCTTTATCGTTTGAAAAACAGGTGAAATACAAAATCCTAGTACTGCGCTTGAACATTATTGAAATAAGCAAGATTCTTTTATGAGGTATTATGATTACTTGCATTATTTACATTATTCGAATTGTTATCCTCATCTTCATTGCCATATTCACAACGTTTCGGCCGTTGTACACTCCGGCCTTCTTCAAGTGATTGGAATTTTTCTTCAACATATGTCTATATCTCTGAGATAAGGTATTATGATTATTTGCATTATTTACATTATTCGAACTGTTATCCTCATCTTCATTGCCATATTCACAACGCTTTGGCCGTTGTACGCTCCGGCCTTCTTCAGGTGATTGGAATTTCGAACCGAACCCTTTATTCCGTTCACCGAGGTAAATTGTTCTAGTTCCACGTGCCATGTCTCTACCGGATGTCTCAGTTATTTCTCTTTAACCCAACTCACCAAGTTTTGGTTCACCACTGCTGTGGCCTGGTCAAGGATTCTCAACTGTTGTCCGTAAAGACACATGGCCCAGTGGATAAAGACGTTGGTTAGACCTAGTTACTTGACCCAAAGAGTTGTGAAAGATACAAAGCGTTACTGGGTGTTAGAGAATATGAGAAAAACACTATTAAGGAGAGGGGACAATAAAAGAACAGAAATTAAGATGGAAAACGTGGGGAAAGAGTTTCCGAAGCGAGAAGTGCGATAGAAGAAACTGATAACATGGAAATTATGGTTGAATCTTTGCCAATTCAACTGTAAATTGACGAGACCTTGTTGCAAATTTAGTACTGCGTTTAAATTCATAAAGTCTAGGTACCATTGCTGAAGGGTTATCAGAACAATTACTATGAAAGTATTCATAGAAAAGACACAGGGAAGATACATTAAGGTGGTGGGAATGTGACTGAAGCCGACGTGCCAGATTAGGACCACTAAAATTGCAGATTATTCTTTGGATTTTATCAAGAAACTCTAAATATATAACAGGAGCACTCGGCCATATGTGACAGCAATATTCAAAGTATGGAAGAATGATAGACTTATAAATTGTTAAGATACATTCTGGCGAGAAAAATTACCTAGCACGACACAGGGAACCAACTTTCCTAGCAGAAGACTTAGCATTTGACTTAATATGATCTTTTTACTTCATTCCAGCAGAAAACGTTAGTCCAAGATGGTTTAATGGGTCACTCTCATGGAGGTTAGCATCAGCCATACTGATGGAAGACAAAAGAGGGAAGTTACGTTTTGGAGGCGTTAAAATTAACATGTTATTCATTTTCCCAGTTAACAGCAGATTTTAGGTCATTTTTGAGCTCAGCTGCCAATTTGACACGATCGAACCACTCAGACTTACTATTTAAACAGGAATGAATTCTTGTATCATCAGTATAGATACCGAATTGAAAACTGATGCCATCAGAAATGTCATTGATGAAAATTATCAACAGCGTAGGTCCATGGATATAGCCCACGGGAACACTTGCATTAATGAAAAAAAAAATATCCAGAAGAGCGGTCATTCAAGATAACTTTCATTTTACGATATGATGAGAAAGACTGAATCAGTTCATAAATTCGTCCAGAAGTACCATAACATTTCAACTTTTGAAGAAGACCAGTATGCCAAACACTATCGAAGGCTTTTAAGATACCCAAAGCAACAGCCCGATCTTCACCATTCTTATCTAAAGGTTGATAGACTATTTCAGCAATAATAATTAATATAGCAGCAGTTCTAATTCATTGTTCTGACTTAATTCCACGGGGTTTGGTGACCCGCTTTTCCTTATATGCGCTACCAGCTCTACCTGATCTTCGCTTATATTACACACATCAGTAGTACAAAGGGAAAACTATAGAAGATCTAAGCTTCATACAACATACGACATTAATAAAAGCATAGCGACTTGTTGGAGACATCTTTTCCAAACGAAACTTCTTATCTTCCTTTCCGTGCAATTCTGTCACGAAATAAGGAAAAGTAAGGCCAGCTTCCTGCTAAAAATAAGGTTGTAGGAACATTAGAAAATCCGGAAGGAGACGATGAAATCAGGCATGACTGAGCATTTGCAGAGGCTAATAACGCCGAGAGAATAAGGTCATAAATAATCTTACTTAATAGTCGAGACAAGTGAAATGTGATGCATCTTTCCTGTGGATTTAATAAAGTGAAATTTTGTTTGAAATTCTCGTAAGATTACTATTAAAGACATCTGAAGAAGGACAGATTGTACAATAGTCGAAACATTGTAACTATACCAACCAATATAAGGAAACTAGTTGTAGTACTACCATTGTAGAACAATGAGAGTAAATGTTAAACAGCCAAATGAAATTTCTATGCAACAACATATATTTTGGGGTTTTGAATTCACACATTTCAAGATGGCCGACATTTGCTTAAATTGTTTTTCCCTTTTGAAGTAATATATGATGAATTAATTTTAAAAATTTAAATACAACGTCAGTCGCTATCCCGTTCAGCTTTTACCCTTTCCTTGGTTTTCCCTATACCCAGTCTTTTCTCGCACCTTCATTCTCTGTATCCATCTCCTACATACTAGTAGCATTCCCGCCTTGCTTGCGTTGAAATGATTAAAAACTCAGTTCTATTTCGACATTTCTCTTTCCGGAATATTATCGCGGCTTCTGTTGCTGCCATGGCTTCCCGTCCGCATCCAACTATTATGCAGACCATTTTTAGTTATTACGCAAAATATTCTATTCAACGCAAGAGAGATTACGAGGCGGAGAGTTTGACAGCAATGAACAGTCTGGTCGACTGTTAATATTTAACAGCCCCCCCCCCACGAGGGTGTATGTGGCACAAGGCCGGTTTAGTGTGTATACTTCCCTTCAGAACCCGTATAAACGGGTTCAGGGACTGTCTACCTCCCTGGACGAAACTTTGCCCTGTCAAAAGGATCAGTCAAAATCTGCAAACCGTAATATAATAGCAAATGAGTTAAAACAAAATTACATTTCGATCAGAGAAAAAAAAACTTTCGTGCACTCAGATACATGTCTAAACTTGAGATCTCAACGTTTGATTATTCAGGATAATCAAAGACTTATTCTCTACTCATCATTGCCTTGCCACCGAACCTTCCGAACATTTACCGGCATGAATTTCCGAGAAATTATCATAGAAAATATTCGTCCTCCGGAAGAAATCGAATCGAACTTGTATCCTATACGGAACCGTCATATAGCCTGACGCGCTTTTACCGATTTTGCCACAGAGGAACGTTAGGTTAGCAATGTCGATTTTACAGTTTTTTCCACTAACCGAATTCCTCTCTGTGGCGAAATCGGAGGACGCATGTTTTCTATGACAATTTCTCGGACATTCAGGCCGGTAAATGGCATTTAATACTGTTTATTATAAACAGAGCATTTACTTAAATACTTGTATCTATAAAAAGATAAAAATCAAACATAAAAATGTCTTTAAATAATTGTCGGACTTTGTCAATTTCATAATGTGTGACGTCATTTGTTTACATTTGAAAAGCCATGAGCAGTTATGAATGTACTTGAAAGATTCATGGAAGATTGAAGTTTATAAGCAGTAAATTCGACCTTGCCAACCGAACGATCCTCTGTGGCCGAATCGGTTAAAAGGCACGTCAGGCTATATGACGGTTCAATATAGGATACAGATTCGAATCCTGTCGGAGGACGAATATTTTCTATGAAAATTTCTCGGACATTCAGGCCGGCAAATGTCATTTAATACTGTTTATTATAAACAGAACATTTACTTAAATATTTGTATCTATAAAAAGAATGTTAAACATTAAAATAGTTGTCGGACTTTGTCCATTTCATAATATGAAACATTATTGTCTTTGTCGATTGTAACCTTTTGTTGTTAATACATTATTTGTTTGCACATATATATTGATTATTGTCGTTTCTTTACCATATTTCTTTTAGGTGGACTCATATTCCGAGTCCGCCATGTTTGTCGTGGGCATTTCAGGAGACACACATGTTTATCTCACAACGCGTACACCAGCCCGCAACAATATGAACGTTTTTACCTCAACCTCTTGACCTTGCGTCAACTATAATGTTTTCAAATCATTTAAACATTTACTAGAGGGAAACAGTTTATTAATTGTGAAGACGTAAAAATTGACCTTGAGTGTTTATTTGAGACGATGGATCAAGAATTTAACAAATAGATGAGATTACGTTATAGAACAACAAAGGGAAATATTCCTTGATTAAATATATTAAGACCTAAAAATCATTTGTTTCTTTTCAATTTTCAAAAACGGTTGGACTTTCTCATCAATCGTTCAGTCAGTTCGCATTTGAATGAGTGAATGATGATGCAGAATTTCCGATTCAGATGGCACCGTTAACTTGGTAATGAAGACGTCACGCCTTGAAGTGAGATCGTTGGTAAATACAGGGTGCGGCTGGTATTTGAGGACATACAGATTTAAGATTAAATCTGCTTCCCACTAACTTCTAATGATTTTATTTTTCAGAAATCAAGAATGGCAAACTCTACGATAACAAATGAAATGAAAAGGCATGCTGTGATTGTGGCATTAAAGGCTGATCATAGCGATTTGGATATTGCACGTTTCCTCAGAGTTGCAGGATCGTTTGTCCACAAGATACGAAAAGAGTTAGAAGACGCTGACAGTTCCCCAATGTCTGTATCAAAACGTAAAAGACATTCTGCACGTTCTGATAAAGTGACAACATCCAGATTTATTCAGGAAGTCAAGCAGACAATTGACGAAAACCGAGGTCAATCAATGAGGTCAATTGCCAAAAAGCTGCATGTGTCTGAAAAAAACAATCAGGAGGAGGGCTCATGAAGACATTCGATACAAGTCCTACGTGATGAAGAGAGGTCAATTTATGTCTGAAAAAACAAAGGAAAACCGTTTAAACAGATCCAAAAGGCTTTTAAACAGACTTAAAAATCCTTCAGATGCTGGTGTGATTTGGTTTTTCTCAGATGAGAAAAATTTTGATCAAGATCAAAAACTTAAAAGAAGAAATGACAGATGACTTTGTTCAGATCCTTCTGAGGTGCCAAGAGTGATGCGCACAAAATTCCCTTCAAGTGTTATGGTATCGGGTGTTATTAGCAATGAAGGACATGTTATGCCACCACACCTTTTCCACAAGGTCTTAGAGTAAATGCTGCTGCTTACATTGAGGTTCTAGAAACAGTTGTCAAGCCCTGGATTGACAACATATGCAACGGTAGGCCTTATATATTCCAGCAAAACTCGGCTCCATCTCACAAGGCTCTACGAACACAAGAATGGATGGCTGACCATTTGTACGACCACATCACACCCAACATTTGGCCTCCTAACTCTCCAGATCTCAATCCACTAGACTATTATGTGTGGAGCGTTGTTGAGAAGGAGGTTAATAAAGAGCCTCATAACACCAAAGACTCTCTTAAAGCTGCAATAGTTCGAATAATGTTTGATATAGATAAGGACCAATTAATCAGAGCCTGCATCCGATTTCGACTTTGTGAAGAGGCTGTTATTGATGCTGGGGGGGGTAATTGAATAAAATTAAATAACAGTTAGCTAAAGTTCGTGTTCACTTGTTTGCAATCAAATATAATTATATTCATTTGTTCAGAAAGTTTTTTTTTACTAATCCGTAAAATCTGTCCTCAAATACCAGCCGCACCCTGTATATAAACCTATTACTTACTGTTCCTTCCCCGATAAATACGATGCCGTCACTGGTGCGTCTGATGTCAGATTCAAACCCCACACCTTGGACCAACATGGTTTCTTTCATGAATGAAATAGCAGCACGAAGTATGAAGCTTATAAATAGGTTGATATGGATAGAATTTCTCTGGCAATGAAGTCGCCTACAAAAATAAAAAAATAAATAAATAAAATAAAATAAAATCAATAAAAAGTCGTAAGTAAATGATTTCCAAGTTTATTTAATCTATTGATGTACTCCCGTAAAATCTATAATTTTGAGGAGCGAGAAGACTTACCTCCCGCAAAGCGAATTTGCTTGGCGTGTCAGGTCCTGTTGAAAGATCGCGACAGGCATTAAAAAGAGAAATGGATTTTCCCGAAATTCCCATATCGTAGGCAGACATACAAAGGAAAAGATAACAATAAAAAAGAGTAAGAATTCAAACAAGTTTGAATTTATAAAACCGGAAGTCTCGGACGAACGAGAATTAAGTCTCGTTTGCAAATTTTAGTTGCCCCCGACGCGGGCATAAATAGCGATTCTGGGAGGAGGACGAGAGAGCGCATTATTGGCGTGACGGCGTACTAACGAGACTGAGAGAAAAGGAGGTCACTAGGAACAGCTCAGTTGGTAGACCGGAGGACTGGACGAACGCAAACACTTTCATCTATTTCAGTCATTGCAAATGACGGGCGAACTGAATTACCCACAGTTATTAATTATAAAGGTGGGTGACGAATGAAGGATAAGGAGGATAGATAAAGATTGATACTTGACTTGAAGAGGCTACGACTGCTAGTTTCAGGAAAGCATCCACGTGCAATCCTGTAGCAGTTATTAGGAAAAAACTGAATTAAACTTCCTGCTTACAATATGAATACTAAGGAAATGTGGCTGACTCGACTCTGTGGAGTAGCTGTAAAGATCTGAACTTTAATTAAAGAATTTGAACATTTGCCACGAAATAGTGGTTGAGTGGCGATAAGCTTGCAACTTTACGTCTATGGGGAAACAGGCGGCAGAGTACAAAATAAATACACAGAACAACCTAAACGATTTTGAACAAGGCTGGGAAGTGAGGATTTTGCAGATCCAGTCCAGATCTCATTCATCTAAAGATAAAGCATGGCAGAAGGAGTCAGATACTTTCTGGTGCGGTTGGATGCACCGGCCATTTACGCAGCATTTTTAGTAGTGAATCGTTTACATGGATTCCATTTGATACCTGAATTGAGCTTGAGTCTCAACAGAGGTTCAAAGAATGAAGCATCGTTAAGAGTGAAATCATTCATCGTAATTGGGTCAGTACGGTTTATGCTAAAACGATACTAGCTTAGCTTTTGAAGTACTGAAAGTTATAAGCCAGTTGTTTCTGATGAGAGATCACCTGCAAGATGAGAGATCACCTGCAAGAATCTGGTTATCTATATTTTGGCAAAGGCGTCAATAAACTGTGGTATCATATATTCTACATAGAAAAATTATTTGGGGACAAAATACTTTCGATCTATTATGCATTTTATTAAATCACATATCACGAGAATGCAAAAACAAAAAAAAAAGTGGCTACACTCAGAAGAAGAGTGAATATGAGGCTAAATAGTCATTCCAAACGTGGAACCTTGTTGAGAGATCAACCTTTCATCTTGATTGGAGAAAAATCAAAGTCTGTTAATAACGGTGAGTCAAAGACAGCAGACCAACTAGTGAACGGAGAAGTCTTTTCATTTCTGGACACAGAGAATGTAAAAACTGTCAAAATGTTTTTATTTTTGCTTTTTCATTCGGTGTATGGGTTGTGTGTATGTTTCTAGAGTTATAAGGATATTTTATTTTCCGAACACAGTCAGCACATTGTGGCCGTGTTCGTAAGTAATATTATTGTGTGTTGATTTTTTCTTTTTTATTATTAAGGCTCCCATTATTTTTAATAATTTTTTACAGGGGGATGAGGTTATTATGTTTGTATTTTCTACTAGTAGGTTTCAGATGGAGTCTGGTAAGTTTGTGTGTGTGTGTTTAAATGGCTTCTAACAGAGTTGTAGTCGGACAGGTGTAACGTTAGTCGTCTGGATAGGCATGTAGTAGTGTGAGCGATGTAATTATTTATGTAATAAAAAAATCATCTTTGATAATGGCTAAAAGTATAGCCGAAAGCACTCGGAATAACAGAACATTTGGTCAGTTTCTACACACTCTGTGTCCAGAAAAGAAAACACTTGCTCGAACACAAGAAAAATTAAATAAAAAACTTAATCGCAGTTCCTTGTTTGTCGTTTTTAATGAAATATATATATATATATATATATATATATATATATATATATATATATATTGATGCATGTTTCATTAAATAATATAGACAAGTTTTGTCTATTTATTTTAAGTAAATTCCTTTTACATTGTCTGATAAGCAGAGAAAACCACCATATTGATACATGTTTTTTAATGCTATCTAAGCTTTCGGATTACATAAGCCATTATCAAAGATGACAAAGAGTGAAAACGAGAAGTATTAAATAGGGGAAGTCATTGGTATAAACCAATGGCTTCTGCTAGAGATTATAGGCATTTAAGAATGTTTGTGGAGATTTCATAGTTTATTTTGTTCAGGTTAGTTTTCAACTGTTTTATGTATATAGCTTCAAGGATTTTTAGTTTTTGTTTATTGTTTTTATGTTTAAGTATAGTTGTGTTTTCAACGAGGTTTTTCCGGAATTATGTACGCGGCCAGGCATGTTGTTTTAAATGCCTAAAAATGTTAGAGTTATCATTCAAATGTAGAGTCAATCATCGTGAAAGCGAGTTTGTGGTACGATCAACATAAATATTATTTAATCCATTGGAGATACAATCTCCCAAAGGGCACTTGAATTTGTAAACTATGTTCGTTTTTTTCAAATCGCTAACCTGAGGAGAAGAATCATTGCGAATAATTGAGTTAGATGTACTAGATTTAGTGTAGTATATGATTAACTTATTTTCTTTTTGCTAGGATCTGTTGTAGATATATTAGTATTTACTAATTTTTTTAGTATATTTTCATCTTGTTAATAATTAGTATGCATTTGACTACGATATAGGAGATTAATATATTTGGGATTAGTTGAAGGAGTATTATGTTCCATTTGCTTAGTATTGAGACTTCTAAGAAAACATTTTATTTGTTCATCAACTATATAGTTTGGAAAGCTATTATTATTATTATTTGTCGTTGCTTGGAAATTTTTCATGCAACAAAAACAGACTATCATTATTGTTTCGTCCGTGTATTGTTTAATATATTGAAATGGAATTGTCATTCGAAAGCTTAGATAGGATTAAAAAACACGTATCAATATGGTGATTTTCTTTCGTCTTCCTGTGATAATGTTATTAAGCTTATCAGACAATACGAAAGGAATTTATTTAAAATAGATAAAACTTGTCTATATTATTTAATGAAACATGCATCAATGAAATAATGCTGCCTAAATACACAGACAATATATATATATATATATATATATATATATATATATATATATATATATATATATATATATGTATATATATATATATGTACCATGATATAAAATTTCGTATCCGTGTGTACGTGTTTAAACAATGTTTATTAAATTCAACTGATGTCTGTCTGTTTAATTTTTTTTATTATTATCTTCCAATTTTCGAATAAAATGTCCTCCGCTGAGATCAAAACTTTTGATTAGCTGTCTTAAGCTCACGTTTCCGTCTGTTTTTCTTAAATTACATTCTCGGCCTCAGTCATATGGCAGACAAGGTTTTGTTACCAACATCTTGGCTATTGTTGCCAGTCCAAATAAGTAACGGCATGTGTAAAACTGTTTCAATAATAATAATAATAATCATAATCATAATAACAATAATAATAACAATGGATTGCCTTCAGGTGCAGTCTGCCCTCCAATAAACTGTCAGAATACTGAGAAAATGACGAAATGTATTGTTTTCAACAATGCATTTAATAGCAGACGTATCAGAAATGAGAATACGTACTTGAAATACAGCATGATGATGACAGCTAACGACAAGGAAACCAAAGACAATCCGTATCCAATCCCGTAGACAAGTCTCAAATTCCTCATGTGTTCCTGCGAGGATAAATCATAGTAAAATGAAACGTTATTCGGAAAGAATCATTTCTTTCTTTCTTTCTTTCTTTCTTTCTTTCTTTCTTTCTTTCTTTCTTTCTTTCTTTCTTTCTTTCTTTCTATGACTTTTTCTCTTTCTCCTCATTTATCATATTTTTTATTTCTTTAGTAATTTCTTTGTCTTTCCTTTTCTTTTCCTATTTTGCTTTCTTTTTTTCTTCCTTTCTTTCTTTATCATTTATCATATTTTTCACTTGTTTAATAATTTCTTTGTCTTCATATTTCTTTTTTCTCCTTTGTTTCCTTTGTTTGTTTGTTTCTTTCTTTCCTGCTAACTTTCTTTCTTTTTCTCTTTTTCATTATCTTTACAGTCATTTATCATAGATAGACTTTATTTATACACTTACTTACATACAAGACTGACTGTTATAAAAGATATTTTTTAATATTTTTTTGTCATTTTTCGTGCTTTCATTTTTCTTTCCTTTTCACCCATTAATATATTTCACTTGTTTTAATCATTCATTCATCGTCTTTCGTTCGTGCTGATCAGGTATTATCTTTTTAGACTGACCATAAATATCGTCTTCGGAGCGGCGCTGCACATCGTGTAGTTGGTCCACGAACGGTTTCGGAAAGGTGGAATGTACCATGATCCGTTTTCTGTACACAGGCGTGAAGCTGAATCTGAGAAAAGAAGTAAGAAATTATTGAGATCAGAATATATATATATATATATATATAAGTTATTCCAAAATATATATATATATAAGTTATTCCAAAATTCGTTTTAATATGAAACAGAATTAATACGTTCAATTTAATTATATAATTAAATTTGGAGTTTTTAGCTTCGGTTTTTGAAACATGGTTATTACTGTGTAGCGAAAAAAAACATATTTTAAATCAGTTAATTTATAATATTTATGCTCTGTAAATTTATATTGAGCACTGTTTTGTAAAAATAACAATAAAAACACCGGATTGTATATCTTACTGTTCTTTCTTTTCATTATTATAATATATATATATATATATATATATATATATATATATATATATATATATATATATATATATATATATATATATATATATATTTTACTAAAGCATGTGTTGTGAAAGGCTACGGAATTTTTAATAATTTTTCTGTTTTTTCTTGCTTTCTCGCAAGTTTTCTTTTATATTTGTGCCAAGGTTGTTGAAATAACACCCTAGTCTTTGGTGTTCTGCCGAGCGCTTTCAGTTGTCGTCAACCGTGCTAATGGCTGTATGATTTGGTTTGAAGTAAGGTAATTATTATTTTATTTTAAAGAATATATATATATATATATATATATATATATATATATATATATATATATATATATATTTAAAAGTGAACGTTGAAGTCAACACTGCGACAAGCAGTTTCATGCTGGGCGCAATCGTCAGGCCGCGAATGCTGGATTTTTACTCGGCTATTGATATATATGGGTCAGTAGTGCATTGTGGGTAATCTATTCTCGTGGTTATTTTTTACGGGAGTGGCTTGTTTGTTTATTTATTTGTTTGGGTTAATTTATTTTACTCGTTTTTCATTTTTATTTTGAATTGTTTATTCTTTTCGCTTTTTGATGTTTTATTAACGTAGTAACAATTTTTGGAGGGGGATTTGCTTAGGTCGCTTATTTAATAGTTTGTTTTGGTCTGGGAAGATAATTAAAGCGGCCTGACGATTGCGTCCAGCATGAAACAGCCTGTCACCTCTGAGTGTTGACTTCAATGTTCACTTTTATATTTATATTTACATACGCTCTATCTCTGATATTGAGCACTTTATCCCATAAACATTGCATACATTAAAACTCTCTCTCTCTCTCTCTCTCTCTCTCTATATATATATATATATATATATATATATATATATATATATGTGTGTGTGTGTACAAGTATAGGATTGGTGTATACGGAATAAATTACAATAAGCAACAATTACTATTCTTAAAAGAGTGCTCAATACAGAGTAGAGCAAATATAATTATTTATTTAAAAATTATAACATAAATATGTTATAAAATCACTACAAAAATAGCCATTTTATTTCAACACCTCTGGTGTCTTATCAAGTGATGATGTTGAATGTAGAATAAAGTGTTTTAAAAGGTTCAAATTAATTAACCACCCCTCGCAAGGGGAAACGCTGTTACATAAGCTGGAATGACAAATCAAAATACAAGTATACGAGAATTCAAAAATCTTGAGAACGAAGTAAGGTTATAATAGCTATTAAATGCTTTAAAGTTGGGCTTATACTAAAATAGAATTTATTGTAACTAATAAGTATTAAATTATATGGTAAAATTTGAAATTAAAATAAAAAATAAAAAAAATACCCATGTTAAAATCTAAATTTAATCTCTATTAAGTTTAAAATTATAAAATTACTGATGAAAATGAAATGATACATATGTTATTCTATTTATTTTGCTTTTATTAAAATTACGTTGGAATAGACGTTAAGATTGACTGCTTTTAACTTCATGACAACATGGATACATTTGAATTCCAAGTGTAGGGATGGGGTTGTGACATCTTCCAAAAGACAATACATACACACTCAGATTATAATATATAAGCACCCAGACATATTTAGATATTTAGACACACAAAGAAAAGTGACGAGACAGGTAACATCTCCACGAAACCTTTAAAAAAAATACACAAAAACATACACAATTAAATGTGCATGCAAGTTTCTATAGACATAGACACCGAAAAATACATATACACACATCCACATACATTGACCTAGACAGTCCGATACAACAACCAAGAAATATTCAAGATTGAAATCGAATTCTAACCACTTATTAAAATATAACTTATACGGGCAAATATACATAGATAAAAATGGTCTCATAGAACAGAGAAACAAACAATAGAGAAAGAAAGGACATTAAAACAGATATATACGTATAAAAATAACATCATCTAATATATACAAAAAAAAAAAATTCCAAACACACAAATATATAAAAAAAATATATTTATTTCATATATTGCATTTTTAACTCGAAATCATGTTCTGACTCATCAAGGTTAACAACTAATGTATCGAATGTGTTGTTTTGCAAAAGCATACACACGCACATATAAACACACACACGCGCGTGCGCACACCCACACACACAGACACACACACACACACACGCACACACACAGATACACACACAAACACACACACACAGACACACACAGAGACACACACAGACACACACACAGACACACACACGCACACACACACATATACATATATATATATATATATATATATATATATATATATATATATATATATATATATATATACCGGGTGTAACATCAAAACAGTCCAAATCGTGTAACAGAAAAAGTCAACAATTGTTAGATTAACCTTTGAACCGATGTATCTTAGAAATGATAAAAAGTTACCTTACTGGAATTCTCCGAGGTTTTTATAAAACTACTGGACTTCGAACAATAAGAATCCTCTAAGTTGAAATGATGTCCCGTCTTGCTGATGTGACCTCCTGAACCAGTTTTTCTCTCTCCTGTTCCCTCTTTTTTAAACTTATTCAACATTCTTTCGATGGCTCTTGAATGGATTTTGAAGATGGAAGCCAGAGTATGAATATTGGTACCATTACTGAAGGCATCTATCTATCTATCTATCTATCTATCTATCTATCTATCTATCCGTTACTTCCGTTATTTACATTATTCGGACTGTTATCCTCATCTTCAGTGCTATACTCACAACGTTTCGGCTGTTGTACGCTACGACCTTCTTCAGGTGACTGAAATTTTGAACTGAATGGGGTAGATTGTTCTAGTTCCACGTGTCATGCCTCTTCCGGATGTCGCAGTTATTTCCCTTTAACTCAACTCTCCAAGTTTTGGTTCCCCACTGCTGCGACCCGATATTGAACTCACAACTCTTTGTGTCGAGTCACTGGATCTAACCAACGTCTTTATCAACTGGGCCATGTGTCCATGGGAAATAATATGCGAATATCGCAATGAATATGAGAATAATAGTCCGAGTAATGTAAATGATGCGAGTAGTCATAATACCTCATCGCAGAGATATAGACAGGTTTTTTTTTGTTTTTGTTTTTTTTAGCATTTCACCCCAAGCAAGGCGGGAAGTCACTAACACGCAAGGGGTTACAGAGAGTTGGAGCGAGAGCAAATAGGAGTGAGGAAAGGATGAAGAGAAGGATCGGGGATAAATCAGGGCATCTGGAGATGTCGATTGACATTACATTTGAATAGTTGGAGATTATAGCTATCAGAGAAACAGAAAAGGGGGAGGGAGTTCCACAGGCGAGAAGTGCGAGACATCAAGCTATTGGAGTAGAAGAGACGGCTACACTTAACAGTTTCGACAGTGAAAGGGTGAGACCGAGATGCCAGACTAGTTGAACGCTTAAATTCATGAAGTCTGGGAACCAGCGAAAGCAGCTCATCGCAGCAGTTACCGTGAAAGTATTTGTAAAAAAGGCAGAGGGAGGCGACGGCATGTCTGTGAGAGAGAGACTGAAAACGAGATGCCAGATCAGGGCCAATCACATTGAATATCCGTCTCTGGATTTTATCAAGGCCCTTGAGACAAACAGAAGGGGCTCTAGACCATATATGGCAGCAATAATCCATGCAAGGGCGAATGGTTGATTTGTAGATTTGAAGGATCGATTCCGGGGAGAAAAATTTCCTGGCGCGGCACAAGGAGCCAACTTTCCTTGCGATGGACGAAGCTATTGACCCAGTGTATTTATTCCATCTCAGGTCAGCAGTCAATGTGAGACCAAGCAGATGAAAAGATATATATTGGTTAAAATCTTGTTTTCGTACAAGTTATCTAATGTTTAGTTTTAGAACATCTCAGTTTTACAGCTTTTTAGAATTATCCTGATGTTTCGACTTCAGCGCGAACCTTGTTAAGAGTTTTGGGATTTCTGTATTAAGTCGTTCGATTTATACTTGATATGCGAGTGTGGGTTCGCTTCAAGCGAGATACGAAAGGTGCTGTTCAATCGCTGGACGGCGTATATTTCCAGGAAACTGTTGTAACAGAAAGTCCTGTTTTTATATTTTCGGTTTTTGATAATATTCAAAACGACAGGGCAGATTTTAATAAGTTGACTCCCCTGCAAGATTTCGCTGGTTTCGTGAAGGCGAACGCGACTCAAGCACCCTTGGACGGGGAACCACGTGATCTTCTAACCGAAAAGCTGGATTCAGGCAAGAGTTAATACAATCCAGAATCATGGAGCCGTTTTGAAGGAGCGTGTTGAAAACACCCTCTTGAATATTGGATAATAAACCGAAGTATTCTTGACAGTATTTGTCGCGACTGATTAGCAAAGTTTTTAGTGAACAACCAACGTTTAGGCAACTCTTTATTTTTTAAAAAGTAGGCGCAGTTTTCTTCAAAGTTATCAGTAGAAAATCAAAGATATTGATTGTACGTTGATGTTTCTGGTGCTAAACAAAAAAAAAATAACTGATTTTATTATAAGTGGATCGTTATTTTACAGAATTGTTCCCTCCATGTTTCTTTTGTTTTTTATATGATTTACTATTTTCTGTCATGTTCAAAGGAAGTGTGATGTTGGAAAAGCGTCATTTGGAAAAAGAATTCTCAGCTACTCTTCTTTAGAGACTTATCTTTTTCCAATGTGATGTTGTTTTTTTCTTTGAAAAAGTTTTAGTCAAGTTCTTAAAAAAATTTGAAATTATCATTTCAATTATATTTTCTTCTCGTTCTTTCCATTCTCCATCCATGTTTTTGAGTGGTTTTTGCTTTCCATTAGATCATTCGGACAATGCCAATTTTTAAAAAACAATTATTTTTCATTTTCTCTTTCTATTCTTATTCGTTCATTTTTCATTTCTTTCTTTCTTTCTTGTTCTCTTTTTCGCTTATCTCTCGTATATTTTATTTATCATTTGTTTTCATTTTTCTTACCTTAATTTTATCTTTCTTTAGTTGGACATTTTCTTTTTTTTCTTCCTTATTTCTTTATTTAATTCTTTCTTTTTCCAATTATTATCTTTACATTGTTTTTTTCCTTCATTTTTATCTTTTAAAATTTCCATTTCTTTCTTTCTTTTTTCTTTCTTTCTTTCTTTCTTCCCTACATAATGGCATAAAGATTCTCGTTCTTTCTTTCTTTCTTTCTTACATAATGGCATAAAGATTCTCGTTCTTTCTTTCTTTCTTTCTTTCTTTCTCCTCAATTCTTTCTTTCTTTAATTTTTATTGTTCTTTAGTTTTATACATTTTCCTTTTTCTTTAATTTCATTCTTTCATTTTCTTTCATTTAATCTTTTCTGTTTTTAAATTATTATCTTCTTTATTATTATTATCTGTCATCATTTTTATTTTCTCTTTTTCTTTTTTTCGTTTTTAATTTAATTTAATTTCTTTCTTTTGACTGCATGAATATTCTGCAACCTCAGTGGCAATATATTAATCTCTATTGAAATTCAAGACGAAAAAAAGGCTTCCATATCGCGAGATTCCATGACACGTAGCCTACACTGTTTAGATCGACACTCTTTTCAATCTTTAGTTATCACGCGGCTTCACCCAGACAACGAAAATAAATCCGATGCAAATCCTGCCCTTGTTAAACAGCGAAAACTGCTCTAGAAGCCACACCCTTTCTCGACCCTTAAGTTGTTGCCTTCTTTTCTATACCACAGTTGATTTTAAACACACGATAAATTTTTTTCTGTCTTTTTTTTCACGCCATTCATTTTTCCTTCTTTTGCCTCTTTTCCCAGCCGATTATTTCACAAGCCTCGTCTGAAAGTCGTGCGCTGTCAATGGCTCATTTTCCCGCGTAAATCAATCTGATTCATCATCGTAATAACAGCTGGCTCCTAGAATTAAAAAAATCCACTTTAAGGTTTTAGTGTCTTTGTTGGTATATTGTGTTAAGCACAAGAATACAACGAAGAACGATAAAGAACAATATATATATATATATATATATATATATATATATATATATATATATATATATATATATATATATGTGTGTGTGTGTGTGTGTGTGTAAAGGATCTAAGGCTGTCTAATCGATTTTGGGCATCAGAAATGTTATCGTTATATACACTTGTACAATAGGAACCTGAATCTCTATACATCGATTATCAGCATCCAGTTACAAGAATGTTCAAGATGACTGGTGATAGCTTCAGTCACACGTTTCCTTCTTTCACTAAGTCCAAACTACCCTGGCATGTTTTTCCCAGGTATGGGGATTAATTGTGCAGCTTGGTTTAATACCATAGGTTATCTCTTCTCGAGTGGTTGCCTGTACCACGGTCAAGGAGCCCCATATATACCATACATAAGAGTATAAACAGTTACATGCAGATATAAAATCACACACACACACACACACACACACGCACACACACACACACACACACACACACACACACACACACACACACACACACACACACACATGGATGTGCAAGTAGTGTAAAGGTTAGCGGTTCGGAAAATAAATTGGCGAAACGAATTCGAATTCTCGTCGAGTTAGTTACATTCACTTAATCAGAAATACGTTCGAGAAAAGTCCATCTCAACTCCTCCAGTTATGGGTTAAATATCAACGCAGATTGATTTCTCGCACACTACAAGTTTTGGGGAAGGATAACATTGAATTCAAAACTCTGTCACCTGAATCTTAACAAAGTTAAATTTGAAGTGTAGGTACTATATTTTTAAACAGAAAACACGATTAATTTGAAAGGATATAGATGATCTCAATGGAGCGTGGCGTGATAATCTAGATTTATGTTGAAATCAACTGGCATTGGATCGAAGGAAAGTGTCATATATATATATATATATATATATATATATATATATATATATATATATATATATATATAGTCCGGTTCACAGCCCTCCACCCCGGTATTTATCCCTTGTTTCCTGTTCAGTATTGGGTTGTTTTTAGATTTTGTTTCATTCTCTTCCACTCCTATTAACCTCTTGCATTTTCGTGGCATTGGCGCTCTTCTTGGGGGTGAATTGATTAATATATATATATATATATATATATATATATATATATATATATATATATATATATTTAGGCAGCAATCCTTCTTTTATGGAAGTTTCATTAAAAACGACAGACAAGGTACTACGGTTTAGTTTTTTATTTAATTTTTCTTGTGTACGAATAAGAGCTTTCTTTGCTGGACAAAGGGTGTGTAAGAACTGTCCAAATGTTTTATTTTTCCGAAAGCGCTCGGAAAAATAAAACATTTGGACAGTTCTTACACACCTTTTGTCCAGCAAAGAAAGCTCTTATTCGTACACAAGAAAAATTAAATAAAAAACTTAACCGTAGTACCTTGTCTGTCGTTTTTAATGAAACTTGCATATATATATATATTCAACTAATAGCTCTCTAATCTGTGAGTGTGGGCATGAATATTTCTTTAAATGAGATATTGAACTATAATCGGTCAAATGAAATGTAAGCTTTTTTGTTAACATCGTCGTAGTAAAGCCAGCGTACGTACTGACATTTTCATCAGAGATACAATCTCCTAAAGGACATTTAAATTGATATACAATATTGGCCTTTTGAAAGATGCGGAAAAGAATTGTTTTGGACAAGTAGGCTGGTTGTATTAAATTTAGTATATAGTATATAATTTATTTTATTCTTTTAATTGGATCAGTGCAGGATATATTAGTGTTTATGATATTTATTAGAATTCTTTACTCCTGTTTATAGTCGGAATGCATTTGATTATGATATAGTAATATATATATATATATATATATATATATATATATATATATATATATATATATATATATATATATATATATATATATATATATATATATCGTAGTCAAATGCATACCAATTATAAACAAGACGAAAATATATTAAAAAAAACTAGTTAATTCTAATATAACTACAACAGATCCTAGCAAAACGATTAGGTAAATCATACACTACACTAAATCTGGCTTATTAACTTAACTATTCGGAATGATTCTTCCCCCTCCCCGATTTGCAAAAAACTAACATAGTTTACAAATTCAAGTGCCCTTTTGGAGAATGTATCTCCAATGGATTAAATAATATTTATGTTGGTCACACCACAAACTCGCATTCAAGACGCTTATCTCTACATTTAACTGATAACTCTAACATTGTTAAACATTTAAAACAACATGCCTGTCCGCGTACTAAATTCCGGAAAATCCTTGTTGACAACACAATTATAATTAAACATGAAAATAATAAACAAAAATTAAAAATTCTTGAATCTATATACATAAAACAGTTGAAACCTAACCTGAACAAAATAAACTATGAAATCTCCACAAACATTCTTAAATGCCTATAACCTATAGCAGAAGCCAGTGGTTTATACCAATGGCTTCCCATACTTAATACTTCTCGTTTTCACTCTCGCGTAGTCATGTGTGACGTCACGAGCTACGACGCGCTTTTCGCTTCCTTGGCCCGTAAATAAGAGTTTGTCGTTACGTTAAGCTCATTCAAACAGCAAGGGCGGGCCATTATTGTGGTTTCGTATATGTGTTGTTTAATTTATTAAAATTGTCATCTTTGATAATGGCTTATGTAAGCTGAAAGCTTAGATTGGATTCAAGCATGTGTCAATATGGTGTTTTCCTTTCGTATTTCAACGATAATGTGATTAAGCTTATAAGATAATACAAAAGTAACTTACTTAAAATAAATAGACAAAACTTGTCTATATTATTTAATGAAACATGCATTAATATATATATATATATATATATATATATATATATATATATATATATATATATTGATACCAACATATTTTAGTCACAGACTTACACATCCGTACATATACATGCATTTGATTTTTCAAAACTTTATTTCTTTAGGTCCTTTACCAATTCTCCTTAAACATTTGGAACTTGCAGAAAGCAATGATAAACCTGATTAACGAGCAAATTAATGGCAGGGCATCGACTGAGGGCGATGGTAAGGAAACAAGTGTTGCTTAGAGCTACAAAGAAGAGGAATTATTTAACTATTTACATTGAAAAGTTCTCATCTTTCTTGCCGTATTCAGGACGTTTCGTCCGTTGTACGATCCAGCCTTCTTCAGGTGATTTGAATTTCGAACTGAACAATTTATTTCGTCAGATTGTTCTAGTTTCACGAGCCATGCCTCTTCCGGATGTCTCAGTTATTTCCCTTTAACTCAACTCTCCAAGTTCTTTTTTGTTCACCACTGCAGTATCCAGGAATAGGACTCACAACTATTTGGGTCAAATCACTGGATCCAACCAACGTTTTTATCCAGTAGGCCATGTGTCCTTGAAGAAGGACGGAGCATACAACAGTCGAAACGTCGTGAATATGGCAATAATATATATGAGGACAACAATCCGAACAATGTAAATAGTCTAAGTAATTACAATACCTCGTCAGAAATATAGACAGATATTAAAGGGGAGGAAGTTGTGGAGAGTCATCATCGGTCACGTCTGTAAGGGACCCAACGCATAAAAGTACCAGGAAGAATTCTGATCAATGACAATCGGTATAATTTTTTCTCTTTCAAATCAAAATATGTCGAAATATGTAATATGTACCGCTGCTTCGAAAACAGACATTTCACCATCTTTTCTGTTTAGCATAAGTTGTTTACGTAACTTCAGTTGAAATCAAATAAAAACATATCGAATGTCTATCGGCGCTTCTGTTCCTCGTTAGTCTCTGATATGTAACCAGAACTGCTTAGATACAATCGTTTACTTTTCTGTTATTTAAAGTTTGTTAAAACTTGTCAAAGGCAATGAAGATTAAATTGTTTTGATACCCAAAGCGCTTCATGTGACGTAAAACAAATTAAATAAACAATCGAAATGTGTTCTGAAAATGTCTCGGTTTGATCAGCTTCACAACCTTTGATCAAATGTCCAAAGCTTAGAATTGGAGTAATTCATTTTTGGTCAGGCCAAGAACCTTTTAGCACACCGTCATATAGTTATTTTCCAAACGTAGCTTAGGTGTGACACAAGACCGAAAGTATTGGGCACCCAGTGAGGATCGAACTTACTACTCAGTTGTAATTGTTCTAGCGAGACAAGCTTACTAACCATTACACCGCCTCGAGGTGCCCAAGCACACCGTCATATATAATATTCCCCTCTATATACATATATACCGTCAACGACGAAACTATTCATACACCCATCAATTTTGAATATTTTTATCCATTTCTTAGAATCTAATGCCCGTTTTTTTTTTTTGGATACTGTATGAATAATTTCGTCTTTTCCTATTTTGCATAATTCGCCTGTCAAATTTGTTGTATTTAACCTGTTGTTCTGGAAATTGAGTTTTATATTCCTTTTTTTTATTCTTTAATAACGTAAAAAAACTGTTATCATACGGGCATTTGATTCTGAGGCATGGATAAAGATATCCAAATTGATGAGTGTACGAATAATTTCGTCGTTGACTGTATATATATATATATATATATATATATATATATATATATATATATATATATATATATATATATATATATATACATATATATATATATATATATATACATATATATATATATATACATATATATATATATATATACATATATATATATATATATATATATATATATATATATGTATATATATATATATGTATATATATATATATATATATATACATATATATATATATATATATGTATATATATATATATATATATATATATATATATATATATATATTTATATATATATATATATACATATATATATATATATATATATATATATATATATATATATATATATATATATATATATATATTGGCACACGAATATAAGAGTGTCCTTCAGCCATATCGACTGTGCGTTGAGTTCAAACTTGTGCCATATCAAGGAAAGTGTAGTATAGGTAACTTTTATATAATCTTGATATTTTATACTATTTTTCAAGGCCAAAGAGCTGCTCAAGGTAGAGGATTACTGAATAAAGTTGGACGTAAAGGTAGGAAGTATGAAGTGCATATTATGAAGACGCGTACTATGAAGAGATTAAAGGCGTAGTGATCATGTATGTATCATCTCAGGATTCTGGTAACAGTTCTGAGGAATAAGTTCCTTGTTATCAATGGAATACGAAGGAAATATGGACTATTGTCCTCGTTTTTGTAGCCATGTTTATCACAATGTTTCGGCCGTTGTACGCTCTAGCCTTCTTCAGATGGCTGGAATGTCGAACTGAACCCTTTATTTCGCTCACTGAGGTAGAAACGTTATAATAAATATGGTGACAAAGATGAGGACAATAGTCCGAATAATGTAAATAGTGTACGTAATACCAAATCTCAGAAATATAGACAGATACTGAAAGACCGAAACGTTGGGATAAATATGGCGACAAAGATGAGGACAATAGTCCGAATAATGTAAATAATGTACATAATACCTCATCTCAGAAATATAGACAGATACTGAAAGGCCGAAAAGTTGTAATAAATATGGCGACAAAGATGAGGACAATAGTCCGAATAATGTAAATAGTGTACGTAATACCAAATCTCAGAAATATAGACAGATACTGAAAGACCGAAACGTTGGGATAAATATGGCGACAAAGATGAGGACAATAGTCCGAATAATGTAAATAATGTACGTAATACCTCATCTCAGAAATATAGACAGATACTGAAAGGCCGAAAAGTTGTAATAAATATGGCGACAAAGATGAGGACAATAGTCCGAATAATGTAAATAGTGTACATAATATCTCATCTCAGAAATATAGACATATACTGAAAGGCCGAAACGTTGTAATAAATATGGCGACAAAGATGAGGACAATAGTCCGAATAATGTAAATAGTGTACATAATGCCTCATCTCAGAAATATAGACAGATACTGAAAGGCCGAAACGTTGTAATAAATATGGCGACAAAGATGAGGACAATAGTCTGAATAATGTAAATAGTGTACATAATACCTCATCTCAGAAATATAGACAGATACTAAGATTATAGCGTTGTAGCAAATCCTTCGGGAGCATGTTCCAAAACATTCTGTGGAAGAAACTATTTACCAAAGGAACCCGAAGGGAAGAGAGATGATCTACCACCTTGCACATGTCGTCATGGTGGTTAGTAGTGAAGGTCTGAACTGGTGGGATTATGGAATGTAATTTGTGTAAAGATTTGCTAAAGAATAATGAGAGGCTAGCAACATTTCGTCTGTGGGATAAGGATTGCAGGGTGAAAAATGATCCATCACCCACAAGGCCGTGTAATTGCTTTTGAACTTAAGGCTGGGCAGTGAGGAGAGCTTAGATATAGCAACAATACTCCTTTCTTAGTCTAATCTGACTCTTGTACAGATAGAACATAACAAAATGACCTAGCTATTTTCTGTTCCAATAAAATGAGCCGGCCATTCTTCCTGCATCTTTAACGATGGGAGGAATATGAGTTATATAAAAGGTTTTTAGTGAGCTTTCGACGCAATAGATCAGTGTTTTGGAATCTCTTTAAGCAACAGAACAACTAGGAGCAAATGAAAACATCACAGCACACTTAGCAAAATTTTAAAGCGTATAATTTTAAATGTCATGAAATAAAACCATAGATTTAAAAAAGACACAAATAGGAACTTACTTTATTTCAATGTTTCTATTCAACTATTTGTGCGGCTTATTTAGTGGGAAACCTGAGCATAGTGTTTTTTCGCGATTTCTTCAATGTTTGGTCAAATGTACGATAAGAAGACCTTCATTTCTTCTTCACTTGAGCCTAGTCATTCTCGCTTCTTATTTTTAGTGTTATTTATGGTGGAGAAGCCTAATTCAAATAAATAAGAAATAGAAAATTGCAATAAAACTGATAAAATCTTTTTAGCTAATGCGGGATATTCTTTTTGTATTGAAATCCAAAATCTATTAATGGGTGATAAGCAGACCCTCATTTCTTCTTCAGTTGAGCGTATTCTTTCTCGCTTTTTATTTTTGGTGTTATTTAAGGTTGAGGAACCTAATTCACAAAGTAGAAAATTGTAATACAACTGATAAATCCTTTTTAGCTAAAGTGGGATAAAAAATTGATACTTATTCATTTATTCAAATACTAACGCTGTACCATTACTACTTCCACACACACACATACACTCTTGTGCAAAATGAATAATTTCGTTATTATTTACTTTTTTTCGTATTTTTCCAATGAAACATTTCTAGTCCAGTGTATAGTACTATGATTTGTTCACTGGTAAGGCTTCCCAGGGTGTTCGTGCATCATTACAATTTTCGTATGGAGTAAATTCCTTTGAGTAACGTCCATCGCAGACAATGGCCGTAGCACAACTAATCGACAGTCGAGACAATAGTGTCTGGGCGTGATAAAAGTTTGATGCAATAACGGATGACGCAATATTTTTTTTAAGCCCAGACAAATTTCATCATAATCCCAAAATAGATTCATATTACTGCACCCCATCTGCAAATGACCTAATCTGAGGAAAAAATAGAAATCTATTACACCCTGTCACTCCAAGAAACTAAAGTGGTTGTTTCAATTAATTTGCACAATGGTGTATATATATACCGTGACAATATTTTGTGGCAAACTTAAGAAGATCAAGCCCCGCACATTCACTGCAATAGGCATTCGAGGCAAGGAGGCTCATTGATGGTATGACGGCTAATTGGAGCAAATTTATTATCTGCTCGCTGGTGATGTCATGTTATTTATTTTGTTTTGAATCTTCGGTCCTCTTGCTTGTAAGCTTGTGCCATACTATTCTATGGTTTAAGGGGTCACTACTGTAGCAGATCCTAAATTAATTTCACAAATGATTCTTTGCCCTGACCGAATCCCAATTATTGCCTTGTGTCATATTAATCTAAGCTTAATCAATATCTCAATCCCAGCTTTGAGCTTAGTTTACAGAAAGGCTTAAATCCTGAACCATGATCGTATTCTAGTACTTGCATTTAATCCGAGTACTTGCCTTAATTAGATAAATCGGTTCTTGGCATTCGAGGTTGAAGGTGAAAAAACAATCTTGAGCGTTGTCATAGTCTCAACGTACAAAAACAAAGCCGAAAAATAAATGTTTTCCTGTTAAAACAATGGCGGTCCCGCTTAGCGCGCACATTTCGTTGATACAGCTGTGATATGATAATCCCTCAACGTTGCATATGATCAGAGTCGTGAGACATCGAAGAAGACATGAACTCAAATGCCTTCATCTCTCTCTCTCTCTCTCTCTCTCTCTCACACACACACACACACACACACACACACTTTCTAAATGTACCATGTCTCTTTTCGGGACGAGGCCAAATCATAGCTCCCTACGCGTTCATATCTTGCTCCTTTAAAAAGAGCTTTTTCTTTGTGGTATTTGTTCAGCAATATCTGTCTAAATTTGAAATATGAGCTCCGGTAAAAACACGAGGTGATAACAGCAATAATTGCAATATGAGCACTGGTAAAAAAAAGTTGGCTGATGACATTAGCTTTATAATATCCAGAAATTCATACAGAGATGTCCTGAAGGACACATGGCACAGTGGATAAACGCGTTAATTAGATCCAGTGACACGACCCAAATAGTGTGAGTTCAATACCCGGTTAAGGCTGTGGAGAACTTGGAGATAACTAACATCCATTAAACGTGGAACTAGAGCAGTCTACACCAGGTAGCGAAATAAAGGGTTCAGTTCGATATTCCAACTATCTGAAGGGGGCCGGAGCGTACAACGGCCGAAACGTTGTGATAAATATGGCGACAAAGATGAGGACATTAGTCCGAATAATGTAAATATTGTTCAGCAATATGATACTTTCACCATTCCAATGTTTTTTTTAATTATTATTCTGATTGACTCTTTTTGCACAACAAAATCTCATTAAAAGTGTTCATAGCCGAAACGCGTTAAAAAGGTAGCAACATTCGTTCAAATGTCAACCAAACTCTGCAAGCAAATGTTAAAAATGTTAATTACTGATTATCAGGAACGGAAGACTTAGTTATTTTTTGTCTCTTTGCATCTGAATCTCATTATCGACCTGAAGAACGTCATAAAACATTAATTATTTTTTTAATGCTTTATTAAATATATTGTTTCCGAGGCGAATTTAATCGAAGCATTTGAAGAAAATAATTATTGAAATACCAGCACATATACATACACCCTTGCACAAATTAATTGAAAGAAAACGAATAATTCCGTTATTATTTACTTTTATTTCGTATTCTTTCCATTGAAACATGACCCAGTGAACAGGTTAGTACTTCGTATGTCCATTCCACAAACTCTTTCTTTGCATATTGACCACAGATTCTTGATTGCATTTAAGTCAGGAGACTTTCCATGCCAGTCTATTGTACATTGATTTGCTCACTGGTAAGGCTAGCCAGTGTGTTCGTGCAGCGTTACAATTTTCGTACGCTTCTTTGCTGTAACGTTCATCACAATGACTGTAGGGCAACTAATCGACAGTCGAGACAATAGTGTTTGGGTGTGATGAAAATCTGATGCAATAACGGATGACGCAATATTTTTCAAGGCCAAACAAATTTCATCATACACCTCGAAAATAGATTAATATTACTGCCAATAATACTAATCTGAAGAAAAAAATAGAAATCACTTCCACCGTGTCACTCCAGTGGGTCTAAGATTGACTGTGCGGTGAAAGAAAGAAAACTAAAGCGTTTGTTTAAATTAATTTGTACAAGGTGTGTATATTAAAACGTTTATGTACTCATACTTCTTTTTCTATGTGCCGTGCCCCTTCAGGACGTTAGCAATCATGGCTCTCCACATTTTCCTATCCCTATGCAGCTCTTAATAACTTTAGTCTTTTTTCCATCTCTTCCAAACCCTGATCAGCTATCCACTCAATCAAATTCGCCAGGTATTTTATAGCGTCTTTTCTCAAATTCATAATGTAATTTGTTAACTTCAAATTAGTGTGATTTCTTCCCCGAAAAGTCTTCCTATCATGTTTAATTCTATGCAATTCTTCTGTTTGTGTGATAATGTTATAGTTATAAATTGAGTTGTAATAGATAATTGTTATGGGACATTACCTATAACGACAGTGAACTCTTCCTGACACTATAAATACTGCCCCTCTCAAGGGGGAACGGAATCGAGTCGAGCCAATAGTAGTTCACTCCAAACCAGACTGACGGTCATACTAACACCTTCAACATCTTGTATTATTATTCTGTGTAATATATCTTTGTTACCTGTGGTTCTGGAACCTTAGTACGAACCGTGAACCATAACAGTGGCGACGAGGATATTGGACAATAACAATAATTTAAGATCCAGAAGATGCGAAAACAGGGCACAAAAATAGGCTAATGCAGGCCTCGAAAGATCAATTACGACTGAATAGTGAGTTCGATCCTCACTGAGCGCTCCATAATTAAGGCCTTGAGCCACATTTTAGCTAAACAGAATAAAGCACTATTTCGGGCTCTTCGACGTGATGAAATGATTAGTAAACTTGTTTCCCTAGATTCATTACGAGTGAGCAATGAGTTCGATCCTGTCTGGGTTCTCCATAAATGATGCCTTGTGTCACATCGCAGCTAAACAGAGTAAATCACTATTTCGGGCGCTTCGACATGTTTAGCAAACTTGTCTCGCAAAATCAATTACGACTGAGCAGTGAGTTCGATACTCACTGAGAGCTCCATACTTGCGCCTTGTGCCACAGCTACGCTTTGTAAATCACTAAAATAGGCTAGTGACTATTACACTCATTCTGAGGGCAGTAGTTCGAATAAGTCAGTATATATAATGATAACTTCTTATCTCAGAATTACCTTAACAACCATGATGAGGCCAACAATTTGACTGAATCAGAGTAGACACGATGCAATATTTTAAATATGCAAATCAATTTTTTCATAAAATATCTGGTGTTAAGAATATGAGTATATATATATATATATATATATATATATGTTTATTAAATTTACTAAAATAAGTTGTTATGGATGGTGTGAAAGATATATATATCTTTCACACCATCCATGACCATATATATATATATATATATATATATATATATATATATATATATGTATTTTATTTAAAAAATATATATATATATATAATTATATAAAATCAAAATCGAACGAAACCACATATAAATTCATTTAGTCGGAAATTGCAAAAAAGTTGAACAAAGTTTATAGAACGTTAAAAAAAGAAATTAAAATCAGTGTCAAAATAATAATAATAAAAATAATAATAATAATAATAATAATAATAATAATAATACAAAAATGCCATAAAATATTATGAAATAATAAGTAAGATGTTTTAGAAAATATTTAAAGGGAAATATGTTTGGATATTTAAATTTTTCCGCTAAAATATATATATGCAAGACTCTTCGTTAAGACGAATCGATTTCTCCGGTCAAAAGATATAATCTTCTTTAAGGCAGTCCCCTTCTTAAACAATACACTTTACCTAGCGACGTTTCTATTGATGGGAGCATTCATGGAACTCATTTTTGGGGTTAGCGAGCAGTTACCTCGTCATATTCTCTTGGATTTCATCGACGTCTTGAAATCGTGTGCCTTCCAAGTGAGATTTGATTTTTGAAGAGGAAAAGTCGTATGGGGCGGGTTTTTGGGAATGTAGTGGTTGCCGGAACCGGTCAATTTCGTGCTTGGCCAAAAACTGTTGCACAAGCCATGGTCACTGATGCATCTTCTGTGGTGTCGTGAGACGACCACACGCGACACACTTTCCTTCCAAGCATTACTATAAACAATGGACAAACGCAAGAACATTATAACTTCAAGGTCTATCTGCGGCTCCACTGTTGTACTTGCCCAGCTACCACAGTAACTGTTATGGGTCCTTACCTATAACTACAGAATGAACTCTTCCTAACACTATGAATACTACGCCTCTCAAGAGAGAGGGACGAATCGACTCGATCCGTCTGACATTATTGATTACCTTTTCAGACTGCTGCTTTGCCGCCTGACTGTTTTTTGGAAAATTTACCCTTTCTGTGTTTTGAACATCAATTTTGGTTGAGTTCCTTTTTGTATTTACTGCATTTTGGAAAAAAAAAAGAGAAGAAAAAAAAATCCTGATTTTTTTCTTTTCCCTTTTTTAACCTCCTCTTTTTTAATTTTTTTTTGCCCCCTTAATTTTTGTTTTTGCTCTTTCTCTTATTCTAGTTTTCCTTTTTGATTTTTCTTTCTCTTTATTTTCTCTTTTAAATTTTAATTTATCTTCGTTCTCTTTATTTTTGTAACTACTGTCTGTGTTTTCGTTTGTGACTAACGATTTATTTGTCGTTATTTCAATTTAGATCAGTCCAAGGCCTTCGATAGGGTTGACCATCGGTTTCTGGAGGCTGTCCTTTTGGCGGCCGGTTTCGAAGCCGACTTTCGCTCCTGGATCCGACTTTTGTATGCGCTGGTGGAGGTGAATGGGGTAAGATCGAAGCCTTTCGTATTGTCTCGCTCCTTTCGTCAAGGTTGTCCGCTTTCGCCTTTGCTTTACGTTCTTGTCTTAGAACCATTCCTTCGCAAGTTAAAGGCGAATCTGGTTCTGCGCGGAATTTCCCTGCCTGGGGCTACCACCTCAGCCAGGTATTCTGCCTATGCTGACGACGTTTCGGTTCTTGTGTCGATCAGAGCCGAGATTGACGAAGACAGCAAAGAGACCAGTGGGTATGAGATGGTGACAGGGGCCAAGATCAACCGCGATAAGTCTGTTGGCTTGCGGTTGGGTGAGTGGAAGGGAGTTTCTCTTCCTGGACATTTCCTCTATACGGATGGGCCGATCAAGATACTCGGCGTCTGGTTCGGTCCTGATCTCCAGTTGGAAATGAATTGGTCGGAGGTACAAGGGAAGGCCGAGATCGCGGTTAATCTGTGGTCTCGGAGGAGGCTTTCCTTGAAGGGGTGGACGGAAGTATGTGTTTCACACATCTACCCGAGTCTCCTTTACCGACTCTCTGTACTTCCACTTCCGTCTGCCAAACTAATATTATTACTAAGGCTCTTGTTCTCTTTCTTGTGGATAGACAAGGCCGCTATGGTATCTCGCGAGATCTGTTGCCTTCATCTCTCTGAGGGCGGTCTGGGTATGTCTAGCATTGATATTCGTCAATATATGCCTTCTGGAAGGAAGACGTCCGTAAACATTTTCCATCCCTGAGAAGTGTGCACTCGTGCCGGGAGGAGGCCGGCCGTACACCCCGAACCGAATGCTCCTTCTACCGCGAATGTCATCGTGCTCTGAAACACCTCTTACGGGCGTTGGATGGCCTCTCCAATGTCCAGGCGTTGTCTCATAGGGCATTGTATCAAGTGTTAGTCAGGGGGGGCGTTCAGGATGATCTGATTGACGAGTTCGATCTTACGAAGCAGAAGGCTCGCTCGATATGGCCTTGGGCGCCTGGGTTGAAATGCCTCAATTATGATGAGGCATCACTCACCTGGCTGATGATTCGTGGGGCCCTCTGGGTCGCCAAGAGACTTTGTTCAGCAGGCTTGGAGAAATATCCAAACTGTCGTCGCAGTACTGGAGAAGTCGAGAACATTGGTCACACCTTCTTTCACTGCAAGGCGGTAGTGCCGTCATGCAAGTTTGTTGAAGGTTTGTTGAAGGTTCGCCTGCTGCAGGGAAAGTTCTTTGTCCTTGAGGCCAGTTCTGTTTGTAGCAATGTGGTGCCGCAGATGACGAAGGCTGAACATTATGTGTTCTGTTGCATACTAGGTGTTATGAGAGTCGTGATTTGGACGACGCGTCAGAAGGAATTATTTGAGGGCGAGAAGTTCACTTCTTTCCAACTGATCTTGTTCTTTAAGCATCAGCTTAAAGTCAAGATCAGGACGGAAAGGCGGCGGCTCACCTCATCTGAATTTGGCAAAAGGTGGGTGAATCTTGTGTGTATGTGTCGAGTAAAAGGGGCTGACCTGGAGTGGCATTTTGATGCCGGTTAGGCATCAGGATATTGTTTTCCTGGTTTAAACGTAGGTAACCCATCCCTGGATTTAGGCTAGAAGTAGGCTTTTGACTCTTTAGTTTTTTCTCCAGTAAACTTAGCTAGGGTGTGTTTGCTCATTAGCCCCTTTTATTTTTGTCCCTTTTTTCCTTTAGTTTAACTCCCCATCCCCTCCCTCGCTAGGTGGTCAGTGATTTCAGTTCTCTGGTGGATGCGAGGCGCCTTTCGTTTCGCGTGCGTGTTTTTCGTATTTGTTTTTTGTGTCTGAATGAGTGCATGTCTGTGTGAGTGCTTGGGTTGGATGAATGTTTATATATTCTTATAGTCCCGCATCGATTTCGTCTAGTTAACTGATTTTTCTGCCACATTTAAGGTTTGTGGGTTTTTTTTTATTACTAACATGATTTTGTTTAGTTTCTTGTAAATAATTTATAACCATATTGTATATACTTCATTGGGGTGTTTTTAGCTTGTTGTTTTTATTCCCCTCCCTCCACAGACAACGTTCTGTACATATGGGGACTATTTAGGATTTTCATTGAGACTGAGGTATTTTGGTGGATGTAGTAAGCAAGGTATGTATGAATGTGTTGTTTTGGTGCTAGGATGATTGTTTTGTACGATTGGGTCAGTGATTGTGGCTAGCTAAGTTATAAATTAAGACAGATGATGACCGTCCTTTTCCCCATCCCCTTTTTCGGCCTTGTGCCACATTTTCTGTATTGTTCAGTAATAAATATTGAATCGAGTCGAGCCGATATTATTTCACTCCAAACCAGACTGACAGTCATACTAACATCTTCCACGTATTATTATTCCGTGTAATATATCTTCGTTATTTCTACTCTTGTGTTCGTGTTGTTCTTCCTTGGTCCTAACCTGGACCATAACAGTAACAATCCCAATAATTTTTGGTCAGACCGTGTATATTTTTGTTAGAAATTTTTACAATAATTTATTTCGTATTGTTGGTTATTATAATGCAAATCAAGAACTGTCCCTCATATCGGAAACAAATATATAAAATATATATTGATGTTTATTTTTAATACCAATTGCAACTTTTTACTAAGCACATAATAAAGAAATAAGTGCAAAAGAAAAATACTGATTTATAGGACAATCAAAAAAGAAATTGAAATCTTTGACAAGATAAAAAAGATCCGATAAAATTTCAGAGTGTATTATCATCCAAACAACTAGGAAATCATTTCTAGCTCTTAACACCTTCCTGGGTAAGACGATAAACTACATCCAACAGCAAGGTCTCTGATCAGGAGGTTTTGAGGAGCGTGGAACCACATCTTAATTGCTGGTGTTCCCAGGTCCACCCTGGTCCGGAGTGCTAGCACCTGTTAGGGTCCAAGCTATGTGTAAATAGTTAACTCCCAGACTACATCTACGTTGTGGGTATGGCGATAAACTACGTCCAACTGAAAGGCCGTTTTTGGAAAAATAATGTTGGCGGCTAAACGTTTTTGGAAAATAGTATTACCAGCTATGCGTTTTTGAAAGAATAACGTTGCCAGCTATACTATTTTGAGAGAATAGTGTTGTCGACTATATGTCTTTGGAAAAAATAATATTACCAGCTATACGTTTTTGAAAAAATAATATTACCAGCTATACACTTTTCAAAAAATAATATTACCAGCTATATATTTTTCAAAAAATAATATTACCAGCTATACGTTTTTGAAAAATTAATATTACCAGCCATGTCTTTTTTTAAAAAAAGGAAAAAAAAAGAAAGAAATATTACCAGCTATACGTCTTTGAAAAAATAATATTACCAGCAATGTTTTTTTTTAAAAAAAGGAAAAAAAAAGAAAGAAATATTACCAGTTATACGTTTTTGGAAAAATAAGCAATATATTTTTGAAAAAAAAAAGAAAAATATTACCAGTTATACATATTTGAAAGAAAATTATTACCAGAAATAGATTTGTTGAAGGAAAAATATTACCAGAAATAGATTTGTTGAAGGAAAAATATTACCAGAAATAGATTTTTTGAAGGAAAAATATTACCAGAAATAGATTTTTTGAAGGAAAAATATTACCAGAAATAGATTTTTTGAAGGAAAAATATTACCAGAAATAGATTTTTTGAAGGAAAAATATTACCAGAAATAGATTTTTTGAAGGAAAAATATTACCAGAAATAGATTTAAAAAAAAAAAAATTACGAACAATAAAAATTTTGTCGGCATTAAATGACCCATTGAGGTTGATATGCCGTAAAACCAAACCAAACCAAACCAAACCAAACCAAGCCAAACCAAATTAACTCTTAACATTTTTACCTGGACTAAGTCCCTTAATGGCGATTTTGATGTCCCTACGAGTGCATATGGTTCAGCCCAGGTTGCGGATTTAGCATGTAGATTTTAGATACCCTTAGTAGAATAGATCCCAAACAGATATGCCTAAACAGACATTTTGGCGTCTTTTTCGTCTCCGATAGTAATGGCTCACTAACCGCGAAGATACAAAAGATAATCTGAAAAGTGGATGAAACAGCAAGAACATATTTGAAGATTGTTGGATTTACCAATGGAAACAAAGAAGAAAGTAACAGAATATTTAGAATAAGAGATAAAGACATGAAAAACACCAAATTATAATCTCAAATAAACAAATAGAAATATTCAAGGTGGGAAGGGAAGTACATATCAAGCGTTATTTATTTATTACACATTGAACTTCATTTATTGAACTGGATGTTTGTGCTGGAGGTTGTTTTCGAAGTCGTATTTGTTGACTATTTCCCTGAAAAGATCAACCAACCTCAAGTTCAGCCAGCCGCTACATTCAATGTAGACAGTAAAAATCATCTGCCCCTTCAATCATAATGGCAAAATAAATCAAGAGACATATTGTCAATTTTCGGATAAAGCGTTTTTCGAGTAGCATAGGTCATAACATACAATAAAATATTTGCATTATTCGGACTATTGTCCTCATCTTTGTCGCCATATTTATTACAACGTTTCGGCCGTTGTAAGTTCCGGTCTTCATCAGGTCGTTGGAATGTCGAACTGAACCCTTTATTTCGCTCACTGGGCTAGACTGTTCTAGTTCCACGTGCCATGTTTAATGGATGTCAGTTAACAGTTATCTCCTGTTAATTCCCCTCTGAAGGTTCTCCACTGACTTAGCCGGGTATTGAACTCACACTAATTGACTGGAGCTAACTAATCCACTGTGCCATCTGTCCCTGAGGCCGGAGCTTACAACAACCGAAACCTTGTAATAAATATGGCGACAAAGATGGGTACAATAGTCCAAATTATGTAAATAATGTACATAATACCTCATCTCAGAAATATAGGCAGATACTGAAAGGCCGAAACGTTGTAATAAATATGGCGACAAAGATGAGGACAATTGTCCGAATAATGTAAATAATGTACATAATACCTCATCTCAGAAATATAGACAGATACTGAAAGGCCGAAACGTTGTAATAAATATGGCGACAAAGATGAGGACAATAGTCTGAATAATGTAAATAATGTACATAATACCTCATCTCAGAAATATAGGCAGATACTGAAAGGCCGAAACGTTGTAATAAATATGGCGACAAACATGAGGACAATTGTCCGAATAATGTAAATAATGTACATAACACCTCATCTCAGAAATATAGGCAGATAATAATATATTTTATATTTTATATATCTCAGTGTATTTTAAACTTAAATCTCGAAATATATTTCCAATTTTTTTCTGCTATCTTTTTCTAAAATTAAAAACAACTTTTTGAGCTTTCTGTTTGTTTATTTATGTACTATTTCGTAATTTGTCTTGCTTTCCAGTTTCCAGTGTTTTCCTAACGTTTTATATATTTAAAAAGCCTTTATTTTTTCGGTGGTCTAAAACATGTGATGCATATAAATATTTATATAAGTACATTATATTCCAAAGTTTCTTATAACCGGGGATGATAGTGTGGACATGCTCCCACTCTCTATAAAAATGTTTCTGTGCTATACATCTCAAATAGCCCCTGATAAGTGCAATTGGCGAAGGCGGAAAACTGTCGCCTCATAACCAGCTGCTTCGGTTAGATGGAGATCAACAGCCCTGGAAGGCAGTCCATCTAGGGGAAAGAAAATTCTGATCTTGAACCTCCACTGCCTTGCGGTCATGTCTAAAAAGCGGAAAAGGCTATGGAAATAAATCCAGACAACAAACCAGGTGTGGAGCACCGAGTATGGTTGCTACCAATACTGACGACTTTCCGTCAACTCCTCAAGACAAACCATCCCCTATGTTCCTTTAACTTCAAGGACACATGGCACAGTGGATAAAGGCGTTAGTTAGATCAAGTGACAGGACCCAAAGAGTGTGAGTTCAATACCCGGTTAAGGCAGTGGAGAACTTGGAGAGGGGAATTAACAGGAGATAACTGATAACTGACATCCATTAAAAACATGGCACGTGGAACTAGAAGAGTCTCCCCCAGTGAGCGAAATAAAGGGTTCAGTTCGACATTCCAACCACATGAAGAAGGCCGGAGCGTACAACGGCCGAAACGTTGTAATAAATAGGGCGACAAAGATGAGGACAATAGTCCGAATAATATAAATATTGCTCAGGCGAAATGTCTGATCCTTCTATCAGTCTATTAGCCTTTTACCATTTTCGTTTCTTTTTTTGTTTATTTTTTTTATCGGGTGCAAATGACAAGTGTCTGTAATTAACTCAGAATTGGTTAAACATCTCAACTTGCAAGGTCTACTTTCAGACAAGTAAAATGGCTTTTTGCTTATCATGGTAAATTTCTGATGCGATAACGGTTATTGCTGACAGAATCTGCCAAGCTTTAGATAAGGATGATGAAGCTTGGGCAGTTGTTTTGCATATCTAGAAGGTTTTTGACAGAGTTTGGCATACCGGATTATGGTATTTCTGGAAAAAGGTTTTATCCGATATCAAATGAAAATTTCCTTGAAGAGCCACCCATTAAGATTTTTTTTGTTGCATTAATGCGGGTGTCCCCCAGTTCTCTATTGTCGCTGTTCCTAATTTTCATGAACGACCTTCCGATGTCGTCAATTCTTAACTCGCTATCTATGCTGATGACACAACTACTTGCTCCTGTCTTGATAGTAAATCTGATACATTTGATAGGGTCAGATTGGATATCAAAAATAACTTACACTTTGTCAAATGGGGCAAGAAATAGCTTGTTAATTTTAACGCTTCAAAAACGAAACCGCTCTCTTTATTCGTCTTTCACGACGTTTTTCATCTTCCATCAGCATGGCTAATGGTAACCTCCAGATAAGTGAGTCATTGCACCTTCTCGGGCTGACATGAAAGATTATATTGAATTCATTGCTAGGTTTGCTGCTCAGAAATTTGATTCACTGTGTCGATTTAGACAACTTTTCAGGCCAGGAACAATCTTCCATATGCATTGAATATTGCTGTCACATCTGGTTTGTTTCTTCTGCTATGACTTTAGAGGTTCTTGACAAAAATCCAAAGAAGAATCTGCAATGCTATCAGCCCTGATCTACCATCTCATCTTCAGTCACTTTCACGCCGTCGTAACAGTGTTTCTTCGAGACTTTTCGATAAGAATTTTCATTGTAATTTTTTCTGATAGCCTTCCCTTTTTGGTATTTCGATTTTATGGATTTAAACGCAATAATAGATTAATAGTTAGGTCTTATCATTTTACCCTTGAAACGGTAAGATGTAACCGTAAGTTCTATGCTCATAGTTTCTTCTCTTGCGCTTCTCACATGTGAAACTCTCTTCCGGCTTCTTCTTTCCCAGTCAACTTTGATCTTCAAAAATTAAAATGCAATGCAAATCGTTATCTTTTGTTTTCTTAAATCCTGTTCTTTT